>JAGKQL010000006.1:4610818-4625758 GCA_018398635.1 Cyprinodon brontotheroides | reverse complement strand
ATTAATTTGAATTTTTTATTTTATTTACAATTAATTAAATTACATATATATATATATGTGGATTAAAGTATTTTTTAAACATGATCCAACAGATGGAATAGCTAAAGATGTGAGAGGGAGTCAAATTATGCCGTTTTATCCCTGTTGTTTTCAAATATCCTGTTGTGTAAAATGTGAAATGTTTTAACTGAGCTGAAAAAATAAGGAGATAAAACTGTTTCAACTAACTTAATCCACATGTACACATTCTGTCCATATGCTTGGTGTAAAATTCACAGCTTTTACTACATCTGTGACACTACTGCAATCCAAGAAGTTCTAACAATGTTTGTAATTTAAACTGAGCATATGGACGGAGAGAAGGAAGGGATTAACTGACAGCAGGCGTTTGAAAAATGTTGGATTTTCGTTCCATTTCTGTTCAGCTTGTCCTCATAGAGATTTATGTGTCACCGCATGAGATACGTTTTAAAGCAAGACTTGCAGAATATGTACTATACATTAGTATATATTACATGCTACAAAATGAACCCTTTTTGCAATAAATATTAGAATATTTCTGAAATGTTTAAATAGGAGGAAATTAATTCCCACCTCATATATTAACTGCACAGTAATTACTACACAGAATCTAATCATCACCTGAGAAAACATGCAGTTCACGTCTGCTGGCTAAGAGAAAACCTCCCTAAATAAGATTGTCCCCTTAATGGGATTTTTCTGATGGATCCTCATTGCTGAGCTTGACCTTGTTCAGCACCTTACCCTAATTTCAAACGTAAATTGATCTCCTCGGTCCAACCGGATGATTTTTAATTAAATGTGTGCATGAAAAATTGAAAAACTTATCAGGCTGTTTTCATTTTTCTCATTTAAACTGATTTCATTATCTTTGTTTCTAGAATGGCCGGCATCATCAAGATCTCACCTCATGTCACACCCCTCCCCCTAGAGCAACCCAATGCTTCAATAGTGGGGAAGTGAAATGCTTTAATCCCCAAAGTGTAGCCAGAGTTGAACAAACTGAGCCCTTTCTACACTTGAGGGAGTTTTTTTTTTTTTTTTAAATCACTGAACCAGAAGAAGGAGTATGACATTTTCTACATTGTTAACAAACCCAACCGCATAGCATTGCCTTTAGCAAGATTTGTCCTTTGTTTCTACAAGGTCTATGAACTGTACATCAGCCTCTACCATAATCCTTAATACACAAGTATAGTAAAAAAAAAAACATTTTACTGCAGTGTGTATAAAAATAAACAAACATTTCAAAAGATATATATTGGATTTACTGTAAACTATTGAGTTCACATCCAAAATATTGAAAGTTTCATCTTTTTGGGTAGAAATTATTTGATTAAATCTGATTATAAAGTCAGGAGTTTGTTTTTCTCTGTCTTTTTATATCATTTTATGGCTCCCTGGAGTTTCCGTATGGTCAAAATAGGTGTATGTATTTTATTACATTTTTATTATTATTAGCATTCAGGATAATAAGTTCAACATACAAATAAACACACAATAAGCACCATTCTCTGGGAAGATTAGAGCGTTCCATAGCCTACCATTGATATCAATGTAATTAAATAAGTTGTTCTTGATGCTTTTTTTTCCAGTTACGCTCTCTGTCTTATCTATAAATGTTCTTTCATGCAAATATATTTTCTTTTGTTTGCGTTGTCAGTTTAACGAAGAGTTGGACAATAAATTAGAAGGTTTAACATAATCTGAAAAAATTTTTTTTATTTGATTATAAGGTGTTATTCGTTATACTGTGAAAAGTAGTATCTGTATTTTTTTAACATTCTGAAAGGATGTGTGTAATACTGCACATTTCTCTGGACCAGCAGTAATATTTACAAATTTAACCTCTTTTGTTTTCAATCTCTTCCTTTTTACATTTTTTTTTTATTAATCAATAATCAAACAATATTCTTTAGTCACCAGCAAGTCTGACCACAGGGTTCCCCGCGGGTCCTTAAAAAGTCTTCAAAAGGCATTGAATTCTTCAAAATAAAACTAAGGCCTTAATTGCTATTTAAAATGTCTTAAATCAGTCTTTTGTAGGTCTTAATTTTCAAAACATCATACATAGGATTTTTTTTACTACGATTTATTTTTGTAATCTAAATAAAACGTTAAAATTGACAATTTATTTTATATTTTTTTTTATAAAAGAAAAAATAACGTCTATACATTATGGTTCCGTCCTGATAGCGGAACCAATAAAGCGTTGTTGCGGCCGGGACATTTGGGGGGCTGGGCTATAAATTCAAAGTAGACGTATACTGAAAACAAATCAAATGTATACTAAGTTATCACACAAGTATATTTATTTGAATGCTAACAGAAGACATTACAAAAGCACTTTTTAAAAACAAAAAACATAATTTCATCTACAGGTTTTCTTTTCGTCCATAAATCTTGCCCTTCTGAGGCTTTGTGAAAGTAAATCTGTGTTTTCCATGCTCCAATATTGTGTCACAAACTTAAAAAAATAATGTACCAGTTTAATAATAGAGAAGCTATTAGTCAGGTTTATAATTTTTGTAATATATATAAACTATTTATTTTCTGATAATGAGTTTAAGAGCAACTACGCAAATTAACAGATATCTAGAAAAAGTACACTATATTATATTATTTTCCATGTGAATTCCAGATTCTTCGTTCTTCTTTGCCTTTTCTAAAAAGTGCTTTAAATCAGTCTTAGCTATGTTTATCCATGCTAGGTCAGTTCCTGATGATTAAAAAAGGAGGCAGGGAGAGCAGGTTAAAGCGTTAGCCTCATTGCATGCAGTTAGCCAAGCCTTGTTGCTAAACCAGGTCCTGTCTCTCTCTCTCTCTCTCTCTCTCTCCAATGCATCTCCAACTCTCACAACTCCACCTGTCAATCACCCTTAAAACATAAAATAAGAGTCAATGGATAAACATTCTTGCGTCCTCAGGTGGAAATACGTCACCAATCCGAAATGAAAATGAAATGACGCTTTACACGTCAGATTAAATATTTATCTTGCATTTCACTAAAAATATAGAAATATATAGAAATATAGACATATTTTACATTTTTAAAATAAAATTATAAAAATATATGTATTTTTTTATGTCTTCATCAGTGCCAATGGGTGGGTGGGGCGGAGCCCTAGCGCCCTCTATTGGCTAGCCGCAACTGGTAATAAGAGATCAAAAGAAGAATCCAGCTGTGAGTAAGGAGAGCATGTCATGATCTGGCCTGTTTGCTCTCCCTTAATTGGTAATTTCTTTCACCTGTCCTTTTACCTCCCTGCCTCAATTATCATTTATTCCCCTCACCTGTTTTTTTGGTTATATTAATTCTGTTCAGCCTGTGCATTCGGGGCCAGAGATCATTATTTGTTTTTCTGTTCAGTTTTATTTATTCCAAGGTTCATGTCCTGGATCCTGGCCGCCAGTGGAAAGAGGAGGGTTTTGTGTTTGTCTCTCGTCTCCTAATCATCCACTGTTCCTCCCCTGCTGGGTCCGCGGAGTCCTCTGGGTTTTAGGCTCCTATATGTGGGGAGGTTCAGATTTTTATCCCAATAAGCCTGGCCAAGAAGCTGGAGACCAGATTAAAGGTCCTGTTGAAGGATTCTGGTTCCACGTCCTGTCTCCGGCTACCCTCTTCCACTGAGCCTGCTCATCTGCACCTGATCCTGTCTGCTCCTGTGCTTTCCGGACCCAGTCAGACTCTGAACCCACCTGGGAGCTCTAGGATGCCTGGATGCTGCCTGTTCTGTCTATTCCTGTCTGTTCTGAATCCCTGACCAGGATCGCGCTTCCTGCATGACCTCTGGGACTGCAACACTGGGGCACACTGTTAAACTTGGACTGGACTGTTAAACTAAGGTAAGTGACCAAGCTCAGTTAATCAAATACTGTCAGAGATGATGCGTGGTCACTTACCTGTGTTTTCTCCTGCATTAGTGTCTGCGATTGGGCGGTGCCCCGCTCCCCCACCTGCAGTTGCCGCATGCCACAGATCCTAGCAGCTCCCCTTTTAGTTTTGTTCAGTTAATAAACGTTTTAAACTTGCCTACTGACTGTCTCTCCTTGAATACTGGGTCCATCTGTCCTCGTTTCATGACAGAACAATGAGTGTGAATACTATGGGAAGTCTGGAGAAAAACAAGTGATGGAGGGAGCAATGGTTAAAACATTTAGGAATAACTGGAGAGGCAGGAGAGACGCAGAGGAGCAGAGGGACTGAATTATGAAGAAAACAAATCCAAGGAAAAAAAACACAGATCTCACAAAAATGATGTTGTATGAAAAATGTAGCAATAGACTAAGAAACTGTTACCCGAGGAATTAAGTGAATTAGAAACCACTAAAAAAATCATAATGAAGACTGAAAATGGAAAGAAGTGGTGAAACAGAAGAGCAAAAAACAAACAGGAACAGAGAGGAATGACGTGAAAAGGTTATTTTTATTTAGTCAAAGTCAAACGAATCATATTTGAGGATCTCTGGTAATTTTACATTATCATTTAAGGAGCAGCTAAACATTCTAAACACAGTATTTTAATCTAGACTCAGACTGGACAGTTCCAAAACTTATTTTCTTCTTTGTTTTTATTTCTTTTACCTCTTTAATTGCAGGTTTTCTTCATACTTTTGGAAACTGTCTCAATTTAGTCAGCGCTTGCGCAACAGGAGAAATTGTCTCATATTTTAGGTACACTGAGAAAGTTGAACCCTGGGTTGACAAATACAAAGCACTTACCCCCACCGCTATGTGTTATGACTGTTAAGTGCTGATAACTCATTATATAATTAGTTATAATTATAAAAATGAATGTTGATTAAACTTTGCTTTCACCTCCTGCATGATGGGGGCAGAATAAATTTTGAAAACATTGATTGTCAAAGAGAAACTAAAGGCTCCTGATCCACTAACGACAATGTCTGCGACACAATTTGCTATCTCTCCTAAGTGATTGACGTTTTTTGTCTTTGGGTGTAGTATTTTTTTTTTCATACAGTTATCTGCATTATTATTACCCCAGAATTATATTTTTCAGTCATTTTCATTCAACAATACTCCATTTAAAAAGCAGAGGAGAAATCATTGTTTTTTCCACTGTTTTTTTGTGTGATATAAATTGTGAATTTTCTACATGTGTGTTATATACTCAGCCACACTCCTCACAAACAAATGAAATAATCGCAAACTGTTGTCTGTGTTTGGAATCCAGTTTGTGTGGGTTGTGTTTTCTCCCTCCACCACCAGGTGGCGCCCGATTCTCGTTGCCCCTTTCACACACCTGGGGATGATTGCCTCATTACCTGAGGACTCTTAAGCTGCTGACTGCCACTACCTCGACGCCAGAGTGTTTGCCAGTTTTGGGTACTCTAGCCAAGCTGAGTTTTTTTGAGTCAAACTGAGATTTTTGTCTCCCTGAGTCTTAACCTTGTTGTTTTTGTCTTTGCCTCTCGGCAGGAAGTCATCCTGCGAACTGGATGTTTGGGCCTTCTCCCCCTGGAAGGATCGTTTTGAGCTTCATACTGAGCAGGGGATGCAAACAGGAGGATTGGACCTTCTACCCCCCTGACATGATTGTTTGAGCCTCACACTGAGCAGGGGATTCATCTCCACATGAATCGTTCAAGTACCTCAGGAAATCTAAGTGGCAGTCAGCTCCACCGCTTCACTAGGAACCAACTTAACCTGGGTAAACCCTGTCTGCCCTCCAACGAGTCAATCGATTTCTGGAACAACCCACACCGACTGGATTCTTGGAAAGACACCTTTTCTGGAAAAGTGAGTCCAGTTGCTGTTTCTGCTTTTGCAAATCGTAGCTCAAATTTTCCACTGAGCCTGAACTAAACACTGAATTTCCCTTCTCACTTCCAGTGCCGGTTCACCAGCGTTCAGAGTAACACTGGACCCATCTCGACTTCCCCCGTTTCTCTGAGTGGTTTCCTGCATGTGGTTCAGATCGCTGAATAAGATCATGACAGTCTGCAAATGAGACAGCTGAACATATTTAATCCACTATGAATATGTGCATCCTTTATTTATTTTAAAATGAAAACCAATAATAAAAAAATGAGGGGAAAAAACCCTCTAAATTCGTTTTATGAAACAGATTAGTTCCTTCCTATTTCTCATTTCCCTACTAAATCAAATATGGCAACAGAAGATTTTTTTTTTTTTTTTTTCAAACTTTCATGTTGGGCTCTAAGTTTACCAGATAAGGCACAAGCAGGAAGTAAATTAAAGTCACAGAAGCATCACAGCTACAGTAGCACTTCACACAGAATATTAAATTTTAGAGTTTAGAAAGTTTTAGTCGCAGTGGTAAAAAAGCAGCAAAACATGCATTGAAATATCAACACTGGTGCATCTTGGTGAGTCAAATTGTGCAGACATGGAGAAGGATCAGTTCGACCCGCCCATTGCAACATAAGAGGCACTTCATAGACGTCCAACTTGAAACTGCAGTTGCATAAAGAGAGTGATAATAATATGCAATATGCTTAATTGCATACTCAATAACAGTATTTTAACTTTATATTTTTAACATGTCTGTGTCTGTTTACAGTCTGAATAGCAGCAGAAGAAATTGTGCAAATAAGAAACTCTAGCTGAAACTGGGCTCTACTAGCTCCTTTTCAGACTAATATGTAGTGCTTATGGTGTAGTAATACAGCAGATTGTGATGGGTGACACGGGTCATTAATAAAGAGCAAATTGCTTACATTTTGGACAAACTGGAAATTAAGCTGTCTAATAAACATACTTGAAACTTTTAGCAACATATCAGAGACAAAGTTTAAAAGGAATAATATTCCAGCCATTAACAAATACTTTGGGAGTATGAGCCAAGACAGGCTCAATAATGGGAGAATGATATGCCGTAGGCAGTCTATAAAGTCTGTTGGGGTCGGACATGTTAGTCAGAAGTTTCAGTAGCTCTTAGTAGTAGCCCAGAATTTACCAAACGTCATTTAGAATGCTTTAGAGCATAAACAGTAGTGTGTATAGGATTTCCCTTTAAAGCCGCAGTTTCACTGAGGGCTTCACGGAAACCACTGCAGACTTAAACTATGATGAAAGTGCGCATTCAGCTCGCAAAGAACTCATGCTCTTCCTCAACACTGAAGTCTCCTCAGACATTTTTCTTCTGTTGTTTTTTTTCTTTGCACAGGTAAACAGAAGCACATTTCTTCTTCTACGCTTTCATTATCGGCAGAGCAGACGCTTTGCTGAATGCGCGACTTTCATCTGGTTTGGTCTGCCGGTTTCCGTAGCGTGAACGCTGGCAGGTGCGCCGCTTTCAGGAAATCCTATACACTACTGTTTATGCTCTAAAAATATTCTAAATGACTTCGTTTCGAGTAAATTATGACGCTACCCACTCAGGACACTTGGAATACATTGGACGAGCAGTATGGAGGAATATTGACATCGCTTTTTTGTGGACTTTTATGGACCTTTCTGCCTCGGCCATAGACCTCCATTATTTGAATGTCAGTAGACAGCAAGAAGCCTCCCAGATCGCCAGATCTCCAGATGCATTTGAGATATCAAAAAGTACCTAGAGTGTTGTTCAGCATGGGGGTGAGTAGAAATGAAGGCTAATCATGTTTTGGGTGTACTATTCCTTTAAGGACTATAGTGTTCCCTGTTATCAATGCTAGTAAAGGTTCAGCACTTTAGAAGAGTGAAACCTTCTTGTGGGACTAATCTGTTTTATTTTAGCAAGGGATAATCCAAGGGAGACAGTTTTAATTTCCAAATGCCCCACAGCAGTGACCCAAATTTAATTGTTCCTTTGCTACAGAGGGAGACCCTCTTGAGACGGAAACAGTAAGATAGGAAAAAAATATGGGTAATTAAAGAAGTATACAGGCGTCTTCAATGAATGAAGACTGTTAGTGAGCAAAGATCATTTGAATCTAACGGATGGGAGCACTGTGCTGATGCACAGAAGTGCTGCACAGAACAAGCAGTTTGGAAAACACGACTTTTAAAAGAAGCAACTTAGTGTTGTAGATTATTGAGGATAGATACAATTCAGTTCATACAATGCGAAAATATTTCTTTATAAAGAATAAGAAATGCTGGGGCCTGTAACACGTTTATCTTTTGAGATAACACAGAAGCAGCCCTCTTTTGAAAAAGATTGATTAGGTAAAAGAAGCTGGGTTTAATTAAAACACAACCATAAGCAAAAAGTCTCTTATCAGCCTAAACAAAAGTGAACAAAAGGATCTCCCCAAAGAGCCTAGGAACCATCGTTTGTACCTAAAGAGCAAAGTTGAAAATGCCTATTTTCCATCTGTCTCAATGTGTTGCCTCCATTGCATTTAGGAATCATATCCCTCTATGTCGCAACGAAGCAGATAGTCCAGAAGCTTTTGCAATATCGGTGTCAGGTTTCTGTTTCTGTTATTATTTTTTCTTTGAGTATTCAGTTTTACTAGCTTCACTGTCCCTAGTCTGGTGTTTTTGCTATGTTAAGGTAGTCCAGTTACTGTTCTAGTGTTTGTTTTCTTTAGTTTTCTTTTCTCCATGTTTTATGGTCCTAGTATTTTAATTAACATTTGTTGTTATTTCCAGTCTTCCAGGTTTCTATTTGTTTCTCTCTGCTTTTGCCCACTACTTGTGTTCTCCTTCTTCCCTAGCTACTTTCCCTCTCTTGTTCTGTACACACCTGTTCCCAGTTTCCCTCATTAGCCCTCTCTTTGTCTCAAAGTCTCATTTTAAAAGCCTTCTCTCTTCAGTTCTTTTGCTGGGTCCTGCGTCAAACACTGCCCAACTCTCACAACTTCACTCCAACTCCGTCTTCCTTAGCTCTTTCCCATTGCATGACAGTGATTCTCCTGATGTTCCATGGTTTCTGGTTCGTTTTGACTAGTTTTCATGGTTTGAATCTAGGAAGCAATGAAAACTAGTCAAACCGCTCAAAATTTTTTTTTCTTCTGCTTTTGCACCATATATATTTGTCTTGGCACTCCTCTGAACCTCCATATCAATGCTGCTTTTGCATCATGGTGGTGCTTCTTCTCCCACAATGTTTGTTATTCGTATCCCTTTTTTTCGCACTTTTAAGCGAATGGAAATGTGCATTTCACTGCTAAGCTACTGCCTAACTTCGTCAAACTTCCTCAAACAAAATAAAAGCAAAACAAAATAAAAGTTGTCTAAGTCTAAATTATTCATTGTACCTCGATGGTTGCAGATCAAATGTGCGTGCACGGAGAATGGAGGAAAATAGAGGGAAAAAAATCATTATAAATAGTTGATACTATATAAAATATTTACAAAACGCCAAATGAGTGTTAAAAATAATAACGTTTTTTGTCATGTATTAGCTGTTAATGCATGTAGTTTCCAGTATGCATGTTGTTCTGTTTGATCTCTTTAACTATTTATCTTTTGATCTACAAGCAGCAGAAGGTCTGAAAATTCCCCTGATGTCAATTCTTTATTTAAAAAAAAAACAACAAAAAGCTAAATCATTATTGCTTTTTTCTCTTTTCATTTATTTATAACAATGGTGATTGGGATAAAAAAACATCATCCAATTTTTCATTTTGGTTTATTTGGTTAATTTTAAAAGACAAAACAAAAAAATAAATCACTGATGAGTTTTTCTTTTCTCCATTTTTGATTTCAAACAAAAAAAACAAAACAAACCTGAACATCTCTTTACCTTTGCTCTAATCAGTTAACATGTTAATTTTCTTTCCACAAAGATAATTTACAAAGAAATTCAGTTTAATCAAAGGTACTCTTGCTTTACATCTCTCTATTTTGGAGAGAGCGCAGAAAAGTAGAAAAGAAAATCCCCAAAAATGTGAACCATAATTCTCAGACATAAAATAATAATTTACTAAAAAAAAGTCGAAGCTAATCAGAAAGCAGCTAAATCAGCCATTGTTATTGTTGAGAATGAAAGTGATTGATGAAAACAGGAAGCTTATCCTTTTTTCCCACAGCACACCAAAGCACACACATTCTGACTACACATGGCTAGAGATGCAATAATAATTTCAATCATCAGCTGTCTGAATGGAAATCAGGGAGCTTCAGCTGCTGCCCTGTTGTTTTCCTCCGACTTCTCTGAAAAAGCTTTCTAGAAACTATCCTACTACATCTCAGTAGTCATAACCTTCCCTTCTTATTGCTCCTGTAATAACATTTCACCATCATAGACAAAACAAATCTCCCCCATTCCACACAAACACACACACATTAGATTTACCACACCAGTAGTTTCCACACGACAACTACTGTGGGACAATATTCCACCCTGTGTGTTTGCGTTAGCGCTTTGGCGTTGCCCAGGGACTCTTATTGCCTCCGAATATAACTCTTTTTTTAGGATCTCTCATGGAGGCTGTAATGCACTATTGATTTGTTTAGCTAATACGTTTCTCTGACCTCACTCATCATTCTTATCCCAAATGTTGCAGCATACCATCGCGGCTCGCATTAAGCCACACCTCGGAGGTACAAAAACCTCTCAGACGCAGCAGGTGAAAATGAAACTGCTCCCTGAATTCCGCACAGAGCTAAAAATAATAACGGGAAAATAAATAGCAGGTGCTTTTCGATTATGAGCTTGGCTATAAAAGAAAAATAACGTTAAAAGTTTTTACTTTGTACAATCTTTTTATGTCATAATAAAAACAGAGGCTCACACCTATTATCATTGTTGTGAAGCTAGTTCAGAAAAAAAACAAAACGCTTTACTGAGATGTTGTCTGCAACCCTCCGAGCTGCACTTTATTAAAGAAAAGGTGTAGAGATGACGCTAATCTCTGCTTTAAAAGTGAAACTGTGCGAGGGTAACTGTGCCAGGATGACCTTCTCTAAATTTAGCAAATCAATATAGGACACAGTTAGAGAGAAGACTGGAGACAACCTTGGCTTTAACTATAAACCGTCATATGATGGCTAGTGGTAGTGACACACTATAATTCAAATGAGAGCTCATTACTAATCATATCTCCACATATATCTGAATTAGCCAATTAGTAGAACAAAGCAAATCTAGACCATTTAAAGCACTACAAATGAATTAACATGGTCTGATTACAATAGGCCTGTAAAACTTTCTTTCTCTATATAATGTCATGCACAAAACGAAACAGTACCAGGCCTAATTAAAGCTATTATACTGCAATTATGGTTTGTAAGATGCTATCAAACACAGAGCAATAGACACCAATGCACCCATCATTGATTTTATAGAATTTGCTTTAATTTCCATTGATTTCTATATATTTAGCCTTATGTGTTTTATGGCTTTCCTTGTAGTGAAATACCTTAATAGTACAACTTAATCACTGAATTTCACATCAAATAATAATAAAAAAAACATTTTAAGTTATTAATTTAATCATAGAAATTCTTAAATAGAAAGAATGTAATTCAAATTAGCGCTGAAACAATTCATCAGATTAATCCTGATTGAAGGTATTGTGGAGGATTTTCTTGAATTTTAGAGGCGTCCTCTCAACTTTAAAAAAAATGCACATGCGAGTAAACTCAGTTAACTGACTGTTCGGACAGATGATTACTTCCCCGTTGGTGCACTGCGGGGTGCCTGCACCATCTTTGTTATTAGAGCTACTGTTAGGTAGCGACAGCCTATGGTGGCAAAAGACCGCTGTGACAGCAAATCCCATAATGCTTTGCGAGGAGAGCTCTCTGCGCAAAGCATTCTGGCATATATCTGCCTCTTCTGAGGCCTTTCTCTTCTTTTTATATACTTCGTAGACACCTTTTCTCTTACGACCTTCGGCCAATTTTTAAGAACCGCGGTGAGAAAGGTGAGCTTCAATGACTGTAGCTCACCACAATTCGCTAACCTGCTTCCTGATTCTGATTAATCATCTGGTTCTAGTTTTCTTTTATTCCCGACAGGTTTCGGGGAGTTCTTACTGCTAACAATAATATTTAGTTAAACTCAGACAACCACTAATTTAAAAACTAATTTAACAAACCAAAAGATTCTACATTATACACAGTAATTCATTGCAGCATATGGCTCAAAATATGACCCAAACTCTGCCACTTTTTGAAATTATACTACCATAGGCTTTCCACAAAAGACGCTACAGCAAATTTCAAAATAAAAGTCTCCCATTTCCACTGAAATAATACATGTATTAACCTAATATTGGGAAGCTGTAATTTAAGATTTGGAAATGGAGTCAATATTACTCCTGGATAACACCCTATCCTTAAGAAATTCATAACAAGCTTTCAAAATGGCCCCCAGTCATCAGTGCTGGATTGTTGGAGCCTTTGATGAGAGTTCTCTAGTGTACCCTGCGTGTTGTTTTAATTTCCTGATCCTGACTAGTTTTTCCCTTTGGAGCTCTGAACCTGCTTGTTCCCATTCTGATCTGTTTGCCTGACCTGTCTTCGGACTCCTTCTGGATTCTGCCTGCTTACGACCATGGATCTGTCTCCTGACCCCGACTTGGATTTCCTTTCAGTACTTCTTCGGATCTCTGATCTTTGTGCCTCGACTCATGTCTACGTCATCAACACTGGCTTTGGCTTCCCCTTATGGAAACTGCAGCTATCCCTCGTCTGCTTGCTTCTAGTCAGCCAGTTCAGCAGCCTTCTTGGCTTCGGCTCCTGGAAATCTCTGGGCGCTGTCCGCTGCCTGCTGTGCGAAATCATCCGGGTGGATTCCACTCCTACTTCTGGGCCTGGACTAAATTTTAAAACCAGGTTAGTGACTCATAAGCTCATAATCGTCCTCCGTCAGATTTACGTAGTCACTAACCCCAGTTTCCCCTCTACAGAGATTCCGGCCTTTTCCATCCTAGCTTCTGAGTCCCAGATTCAACGTTTTGTCAACAAAGCGTTTTTGTAAATTACATCACTCTGTCTTTCTGAAATTCTGCTTTGCAGTTCTGACACTCATATTACCCAGGATGAGTAATGGAAGAGATGGTTTAAATTCTCCTTGCTCCTGCGCAGCATACCCAGCGCCTGCTTTTCAACTCAGCTGGTACTTGTGGAAGTAGTCAAAGTCTGAATATGACCTCTTACACCCTCAGGGGGTATAAATAAATTTCTGCCTGACAAAAACACACAAAAGTAAATCACTTATAGCCTCAAAGCTATTAGATTTAAGAAGAAACTTTTGGTACGTCTGTAAAAGGTAAAAGATGTCATAGAATGGTTTCTTGGTGTCAGCACCATTGTAGCTTTTGACCCTGCCTGGAAATATTAGGGACCAAAATACAAAAAATATTTTGCATTTTTGAACCTCAGCATCAAAATTTTCTTTGAAAATAAACATTTGCAAAACACTACCAAAATAGTATTTATAGCACAAAAAGTAGTACAGACTTTTTAAATCTAAATGTTGGGTAAAAAATATACCAAATTTGGACTCAATCAGATGAATCATATTTATATTAGAATGGTATTAGTGAGAAATTTCTTGGAGGGGGCGGAGAGGCCATTTTTGGCACATTTATCCAAAAATGTCACCAAACTGTGCCAAATGTGTTTTTTACATCAATACTGGGGTTTGTTAAAAGTACGAGGTCACGTAGCAGCTGGACCCACCGGTGGGTCCAGTAGGGTCTCTAGGGGTTAAGAGATGTTAAAGAACTTGTTATCTTTGCTGTTGTTACACATCATAACAAACATCAAAATAGTACAAAAATATCCCTGAAAATCCATCCAGTTTCACAGGATTTATCAACAGAAGCGAAAAACATCAAAAAAAGAAACTGATCCAAAAATGAAAGTCTCTTAAATAGAATTGAATAGATGTTTATTTTCCACATTTTAGAACTGAGGTTGAAATAAAACTTTAATTGTGAAACTCCTAGCTCTGCACTCAGTTACAAAAAAAATGTATTTGCACCTGCTGCTCATATTGGCATTTACCTGATAGGATGATAAAGTCATCAAAGATCTTCAAAGAGCCTTTTTGATGGTTGAAGAGTATTGAAGAGGTTGGCAGGTGAGTGTAGAGAGGCGCCCACCATTGCTGAGAGGCCTGCTCACCTTTATTAGCCAGCCTTTGTGAGTCATGCCAAGCAGCACATTCTATCACGGCTCCACAGCGAGAGGTGAGACAATGTCACAAAATGGGTGGAGGAAAAATAACAAATGGGGTTGTTCCAAGAGTGGTCAAAAACAAACAAGTACAATTTAAAGCTTACTTAAAACAATATTCAAAACTAAAATCCTGATGGTGATATGCCTGCTCTTTAGTTAATTAGAAAGTCATGTCATTAGTGTCATGATTTTATCTAAAGATCTGACCCACATGCAGAAGACCAAACAGAGAGAAGTTTAACAGGTTTTATTGACAGTAGGATGGGACGAGTCCAGTTCTGCTCTGAACACTATCGAAACCGGGACTGAAAATTGAAGGGGAAGATTCTGCGGTCCGTTCAGGCTCAGTGGGAAATTTGTGTCTTCAATTAGAAGACGTGAATTAAGGCAACAGGACTCATATTTTCAGAAAAGGTGTCTCTTGTAGAATCCAGTCGGTGTGGGTTGTTCCAATGAATGACTTGCTCGTTGGAGGGCGGACAGGGTTTACCCAGGTTGCAGTGTTTCCTAGAGGAGCGGATGGTGCTGACTGCTACTTAGTTTTCCTGCGGTACTTGAACGGTTTCTTGTGGAAGTGAATCCCCTACTCAGTGTGAAGCTCAAACAATCCTTTTGGGGGAAAGTAGATCCAAACCACTAGCTTGAATCCTCAGCTCAGTTTGATGCTCAGAGAAACCCTTCCAGGGGAGAAGGTCCAAACATCCAGTTTGCGGGGATGACTTCCTGCCGAAAGGCAAAGACAAAACAGCAAGGTTAAAACTCTGGTTGACAAAAACTCAGTTTGACTCAGCTGGGCTAGAATACCCAAAACTGGCTCAGCAGCTTAAAGGAATAGTACACCCAAAACATGATTAGCCTTCATTTTCTAC
>JAGKQL010000006.1:4589562-4600818 GCA_018398635.1 Cyprinodon brontotheroides | reverse complement strand
GGCAAAAATGGCCGCTCCCAGACTCAGTGATCGTGACGAAAATTATTATTTTTATTTTTTTAAACTGATCAACGCTAAATTCATTAAATCACTGTAAACGTATAAGTTTAAGTTATAAATAATGATCCATTGATTATTCCTTGCTGACCGGACTTTTCCTTTAAACCTTTTCAGTTTCAACTGAAGCGCTCTGAAATTGATGAGAATGTAGAAAACGCCAGAGCTGATGAAGATGACGAAGACCAAACGGAGGGGATAGCTGGCTGAAGAAAAAGACTAAAACAAAGTGAATCCAGTAGAACATTTTATTGCCTACCTGGAATGGGTGACAATAGTTGTCTTGGCTCTCAAAATGGTATCAGTGCCCTATTTGTTGGTACTCGCGGATACCGTTACCACCATTTTAGTGCTGGATCGGGGCCCCGCCCAACACTGGTACTGGTGCAAAACTAATTATTATTACTATTATATCTAGGTTTGAAAGGACAAACACTTCCCTAATTCATTGTTGATGGGGATCACTGACTGTTTATAAGGAATGTTAATGTCTTTCCAGGTGACAAATGATAAAAAATGTGGTTACATTTACAGTAAATATCATATAATTGTGCAATTGCAGACCTGCTTCTGTCATTCAGAGGATGGGGATGATCTGTCAGTTAGGAGAACAAGACCAACTGCTATCTTTGAATATTTATATTTGTGTCTAAACTTAAGCTATTCTTATTTATTTTTCTATTTATTACAAAATATTTTTGTTCTGTGTATTTATTCCCTAACTTTGAGTAGGTACCTTTTTAAAGTTCATGGCCCTGTATTTGAAAATGAAATAAAAAAAAAACACTTGCATCTAACAAAGACATAAGAAACATAAGAAACTGAAGCTTCTTCAAACTCTGTCAGCAGAAAATTATTTTAAGAAAATCCCTGTATGTCAGTCAATTAATAATCTTTGTAAAGGTATCTAGTGTACTGCACATTTATCTGTTGCTTGATGTCGTATTGACTGTTCTAGCATAACTTATGCTCTTTAGACTAGAAGGAGCCTCCAGGAGATTATTAAAGATCCCTGCACTAGCTAACTCATGTTATTGATCAATATAGGTTTTAAACTTCTTTACCTTTAAGGTGTGCTTGCTTTGATTGTTGTTTAACAAAAAAAATCACTGCCATAAAGGAGAAAGGTCTAAAAGTAAATAGTAAGTCTCACTTGACTGAGCAGAATGAAATTGAAGGCTTTTCCAATTAGGATCATGTGATTTTTGACATTTCAAAAACTGGGCAAACAGTTTTTTTCTTTTTTTTTATTAGTTGCACCTCAAATAAGTCAGAGGATCCCAGACTTTTCCGGTGAAAGAGTCTGGATAGTTAATCTCGACAATTTCATGAACATTATTTAGTTTATGTTTCTCAGGAGCACAGAATCAATTTAGAAGTCATCATTGGAGTTAATCTAAAACCATTATTTCGGATTTTGGAAACATCAGATCAGCCTAAAAACTACTGGTATAAAAAAAAAAAACGATAAGCTACATTTACACAACAAACCCAGTGTACAGCTTTTTAGCTGTTGATGAAGGTAGGTATAGAAACACTACCTTTACTAATGGAAAAGTGTAAAAAATTTAGTTTAGCTTAATCAAACATCATTAATTGGAAACGGGCAAGATCTTTGAGCTTCAGCCATCAAATCCAAAACATAATTTCAAAAGGATTTATATTTTTTATTACTAATAAGGTGAAGTTGCTGGCATAGGTTTCTCAGTCGTAGACACATAACATAATGGCAGGTAGAAAGATGCCATATTGCCATGAATCACTGATGGATAGAGGGAACATGTTCTGTTATAGAAAAAGCTTCTTGTAAGGGCCCAGTCACACCTTGCCAATTTAGCCAACGTATGGTCGATGTCCCAGAAACTTTCTATGTATTTTTTAATTTCTGGGCGTATGCATCGTGTATTTATAATGAGTCCAGAACTTATGTCCAACGACAGCCTAACTTGAGCATAGCGCATGGCAGTTTAATGCCATGGGCATTATGAAGAATCAATTAAAGGTTCTTCCCTCCAGGCGCATCGTTGCTCCTGGAAGTTGGCTGCCATTTGCCTGGTGTTTGACTAGGAAGGGCTATTTTGAATGGCTCCTACTAAGGCAAATAAACTTGCCTTGCCCTGGAGCAAGAACCCTGCAAACTGTTGAGGTACAAGGTCATGTATAGTTTGCCACTTGACATGGACCACGTATGCAAGACTTATTCTGAATGGGGAGATTCAAAGGGCCTCTCTACTAACATCAAATGGCCCAGAAGTTTCAAGCAGCATAATTTATAACAACAATGCTATATTGGTAGTGCCTAAAACTGGTAAACTTGCAGAGGGGGATTTGTTGGCCATGTTTGAGATACAAACAAGGACTTTGATTTCTTTTTCAATCACTTTCAAAGTGAATCCAGTCAAAAACAAGTCATCCCTCGTGTATAAAAAGCCATAAGCTTTTACTCAGTAAAGAGCCTTTTTGTCATGTTCTTTTTTCAAGGGATCTGACCCACATTCAGGAAAACACTCAGAGAACCAGAGAAAAGATTTAGCAGGTTTATTGAAAGCACGATGAGTTGGATCCAGTGTTACTCAGAACGCTGGTGAACCGGAACTGGAAATGAGAAAGGAAGTTCAGTGTTTAGTTCAGGCTTAGTGGGAAACTTGAGCGACGACTTGCAAAAACAGAGACTGAAACGGGACTCATGTTTCCAGGGAAAAGGTGTCCTTCCCAGAATCCAGTCGGTGTGGGTTATTCCTGAACTTGGTTGAGTAGTTGGAGGGCTGGACAGGGTTTACTGGGGTTTGGTTGGTTCCTGAAGAGCAATGGAGCTGACTGCCATTTCAATTTCCTGAAGAAATGTGCATGAACGGTTAGTGTGGAGGAATTTATCCCCTGCTCAGTGTGAAGCTCAAACAATCCTTTTAGGGGAAAAAGGCCAAAACATCCAGTTTGCAGGATGACTTCCTGCTGAGAGGCATAAAGACAAAAACAACAAGGTTAAAACTCAGGGAGAAAAGACTCAGACTCTGCTAAACTCAGACGGTTTGGCTAGAGTACCCAAAACTGGAGAACACTCGGCCGTCGAGGTAGTGGCAGTCAGCAGCTTAAGAGTCATCAGATAATGGGGCAACCATCCACAGGTGTGTTGAAGGGCCAACGAGAACCGGGCGCCACCTGGTGGTGGAGAGGAGAAAACACCACAAACACACAACCCACACAAACTGGATTCCTAACACTTTTTTAAACCACAGGCATAACTTTGTAAACGACTGGTGTGGACAAATACCCACCAACTTTGGACAGTCCTCACCAATAATTTACACTTTTCTCCCCCTTTCTGCAGATTTACTTTAGCCAACAGTAACTGGATTGGGTGCAGCCATCTGTTTCCAGAGTGTTTGGGTCCTTTTTCTTTTTTCTTTCTTGCGCTGCTCCCGAGTCTCGCCTATTGCTGTATCCTTATCGGATTTGTCGCTTTGAAACATAATATTCTTGGGGTAGCTACTCACTGCGTATAGAGTAGCTACATGGGTGGACCAGAGACACACAACAGCACTCAGTGAATTCAAGAACCAGTTACTTCGATATATGTTCAAGTAAAAGTTTAAGTTCCTTAAACATACAGAGCTTTTCCAATTAAAAATGGCAACAGTAAGTTTATTCAAGTAAGTATTGTATTACAATAAGCTTGAGAAAACATTGTTTAAATGTTGTGTACTTCTTTACTAGTTAAAAAAGCTGGGCTTCTCAGAGGACTCATAGTTACAGCTTAAAATTAATACATATCTGTTGTTTTCTGATTGGACAGAATCAGAAAACAACAGATATGACAGGACAGAATCAGACTGCAGAGCTTCCAGATAACTTCAAAGTTATTTTCCCTGGAATCATTCTAATAGTAGACAGGTTCATTAATGTAGAAAACATGGATACAAGCAGGGACAGCTGCAGATTTAAAGGTGAAACACATTTACTGTGATATGCAACATGCAATTAAATATATCTCTAGGTTTACCAGAAAGTTTACATGGAAAAAAAAATATGCTATGTGTAAGTAAATTCAACATATCTTTCTTGTCTTTTGTAATTCAGCAAGACTTAGAAATAGCTGTGCCAGCAAACCCAGAGACAGTCAGACTCACAGGATATAGACTGAAAATTCAAATATAAGAAACCTGCAAGTATTACAGCGCAAATAATGGGGTAAAAATCAGTGTATAAAAGAGTTTTGAAATATAACGTTCCATTAGATATGGATTTCTAAAGTGGACGAGCATAGAAAAGTATATCATTTCTAAATTTGTTTTTGCTGCTATTTAAATAAGAGAAAAACTAATTTTTCTTAAAGGGAAACCATCCATCAATACATATTTTCCTGGATGGATAGCTGGAATTAAAACTGTTTACATGCTATGGAAGCATTATATACTGCTGTTGGCATTGGGTACAGCCTGTTATTTGATTTTTTGTACATTGTTTTTGAGCCCTTTATAAATAATGCACTAAAAGGCATCTGTCTAAGTCTATCAATATAGATTTCAGTGTTTTGTGAAACTCGTGTCAACAATTCAATTCAGTTTATTTCTATAAGCGCCAATTCACATCATGGCATCTCAAGGCACTTTACAGTTCAACCAGATCATCCAGTCAAATTGATTCAAAAGTCTTCTATCTAAGGAAAACCAGTTGATTGCATCGATTTAAATACAATCCCTCACACCAAGCATGCTTGCAGCAACAGTTGAGATGAAAAACTCCCTTTTTAACAGGAAGAAACCTCCAGCAGAAACCAGGCTCAGTGTTAGCAGCCATCTGCTGAGGTCACTGGGGGTTAGGGACGGAAGCAGCTTAAGATAGCAACAAAAAGCAGCTGCGTGAAAAGGCCGTCCAGGAAACACGCAAGCCAAAGCAGGCCCTCGTTTCGAGACATCTCAATCCTGATCTCGCGAGCTTTCAAGATTTCACTTCGCAGATCAGTCTGGAGACTTCTCCGTTAAAGAAATTTGCAGCAGTTCACCAAGCGAGCGTCCAATCAGCGGCAGATTGGCTTTGAGGGGCTGGTTGAGGTGTGACGCAACGAGAACAGCCCGACAGTTCAGTCTAAAGAACATGGCTTCAGCCGATGAAACTAGCGTTAAGCGTGGCTATCGAGCAAGTTTTATCGAATTACAGAGTATTTCTTCACTGAAAAGAAGAGCAAAAACACTGCTCTGGAGTCTTTTCTCTCAGAGGAAAAGATGTTTTTTGCTCTTCTCCTCGGTCGTGTATTTGTGGCGCCGTTTTTTCGTTGTCGCCTGTTTAGCACGCCATATGCTTCGTTGATCTGATTGGTTTTATTTGGCCCGTCTGTCTTATCATCAACATAGGCCAATCAGCTAACCAGTATTTTCGCCTTCCCAAAAATTACTTCAACGGAAGGTTTCCAGATGGATATGAGGAGCAAATCCACCTGGCAGAGTCAGGTTAAGGCAGACGAAACTCCGGAGCCAGCTCCCATGTCAGGAGGGAGAGGAGAGGCACATCCAGTTTAGGTCACAGTCAGAGAAAAACAGGACTACACTGAAAACAGGCCACATCTCCAACATCTAGAAACAAAGGTGTTGATGGCAGCAGCACAGCTGATATTTCTCTCAGGATGGAGTCACAGCCAAACAGGAACAGACCAGATGAAGCTACTATGAGAAAAAAAGCAGAGAGAGCAGAACGTTAGAGATTCAACTAATTAAGAGGAAAGCATTCAATAAATATATTTATTGTCAACAGAGCAGCTATGGATTCTTGCCTGGTCTGCACAGGTCAGTGTAAAACCCAGTATAACTCAGCCTTTAGTCGGTTCATAAGAGAGTGATTGGAACAAATCATCTCGGCGTGCATATGGGTGTAACTCCATGGGTGCTCGTCTTTACCTGGATACTTTGTTGAGTCTCTGCTGCAGCAAGAGATCAGAGGTCCCAGTTTGTCAAAAAGGATCACAAAAGACCAGTGACAAACTCTTAAAAGGCAGTAAAAATGATAATTAGCCAACAGAGCCAGCGCTGACATAACAAAATTAATGATTAGGAATGTGGCTGCACATTTTCTTAAATAGTACTAGAAATTCACTATATACTTCAGTCTGAGCTTAGCTGTTTTAACTGTTTTTTCTATGAATGCAGCCTGATATCAGAGTCTTTCTTTTATTTCCATGGTAACAATATATGCAGAGCTTAAGGGGTAGAAAAAAATTCATCGCAAACGTGTCAAACCAAATAAGACGTGGCCCTTGGGGAGGGATCGCTAAGCCTGCGGTCCACCTGTCTGTGAATGTAGGCCACTGGGTGAGAAATAGGATTGCTCTCTGAGCTCCCTCATCTTCCTCATGCTAGGAAGTAGCGCTAACCATCGGCGGTTATTGCATGATAGGCTCTGCTCCTCTGCTCTGGCATGTTAATATTACATGAAGCTGTTAGGGATGACAATGAGCCTGAGGCAAAAGGCAGACATTCAGGTTTTCTCTCTCTCTCTGTCTTTGCAAGATATTTTTTTTTGTGTTGCCTTCCCCCAATCCTTCCCCTTGACTTTAAATAACTCATGGCCTCATTATCCAAATAGGCAGAGGGGAAGCACACAGCAGCATATAATTAATTTGATTTCGGTCACTTTCGTTCATATTCTGTCAAGACAGAATTACTAACAACATTTTGGGAAATGTGTTGTTTGTCATCAGTTGCTGTTTTTGAATGAAACTCTGATGTGTGGAAAGTAAACAGACCTTTAGAGCACCAACAGATCAAGATCGTAAATGTAAACTGCCTTTTATTATTGTGTTAATCCAAAATATTTGAGAAATTAACTTTGGAACTCTGTGTGTGGTTACAAGTCACAGATATTGCAATTTGTTCTAAGAAAGTATGAATGTTTATTACTCAAGTTGAAATATAGATCCTACGTATGTAGCAAAAACACTTCTGTAGAAGTTAGAGCATGAACTTCAGCTTTTTACTCCAGTGAAAGTACAATTTTTAAAACTACTTTAAGTATAAAAGTTGAAGTAATGCAGGACAAAATGTTAAGGACAGAAGCTTTACTGCACTACCCTACCCTATTATTATATTTCTGGATGAATACTTCCTTATAGTTAAATTTATTCATTATATAATTAACAGCAACAGTATGAAATTTAACTTTACATCATCTTGAAATACTATTTTTTTATGTGGTGAACAAAAAGTTGAGGCAGCACCGAGTCCAACCGCAAAAAAATGTATTATCTGGACATAACCAATTATTTTGATGGTTTTTATTTTTTTTTTAAACCAACAGGCCATAATGAAAATTAGCGTAAAGGAAAATAATCTATTGAGTCTATTTTTAAAATGTGAGAAATAGAAAGTAGAGATAATTGCAAAAAAAAATGTATTAATTAGAACTAAAACGTTTTCTAAAGAATAATTACTCCAGTAACGTATAGAAAGCCAAAATTTCAACTTAAGCAATGGCAAAGGGTAAATGACCTGTACTTATATAACGATTTTTTAAGTCAGAGGACTTGACCAAAGCGTTTTCTACTACATTCAGTCTTCCACCCATTCACACTTATGGTGGCAAGCTACACTACAGCTCAAAAGTTTGGGGTCACCCAAACAATTTTGTGTTTTCCTGAAAAATCACACTTATTCACCACCATATGCTATGAAATAAATAGAAAATAGAGTCAAGACATTGACAAGGTTAGAAATTATTATTTGTATTTGAAATAAGATTTTTTTTTACATAAAACTTTGCTTTCATCAAAGAATCCTCCATTTGCAGCAATTCCTGCGTTGCAGACCTTTTGCATTCTAGCTGCTAATTTGTTGAGGTAATCTGGAGAAATTGCACCCCACGCCCAGAAGCAGCTCCCACAGTTGGATTGGTTTGATGGGCACTTCTTACGTACCACAAGGTTAAGCTGCTCCCAAAACAGCTCAATGGGGTTCAGATCTGCTGACTGCGCCTGGCCACCCCATTACCCATAGAATACCAGCTGCCTAACCTGACTCCGGATCATTAAGGCGATCATTGCACTTGCCCGGCAGGGAAATGCAATGACATTTGTTCTCTCCGCCCTGGGCGCATGGTTAACATCGCAGCCCTGTGTCTGTTTATGTCTGACTGAGGTTCTATTTAGGCTTAAAAACACTATCAGGACACACCTAAATAGCCTTATTTTAGTATAATCAATTGATTTTTTTGGCTTATTAGCACAGAGATAAGCTGTAACTACGTATATCTAATTATTAGGACATACATTTTGCTTAATATTTCAGTAGACATAGACCTGACCAGTAATAAAATACTTTTATACAGTTCTGTAAAGCAAGCCTGTTGCTCTATTCCACTGGGCTAGAATCAGCACAAAAAAAAAAAAAAGTTCTGGATTTGAAATATATTGAAAATAGAAGTTAAGATCTTTATTTGATGTCCTTTGCAAAGTCAAAAAACAATCTGCAGCTTTAACATGTCAGATATAGCCATCAGAATTTCAATCGTCCCCCCGTTTCCTGCAACAATCAGCATTTTATACTTTCAAAGCACTCCTATTTCCCCCTGCTGCTTTATGTGCTATATCTTCTGCATAATCTCCCCCATTCCTGCCCAACCTTCCTCCTATTTCTCCTGAAATCTGTTCATCCCTCCAAGGACACACTAACCAAGTCATTATCTTCTTCTCTCTGGCATAAATTTAGGAAACATGTATAAACAGACGCCATAAATGCACAAAGGCAGTCTCACTTGGCCAGAGGGAGCTGCTTTGATCAAGTCAAGTGGAGATGAACCAATGGTCATTTTTTTGTCTCTTATATAAGAAGTGAATCTCTTTCACAAAAATGCAATGATAATTTAAATGTGCCATTTCCAGAACACTGTTCACCTATTGCACTCTGTAAACTAGCAGTTAGGAGGGGGGTGAGGCCCGTGACACTGACACAAATACACCAGTGTTCAGTGAAGACGGCTGTATCGTATGTTAGACTGCCGCACTGGCTTGCTGCTGAAGTGAGGTTACCATGGCAACAGGCTGGTGGGAGACGGAGGAGTGAAAGTCAGGAGATAGGAGTTGGTGGGCCTTCAGCTTTTCATCACTGCAAGAGATTAGCTCGGAGCAAAGACCCTATAAATGGCATCCGTGTGAGTTGTGCTGCAGAAAATGTTATTGTAACGTGATAGTTGGCAGATTTTTTTCATGCAAACATCATGTTTAGCGTTCTTCTTTTAATCCAGCCCTCATGACAGAGCATATTTAATGCTAACTAATATAAAACTTCTTCAAACTGTTTTCAGTTGCGGTGAATTTAATTAGTTGTGGGGAATTACATCAACTTTTCACAGCCGACTGCACACCGTTCATTTTGATAATGAAAAGATCTGAAATGTATTGCTATAGGATGCTTGCATCTGATTATTGCCATGGTAATAAACATAGAACAATGAGGGATCAAAGAGATAAAAGAAGCAAAGTGTCGCTTGCGTAACGAGGGCAAGAAGAAAGCAGGCTGAGAGCTGCAGGAGGAACAAGCACTGGAGTGAGAAACAAGTGGAAGTAAATCGATAGAAGGAAATCAGGACAAGAGGTGGGAAAATGAAAGATAACGATTGATATTTGAAATATATGATGTAAATACAAGCTGTAAACCAGAAGATAACCAATCCTTTAGAAAGTATTTAGCGTAATTTTAAGGATGGAGAATACAGTTCAATCTGAAATCACCATGAGGGGAAAAAAAAATGATTTCTGCATAGAGAAGGTGTTCTTGTTAATACTAACGGGAGGATTAATTCACTTACTTTCCATGTTGTGAAATGAACATGAGGGATTATCAGAGGAATTGTTTCAACTCCTTCCTAATCCACCTACTCAAGTAAAACATGACAGTCCTCCTGTCTCCCAGATCCAACTCTGCTTTTATGCAAACTCTATAGAGACAAAAGCCACCCAAAGAGCGGGTGGAACACTGTTCATGCTTAAAATTTAGGTTTTTTTTTATTATTATCCTTGATATAAAGCAAAACGGCTCGAGCTCTACATGATGTGAGTAAATCTGCAAGTCAGAGACCGTTGTTGTTTGATATTTATCAGTATAACAAACCCAGCTGTTTGCATTAGTATAGCACCATTCCATGCTGTGGTTCATATTTATTTTAAACCACGACTAATAATGTACATAGTAGGGAGTACCAGAACCTATAAGCTTCTTCAGCAGTCAGTTGCCTTGGAGACAGGACACAGGTTGGAGAAAAAACAATGCTAATCAGAGAGCGGTGCTGTTTTTTTGGCAGGTACACCAGTGGATTTGGGGTAAAGTGATTTGTCAAATGCTGCTCCTCTCTCTGTCCCTTATGCATCTTCAATAGTAACATGAATTCAGTTTTATTTTACTATATTTTAAATTACTTCTCACTTTAGCAGGCATCTGATTAATATAAAACTCTGCGCCTCTATTAACAATTGGTATCCCTCCAGATTCCTGTGACCTCTGCATTAAAATAAGTCAGCGTGGGTAGATTTACTCACCGCGTAACATCGTCCCAGATGGACTTCTCCAAGTTAACACTTCAAACACTCAGCAAACTCCACAAGATTTTATTTACTGCAGGATGTTGGGGTAAGAAATGCATCACAGTGTGAGCACATTGGTTGGACCACCTTTTATCCACATAGAAATAGGACCAGATGCACATGGAGAGATCGGATGATTTTCAGCTTGACCAGCTGTGATTGATGATATGCTGGTTTTAATATTTTCGGATCATATAAAGTAATATACTAAGGCGATTATATCAAACACCAAGAAAAGTTTTAAAAGTGTTTTATTATAAGTAAGAACATTTCATGAAGATATAAGAATAAAGTTTTATTAGAATAATTGGCCGAAGGAATGGAAGAACAGAAACAAACTTGCTGGAAGGCTTGGGGGAGGAGACTGTTTGTAAAAAGGAGCACTAATGCAGGTCATTCATCCCTGCTGCAACTAGACACTACAATTCCACATTACAACGGCAATAGTTATATATATATAGCTATATGTATAGCTATATATATACATATATACACACATATACATAAATACATATGTAAACACGTATATATATAAATACATATATACACACATATATAGATATACATATATATACGTACACACACATATACATATACACACACATATATATATATATATATATATATATATATAT
>JAGKQL010000006.1:4553568-4574562 GCA_018398635.1 Cyprinodon brontotheroides | reverse complement strand
AATATGTTGTGCCCTTGGTGGACGTAACATATTTATGGGGGCTTGTCCGGGATGTATTTACTTTGTTTGAACAAAGTTGCCTTTAGTATGTTAAAAATAACTTTAAAGGAGGTATGAAAAACACGTTTTTTTTTATGAGGCCCATATTTCTGTAATGTTTTATTTTTTTTATTTTTTTATCTCTTTCTACAGCTATGAGCAGAAAATCATCATTATTACTAGAACTAATGGTGTGAAAATATCAGTCTTTGTGTTACAAAATGAGCAACTAAATTAATAACATTTCAGTGGGATTGTCATTTTTACAATGGGTCTGAATAATAAAAAAGTAAACATTTAAGTTATGCAATATTGACTGAAAAATGACTAGATTGCTCAACAGCAACTCATTCAGTATCACATTATCTTAATGGATTTAATTTTAAATTATACTTAAATGCCCTTTGAGATTTCCTACTTTTGTACTATAGAAATTGGGAAAAACGCTAATTTCTAATTTAGGGCTGGTGAGGCGGCACCCTAGCGCCCTCTATTGGCCAACCGCCACTGCCTCCACTTCTCCCATAATGTTGATTTTTTTTATTTGTTCCTGTTTCTTCATTCTCCCCATCATGAAACTCCAAACTTTCAGAAAGGTATTTCTGTACAATAACTCTGTTTTCTGAAATCAACATTATAAACAAACAAAAAAAACTAATCTGGTGATTACTTTTAAATTACATTTATATCATATATAATCTGTCCATTAATGACTGAATTATTAGTGTTGTGATTTAAAAAAAAACAAAATATTGATAATATATTGCAGTAATTTCTAATCTGAGAAAAGCAATTTGACTAATTTAAAATGATTTTGTGATACTTTTGTTACACTGATACCATTCGGTTGTCTTTTGCTGTTATTTTTTTTATCTTTCATTTTTTATGAGGCTTATCTCTTCACTATGACTCCACTCATTTCCATCTCCTTTGTCAATAAAATCCCAGGCTAAGCAGATACAAATGTTGTCAACATTGACCTAACTGAACTCATCAACATTCTGTAATTCAGGCCTTCAAAGAACCCCATCAGGGACGTTTTGGAGCAGAAAGCTCAGCATCATCATCAGGGCGATATCCATACATGTCTTGTCAAAGTAGATTAAAAGGATGAGGAGTTGATTTTAAGGCTCTCAGTGAAAGAGCAGATTTTTCTTTTCTAAAAGATTAACAGCCATTTTGAATCAGCTGTTCCTATCTCTCCTTATGACTAATTAAATGTCTCCAAATTAAACACTGTTTTATGGAGCATAAATTCTGTTCCATTGTTTTGACATTGACACATTCTTGACCATTCATTGTTTTAAGCACATATAATCAATGATGTTTAATTAGCCTAATCATTAATATTAGTGAAACAAATCCCCCCCTGTCCAAGTAACACACAAGCTCCCTAAGCAATAACAAGGTAAGAAAAACAACTCAGCGGTTACTTTTTCTCTGCTGACACAGAGGAAAGAAAAAAATGTGTCGGTATAAAATTTAAAAAAGACTCCGCCATTAATCCCACTTTATTTTCTGTGATACAAGCGACGTTATTTTATACTTTCTGCACTATTTACACGCCAGTACAGCGGCTGCTTTCATCTCATTCTAAGTAGGACAAAAGCTTGTCATATCTAAAACCAGTTGTCATCGCTGTGAGCTTCCTGTCATCGCTAAAAACAGTGGGAGTGATCCGACTTCAGATTTGTCTGATCTTGCGTAGGCTGGTTTCCATCTGTCAGAAGCTACGAATAATCAGAGAAATCTTCCCAGTTGTATCCAGTGATAATACATTGGCAATTTTATCCAAAACATCTCTGCACAAATTGTCCGCCGGTTTGTAGCTTCAGCCCCTAATTTCAGACTTTTAAGGTCTTGAAGGATCTGCTTGAGTTCTGGTATAAATTGAAGCTGTTTATTTGCTTGTTTTGTTAACCCTTTTTTTATTGCAGCAGCTTCTACTGAGACAAAAATATATTGAGCAATGTAAGGTACCTCTACTGGGGAATGGCCTTTTGGATGTGTGGCAAGCAGCGGGAATCTCCTGATGAATTCCACATGAGAAACCCACATGGGAGGAGAGACAAAACCCTGCATGCATCTGACAGAGGAGCACTGCAGAATCTGCACGCTCACATTTGTCTTACTTTTTCTATAGACTTGTTCATATAAAAAAGCACCTGCATGATGAGGTTAGTCACATGTCTGAAAAGAATTTCTTTTTCAGAATTTAGCTGTAGTCACATCATTTTTATTGAACCGAGGAGGTTGAAATTGTATTTGTGTTTGTTATAACCTATTGTGTTAAAAAAAAATTTTTTTAGGTTTTGACTTATTTAAACCTAAAGCATTTTTTTTCCTATTTGCTTTGATTCTGTTTTATTTTCCTATATTTTAATCATGTAAAGCACTTTGCATTGTCTTCGTACTAATTTGTGCTATACCAAATACATTTGCATTGCCTAAAGGGGTGTTTAGTTTATTATTATTGTTCCTGTTTGGCTTTGACTACATCCTGGAGAGAAATATCAGCTGTGTTGGAATCAACACCTTTGTTTCTAGATGTTGGAGCTTGGCCTGTTTTCCAGTGTAGTCCTGTTTCTCTGACTGTGACTAACTGGATGTGCTCTCTTCATCCTCTGACATTGGAGCTGGCTCGGAGAGGATCGTCTGCCTGGCTGTGTGTTTCCTGGGGCCGGGGCGCCTGTGGAGCTGGTTGACAGTTGCCTTTTGTATCTATGCTTCTTTTTTTCTATGTCTGCTTCTGTCTCCTTTGAACCCCAGTGGGTATAAGCAGGATGGCATTTCACACTGAGCCTGGTTCTGCTGGAGGTTTCTTCCTGTTAAAAGGGAGTTTTTCCTCTCCACTGTTTCGCTACAAGCATGCTTAAGGTTGGTCTATACTTAGAAACCAGGTCGTCTGTGTGTGTGTGGCACAGTTAATGCAGATATGCTCCGCCCCTTCCACAGATACTCTGCTGCACCTCTCCAAAATTGTAGGTGACCGCAGACAGGAGGCTACTGATTGGTCAAATCTTCATCTGCCCTAAACTAGGCATATTTCCTGTTTGGTAACTTACCAGCTTGTTTTGACATGGTGGAAAATGACTGGTGAAGATGGACCAGTTAGAAGAGCGAGGTGTGTGCGAAGAACGCTGGGGACCCTTTTTCCCCACCTGGATCCCCATGTCCTCATGTCCCTCCATTCTCGTATAAACTTGCTCCTTGCATTTTTCCACTTCCTCGACCGTATCTAGACCCACAGCTAGTTCGTAATTGTCCGTCTTGCGTTGCAGTGTGGCATAATATAGCGCAGACTATGCTTCAAAATTGGGCATAAATCAAAATACCTGCGACACAGTGCTACGGGATGATACACAGCCCTTTATTTAGTAGCCGAATCAATGGCCACCGTCTTGCTGTTCAATGATGCTGCCACTAGATGGCTCCATGTCTGTTTACATGTATGTTTGCTCATGGTGCCTGAAACTGAGATTCTATTTAGGCTAAAAAGAAACTATGTAAAACTGTCTTGAGAGATGCTTGAAATATAAAGCCTCAATTGATCATAACTGGATTTTAGTCTATTTGACTGTCAGGTCTAAGCAATCTAAAACATCATACATACATACAGGGGAAAGAAGTAGCAGGTATTGTTACTGCCGAGGGAGAGTAGGTAGAAGAGCTACTTGAGGAGTTTACAAATCTCCACTGCACTCTTCAGGTCTTCAGCTTTTCTCCTCACTATTTATTGAAGAAAAGGGACTGTCCCTAATTACAACAAGCTGAGGTTTAACTAAAAGGAAGAGAAGCAAAAGGATCTTTCCACTTTAAACACACTCTGCAAATATGTTAAAACAAAATATGTGGTTGTTTTACAATTTAATTGTTCCCTGAACACATGTTTAGAACAAACATGTGATAGAGGATGTTCAGGCCTCTTTTACAACCCGTCCGTTCCATGTCCTTTATCTGGAACGAGTTTAAGCAAGAGTTAATAAAAGATAAATCACACATTATACATCATAATAGTTCATTAGAACACAACCCATGAAACACAAACAAAGTAAGAGTATAAATAAAATATTTCTGATAATTTGGTTAAGGCATATTACATGACTGTGTACCTTTAAAAGTTGTAGTTTGTGCTGTTGATGAAAACCACAGTTAAACTGGTACAACACTGTACAACAGTTATACCGTGACCATGAGTCATTGTAGTTGAGTAAATTGACAGCAGTTAAGAACATCAGAGCGTGCTCAAAGTAATGTTCTATTTTTCCACATTGGCATGCAGTTATGTTGGTACTTAGCACCCTGATGAAGACTTGCAAATTTGTCTCATTTATACATTTCTTATGTAACAAAGTGTTATTTTTTCTTGGAGTTCTTGCAGCCAAGAGCTGCTAAGGCGTTCCAGAAAAAGACGTGTTATACCTTTATCTGGCAACATGAGCAGTAGACAGGTCGCACTTCCTTCACACCAAACTAACTGACTGTAAAAACCCTTTATCAGGCATCAAACCTTCTGGGCAGAAACCCAACTTGCTAAGTTAGACTTGAAGATATGTGAGTGAGGAAGAAGTAAGAATATTGCTTTAAAGCACAACTGAAACATGAGAGGAAATTATTTTATAGGTACTGTTGTGCCTCCTCACCAGAAGGTTATGAATGTATTAAATAACTAGAACTGAATGTTAGTTAATTAATAGGTCATTCAAGTCAAGGGTAAAGCTAGTTATTTATTATCAGTTTAATTATTATAACTGGAATTTGCTTTACTGACCAGGGTTTTAGCCCACTTGTCTTTCACCAGTTTAGTAATTTGGGCTATGGCCAAATTACTAAACTAAACGTTATTAATCACCAACCAACTAAATGTGTCTATGTTTATTCTGATGTTACTGAAAGAAGAGTGAATCCAAGCTGAGTGATAAATCGTTCACTGTGTAAAATGATCACAAAAGACCACAGATTAAAAATACATTGGTACCTTTATAAGCTACAATCTCAAATAATTATATCTAATAACAAAAGCAAAACACTAGATACTAATGAAAATAAACAAACTAAAGCAACAAAAGGGAAGAAGAGCGGTTTAAGAGTCTGTTTCAAAGTCACCAGTGTTGGTCAAAGTTTCAAGGCTTAATTCTGCAAATACGGTCATGTTTTTTCATTTTGCATACATGCTTTTTTGCAGTCTTTGTAAGTAATCAGTAAAGTGGGAAAAATTGAAAAAAGGAGACGAGGGAATGCTCATCTTGCTGCTCTAAACTAGCAGTTCTGTGTCAACGTCTAAAGCTGCCGACAGCGTGAAAAAGCTTCAAAGGGGAACATCCTGCTTTTTTACATTGGCCCCTGATTTTATGTGTTATTACATCATGTTCTACCCACCCCCATGTGAGTTTTGTGTCATTTGGAGCCGCTTCTGAAGATATTCCGCTGTTATATCCGCGCACCGCTTCCTATGGGCAACGAAGTTGAAGCGGCATAAACCAAACTGTTCATCATTTATTCTTTATGGTATGCTCAGCATTCATTAGTTTCGCGGAGTGTTCGCCATCCTGATCTCTTCTGCTGTTTCACCTCGCGAGATCAGTCTGGAGACCTCCGTTAAATAAATAAAATTTGGAGCCGTTCACCAAACTTAACGGCCCAACGTAGCGGTTTTTGAGGGCGAAGCTGAGGGTGTGATTAATCCAGGTGTTTGGCAGTTCGTGCCCAAAGAAATACAGTGCTTCAACCGATGAAATTAGCGCTAGCTGCATATCGAGCAAGTTTTATCGAATTTAAGAGTATTTCTATTTGCTGAGAAGCAGCGGGTTTCGGGAGGCTTTCAGAGGAAAAGATGTTTTTGCTCTTTCCCCGACTGGGGGTTTCGGCAAGAGTTTGATCTTGTGGTTGTGTTTTTCGGGTTGCCGCTTCTGTTAGTACGTCCTATGCTTCGTTGATCTGATTGGTTTACTTAGGCCTGTCAATTCAATTCAATTCAATTCAGTTTATTTATATAGCGGCCACCACAACACATGTCATCTCAAGGCACTTTTTACAGTTCAACCAGATCATACAGTCAAATCCGCTGATACAAAGTTTCTTATCTAACGAAAACCAGTTGATTTGCAATGACTCATTGGGACTCAAATACAATCCTCTCACTCCAAGCATGCTTGTAGCGACAGTGAGAGGAAAAACTCCCTTTTAACAGGAAGAACCTCCAGCAGAACCAGGCTCTCAGTGTGGCGACCATCTGCCGAGGCAGACTGGGGTTCAAGGGAGACACAAGAAGCAGAGAGGACAAAAGCAGCTGTAAAGAAGCGCCCCATCCCAGGAAACACACAGCCAGGCAGACGAAGCTCCAAGCCAGCTCCCATGTCACTTGAAGGGGCGAGAGCATCCCGGTTAGTCCGCGGTCAGAGAAGCAGGACCACACACTGGAGAAAGTAGGCCGATCTCCAGCATCTGCTTAAACAAAGGTGTTGATGGAAGCAGCACAGCTGATGTTTCTTTCAGGATGGAGTCACAGCCAAGACAGGAACAACAGACGAGGCAAAGCTACTCTGAGGAAAAGCAAAGCAGAGAGAGCAGAAGGTTAGAGATTGAACTAACAGATTCTGCAGAGTGGGAGAATAGAGATAGAATGAAGCAGAATGATGATGAAAATGGGGGTCCCTATGTCCTCCAGAAGTCTAAGCCTATAGCAGCAGAACTATAGAGATAGCTCAAGGATAGCCTGAGCCACTCCCCAGCAACTATAAGCAAAGCTTTGTATCAAAAGGGGAAAGTTTTAAGCCTACAGCCTTAAAAGTGAGGCAGGGTGTGTCTGCCTCACGGACTAAAACTGGTAGTTGGTTCCACGGGAGAGGAGCCTGATAACTAAAGAGATCTGCCTCCCATTCTACTTTTTGAAATTCTAGGAACCACTAGTAAACCTGCAGATTGAGGCGAAGTGCTCTGTGTGTGTGGGAGGAACATAAGGAACAATCAGATCTCTGATATCCAGATGGAGCTTGGCCATTTAAGGCTTTTATATGTGAGAAGGAGGATTTTAGAATTCTATTCTTGATTTAACAGGAAGCCAATGAAGAAAAGCCGGGATAGGAGAGATATGATCTCTTTTTCATTTTCAAATTTGGAAGCTCTGGCTGCAGCATTTTAACGGATCAGCTGAAGAGGCTTTTAAACTACGATTTGTGGACTTCCTGATAGTAAAAAAATTACAATAGTCCAGCCTTGAGTAACAAATGAGATTGTTCATTTTGCAATTCCTCCAGATGAAAGAAAGGGAAATTCACAAAACCTCTTTGATCAAAACAAAGTGGCGTGTGTATGACGTCATCCGCGCGCGCCGGCTACCGTTCATTCATCCTGTCCACTGCTAGTTTTCCTCACATGACTGGAAGATGCCTACTGCTACTACCACAGATGATCTCGCTCTCCAAATGGAATTGAACGATTCAGATTAGCTAGAATGAATAGAAGCGGTAGAGCTTAGCCGCCTGTGGCCCGGGCTGCCTGTCACGACTCCAGTCCGGCGCACGGATGACGTCATACACACGCCGCTTTGTTTTTAAAAAATATAGATATGAAAAATCTAACCGCGGGTGTCTGGGGGACAGTGATTCGCCTACATGTTATGAATGCTGGCGACCATAAAGAATAAATGATGAACAGTTTAGTTTGAGCCTTCAAGTCGTTGCCCATAGGAAGACGTTACTTGGATATAACCTGACGGAATATCTTCAGAACGGCTCCAAGTGACACAAAGCTAATATGGGCGAGTAGAACATGACGTCATAACGTAAAATCAAGGGCCCAATGTTAAAAAAACGGTGTTCCCCTTTAACGAACACAGTCTGCTGCATCTGTGTTTACAGCGGCAGGGACTTCTAAGCATTGCTGTAATATAACTGTACACATTTACACAAAGCAGGGACATTGTGTTGTGCTTTGTGGCTCATTGAAGCCAGTAGAAGTGATCTGCAGCTCTGTGGCGCGTTTGCACAATTCAGATAATTTGCATAATGCTTTATCATCAGCTGGTCCAAGCGTGCAGTAATCGTGCAGGTAGTTCTGTTCCTGGAATACTCTTTGCATATCTAGATAACTCCCTCTGTAGCCTGTAACCGTTTTTTTTTTCATTATTGTATTTAAGATAAGATGATATGCAGCTGGTGGAGTAAGTTAGATCTTTATTCAGGGAATACAAAAAAGTTTAAATAAAATGTGTACTTTTTCTATTCAAACCTTTCTGCATCATTTATTAACTGATAATGTAACGTTAAAGATCTGTTGATGGTTAATTTGGTTGCTTTTATCCATAATTTAAAGAAAGAAAATGGCTTCTTATGAACAATGGTGAATAATGTTTGTGTTAACAATAAAGCCTTGGTGCCAACAAAAGTTTGCTTCTCGTCTTTTTCTGTATTTTTTTTTTATGTTTTTTATGGAAAATATATTTACTTTCCCTTTAGTTACTTTTTATGATGTAACCTTATTATAGTTTTATGACTTCAAAAATCACCTCCTTTATTAACAGTAGAGAACAAAAAACATTTTTTTTTATTCATATTACACTTTGTGAATTTATTTTATTGCATTTACTCTGTATTTCTGAACAAAACAATTTTCTTGTTTAAAATTATTATATTTTGTTTGATTACATGGAAATAAAAAATGAAAAACAACCCCCATCCTGTTCCAAGCTATTGTTTCTGAGTGACACATGTGCTGCAGCCGGTATATATATACAATTTATAGTCCGTGCATGCATAGTCTCTGTGCACACTTAGATAAATATTTCCTGTATAGCACTTCTGGATAGATGCAAACTACATTATATAAGTTAGAAATGAAAATGAATAAAAATTTGTTTATTACATATGAAGTTTAGGTGAATGCCGATTCATCCAGTTCTTGGTTAGTATTGGTAGCCATCCTATGACTCATGAAGAAGGAGCCTTCAGACAATAAAGCACCTTAACAGGACTTTGCTGAAACAAAACGTCCATCTAGCTCCAGATGACCGAATAAGAAAATGCGGAAACAAATGATATGCTAAATTACTAGTTCTCCGTTTGTGGTTTCAGATAAAAACACACCACAATATTCAAATAGAACATATATCTTGCAAATGCAAAACTACAACTGCAAAGACAATGTGCTACTTCACAACTTTGTCTTTAGCCTCAAACGTAAAATTAGAGCTTTAATTCTGCAATTTGGACCATAAGATCAGAAGCACACCTGTCAGAAATTTTTAAAGTGCTTATAATGGATCTATAGATACTGACACCAGTAAATTGGCAGTTAAAGCTACGGATATTATTCAGCTTATACTGGACTCATCTTTATCTGATCGATGTTAGAAGAAAAAAAGCATTTCCCCTAGTACTGTAGTTTTATTTTTCATAAAGTCTGATCATCTTCAGACCATTTTCCAACTTCTTAATTACAGCCAAGATATCACAATTATTTGACACAGAAGCAGGTATATATTTATATATATATATATACAAATACTGAACAGTAAAAGCTCTTTCATTTTAAAACTAAATGTAAAAAAATAAGAAATTATTTACCAGATGTACAAAGAGGGAAAAAGAGCTTCAGTTTATTTCATGCAGCACATCGCTGCAAAGATTCCTGAACAAAGGAACTAACTGTTTCAGTGTCAACATAAATTACTCTAAGAAATGAATAAAAATGTTTTTTGTAAAGTTTAAATGAAAATAAAGCTGTTATATGTTACCCTTAACAGTTGCATACCAACTGTTAATGGAGGCCAAAGGGGGAAAAAAAACAAAAAACGTAGTCATATCCAATTATTAATTCAGTTGCAAAACAGTGTGAACATAATTTGACTTAACAACTGAACTAACTGGGTGAAACACATTATTTAGATAAAACGTTGGTGCTCTCCTAAGCCCCCCTCCGTTTATCTGTGTCCTTTGCGGTTCATTTGCATGCTGTGTCCGTCCTAAAAGGGGATTTTTTTACTGGTCCTTCAAAGTCTGATAAGGCCTATAAAAGAGGGAGCATCCACCGGACCGACACCAGAGGAGACCCACATCAGGTAGAACCACAATGAAGCCTTGCTTTGTCCTTATTTTGTTGGCTGCAGGTGAGTTTCTTTTCATTTTACAGCTACTTTCACAAATAGTTTTGGTAAAATGTTGCCTTCTGCTCTTCCATAGATCATTGTTGCTCATTGTAGACATGCTGCTTTGCACGTTTAGGTCTGAATCAGCTGAATCTTCCTGTTTCAGGTGCAGCTTCCAGAATGATTGAGAAGAGGGTTATTGGGAGCAAGTCCTGTGACAAGGACAGGCAGTACCACGTCCAGATAGAGTCTGTTCAAGGTGGGAAGCTCTGCGGAGGCGCTCTGCTCAACACCCGCTGGGTCATCACGGCGTCTCACTGTGCAGAGCAGTAAGATATTACTCCTAATGGTTGCTTTTCCTCTTCTATGCTTTTTATTTTTTAATCATAGCTTTTGTTGTGCTTAGTTGAAGGAAATATATTTCCTTTTCAGAGAATTTGACATGATCTTTTTGTGTTCTATCATTACAACTTTGCAGGAATGTCAAAGTGAAGCTCGGCGTAAACAACGACGTGTCGATCTTTACAAAAGCCGCTTCATGGTTCAAAGGAAACTCCAAAAAACATGAGCAAATCATTCCCATTAATCAGCAGTACACCTTCACAAATGAAGAGAGTAAACATGACATTATGCTCATACGGCTAAATGAGGACATGTCAGCCAAAACTCCCACCATCAGCCTTCCTTCAGGAGAGTGCACTAAGCTGGAGCCAAAAGCTAAAGTGGAAATCGGAGGCATGGGAGCAAGCAAAAAAGGTGGGAATATGAAAAAAATTTAAATTTGAAATTAAATTTGTCTACTTTTTTTTAATAAATCAAATGTCTGGACATTTGAATCTTCAGGGGGTAAACCTGTCAATGAAGTAAGATGCGCCACAACAGTGATCTCTGAGTGTGGTGAGAACGACAAACCTGACAGTAAATACGCCAGCGAAGAATCTACTGTCTGTGCCTCCAAACCTGGAGTGGAGTCCTGCCATGTAAGCAAACCATCCTGCTTCCTAACTAAACTCATTTTCTCTTTTTTTAAATCTCTCCTCATTCAAAACACTCTGACCTTTGTTGTATTTTATTTTTTTAGGGGGATGCAGGCTCAGCTGTGGAGTACGAAGGTCATTTACACGGAGTTGTCGTTAGCGAGCCTACAGATAACTGTGCCAAAACCATTGTTATGCTGGATATCTGCCATTACATGGAGTGGATTGAGAAAACCATGAAGGAAAACTGAGTAAACTCAGCGTTTCATATTTATTAATCACAAGGAAATAATATATTAACTTATTTATGCATTTGAGTCATACTCTATATGTTGATTACATGCATATTTCTACACTGCAAAAAGTTTTACAAATTAAATAAGAAAAAAATAACCACTGTCATTTAACTTCCTTCTAGTGCAGTTTATATGTTTTTTTTTTTTTTCTTCCATTGGAAAGATACGTTTACTGTACATGCTCAAATGAGGGTAAATACCCTTATATTTAGTTTTACATCAGAATTTGCAGCGTAACTAATGTATGGAGTGATAAAAAGTGCCAAAATGAAATAAATAAACTACAGCATTAAATAAATAATTGAATGTGTCAATAATTAATTAAATGTGGGAATTAAATAAAATAAATGTGTCATTCATTAATTAAAACCACGCCACTATTATACTAAATTAAATAAATAAATACAGCTTATAAGCAATTAAGTTCATGCTAATAAGACATTTATAAAACATATATAATGTGTATCAATTTACAAATACGTTCATTTTATTAAAATATATATATAATTATTTGGTGTATTTATTCGATTACGGTTCTGTAGTCGCAGTGCATCGAAAACTGTCAGAATTTCCAAACAGTTCATTTCCATCGTGCTAGCGCAAGTTATCTAGCACCCGATTGGTCACCCTGCAGAGACTCGATTCTAGATAACCCCTAACTTTGATGGGTGAGTTTGACAGATTGTTTTAATGGTTTGGATGCACTGCAACACAGAGGACCATGAAATAATTAAATGCACACTGAAATAATTATATATATTTTTTTATAAAATGAAGACGTATTTTATTAAATTAATGACACATTTATATATTTAATTCCTTATTTATTTAATGAATTACACATTTAATAAATTATTGACACATTTATTTAATTAATGCTGTATTTATTTCTTTAATTTTGGCACTTTTAATCCTCCATACTAATGGGGCTATTTTGGTATTTTAAAGATATATGTTAAGACTTTTACTTTTTTGTTAACCTCCCCGCTTTACATCCATTTATCACCATGAATAAAAAGATAGAAGTATGAAAACTTCTTGCAGTATCTGTCTGTCTGCTTCCACCATGCTCTCATTTCCCTATCTGCAAAACCACAATCAATTTTGAATTGCACTTTCACTTTAGAAATTGTTATTGTCAGGTGTTACATCAGAGTTAAATTTCCCCCTCAGTTTTAAATATGAGCTTAGATAAACCGAACCACAGAGTGGAGCATGTGGCTCTAGAGAAAACGGACACAATGCCTGTAAAATCTGCTAATGTTTGAATGATAGACTAACAGCAGTTAAATAAAAAAAGTGTTTGTAGGGCAGAGATGAACATCTTCACTGTTGTTTAAGTGATGGTTAAGTCATTTTAAACTTAGCACAAGCTCATTGGATTTACCAACCACATGCAGCTTATAGTGACTTCTTTGGCCTTAGTTTATATCTTAACTCCATTTAGTGGAGCATTTTATTTAGAAATGTCCTCTAATTTGAATATAATAAATATAATAAATGTTACTTTAGCCAAACCAATAAAGCCCAGGTTGCAGTTCTTTTGTGACATTAAATTCTCCAGGGGAGAAATTTATCTTAAGAATAGAGAAAAAATAATAAAATCCCGTTATTGTCCCACAATGTGGAATTTAAATAGTTCAATTTCATTTACTGTAATTACTGTAAGGCCCCATAGTAAAACTGCTCATTAAAAAAAATGCTCATGAACTGCTACAAACAGTTAAACCTATAAGGTCAGAAATGTTCAGACTCCATATCTGGTTCACAGCTGATTGCTTTAAAACTGCTGTAACCCCACAGGCATCTCAGCTAAAATATCAATTTTGTCTCAATTTACCAACCATCTGTTCATACAGCAACAACAGAAGAACATAATAATGTCAAATGAACAGCATACTATTGAAGATTTTAAAGATTTACAGAAGAACAACCTTCTCCCAGGGTAATGTGTTGGCTTTGTCCAGGTGTTACACAATTTTCTGCTGCCCAGAGTAGTTCTAAAGCAAAGTTAAGCAGATTTCTCCAAAATGTTTATTTGAGTAGTCATTTAGCATGATTTAGGGCTCATTTATATAAAGGCTATGTAAACAGAATAATCCATGATTTCAGTTATTTTTGATTATTCTGGAAAACACTGAGTGGATTTCTAAAGCATCCCGTCAATCTAGAGGAATGGATTCTTTATGGATGCAAGAAAAATGGGGATCTGTCCCGTCCACACACAAGTGTCCCATTAGTGGATGAGCTGTCCTTTTAGGGAATGACAAGGAATTTCAGAGAATTCCTAAAGGGGCTGTGATAATTTTTGTATATTAATAGCTCAGAATAATTTTAATCCTCAGTTTATTTTCATATTAATTGCAGAAATGAGTCTGAAAACAGCCAAAAATTTTATCTAAATGACTAGAAAGCCTTCAACTTTTTGAAATTTTTTTTAAACCCCAATTCACCCAAAACTTTCTCCAGATATTTTACAAAGACAGCAGATTGTTCTTAAATGATATAATTTAAGCCTTTCAGTTGGATAGGTTTGCTTGCTTACAAATTTTGGCATTTTTATGTATTAAAAATAGAAAATATTTAGGTCAATTTATTCATTACATAAATATTCAGATGTGAAAAAAAAAAAATGGGAACACAAACATTAACATGTTAAGCGTTCCTTTTAATGTATTTGAAAGTGTCCTTTATAATAGCAGCAGATAAAATGTAATTAATACTGACATAGATGTTAACTGCAGTCAAAACAGTGAAGTTTCATTCAGTTTATGGTGAAAAATGACTCAGGAAAAGCATTAAACTATGATGAGGTTAAAAGACCGGTTAGCTTAGCTGGCTCCAGGGGTTCTGGTCGGGTCCAACTGAAACACAGAGAGGGTTAGCTTACGATTTAGCAGTTAGCTTCAGCAACAAGTGACTCGTTCGGTCTGTAGTGAGCATTATCATCAGCAGTTGAATCAGAAATTTTCAAATAAAAATACCAACACGGCTATCTATTATACCTGTAGCTCACCCAATTAGAGTACTTATTAAGCATCAGATGGAAAGGAGGGGGGAAATGCAGTTACTGTTTTTGGTTCAGTGGAGGGAAGGCCTTCAGCTCAGTCCGGTTCTCAGCAGGCCTGTCTTTGATCCGTCTGTCCATTCGTCCAGCAGCAACTCAGAGATTTGGATCAATCCGCTGCAACAATAAGAGGCATTATTTAAGGGGATTAATTTTATGACTCACGGTAGCACACGCAACTTCTACCTTTTAGCTACGGTGGTTAGCACATAGCCACGGCCTGAAGCAGAACCTCTGCAGCAGTACTCCGGCCCTCCATCTCACAGGCGGTCACAGTCTGGAGGCTTCCAGTGGCTTGTTTCGGCAAACAACGATAGGGGCCCACGTTGTTTGGCGGCAGAGACCGAGCAGAACTGGATTTGCTCTGCTCGGTCTCTGCTTTAGCAGGATTTAGAATACACCGTGCTCACTCGGTTTGAATCGAAGAAAAAATAAAAACACTGTGTTCAGCTCCTTCTGAATCGCAGGAAAAAAGGCAGTCTGATTCGGTAAGCACAGACCTCTCCTGAGGGATTCGGTCACTACTATAGCGTAGCCTTCAGCTGGGACAGTGTTGCCTAGCATTTGAGCGGCATGAACAATAGGATGCTAATATGGGAAGCTAGGGTTTTTAAAACCTATGCCAGAGGGGTGTGTCTTCATAGCGGCGTACTTCTGTTGTTCTGCAACAATTTATCGCAACAGTACCATAGAAGTGTTTTTTTCTGAAAATGGAGCATGTTCAATCTGCACCACAAACTAAAATCTTTATATTTTATGATTGATGCACTAAATATCAATATTTGAGTCACAAAACAACATAGATTTTAATTGTGTGTATCTTTTCTTATCAAAATAAGAGACTGTGATCTATATGTAGTCCAGAAAGCTCTTTTTCTCTGTAATCTTTGTTTTGTAAAGTAATTTCACATGAAATAAAACATCTGTATCACAGAAAAGGACTATCAGTGTCTGATCCCAGAGGAGTAGCTGCCTGTGCCTCTCACAACTGAAGTAATAATACAAACTATTTCAGTGCTTACCTACACATATTGCACAAATTTGATCACCAATACCTTAGAAACCCCATGGCCAGGCATGAAACCAAATTAGTTTTTTTTTAATCAATTTTATAGATATTTTATGTTAACAAGTTTATAAATGATTAATTTCAGGATAAGAAATGCTTTTTTTCTCAAACAATAAACAATATATTTATAAATAACCTATTTATTTGTACTAAAATAAGAACAGCAGATTGAGAAGGGGGAAACGGAAGTGTGAAAATAGTGATGCTGGAATTCCAAGGTGTTTGAATGTAAAGCTTATTTCTGACTTTGATATATTTAAAATAAATTGGCATCAGTTTTTTCTTGTTATAATCTAGGTACCTTTGATATAAGCCGCCTATCATTTTAGTTCACGTACAAACACCGTCCATGAAATAACATGAAATATTTGTGTTTCGTCTGAAAAGCAGCATCGATGGAGAAGAGATGTTTTCCTTTGCTAAAAAAGAAGAGCAGACTCACCAACAAAACCCTCTTCACCCCATTTCATTAGTAGCTGCTTGTCTTTGTACAACCCTCCGGCTAAATTTAACTGCAGGAGTCCAATGTGAAAACAAACCTAACACAGCACAGATGGCTGGGACTGAAAGAAGAAAAATAGCTCTCAGCAACTTGTTGACGGAACCATGATTATTCATTAACACATACACAGTTACATATATCTTAAAATGTTCAATTTGCTAAATGCTCCTTTCATAGGTTACGTTAATGTCAGGCAGTTTAAACAATGAAGTGAAAACATGAGAACAGATTTCAGTTGTAAACACTAAAACACTTAAAAGTTTTGCAATTGCTTGCATAATCTGCCAAAAATTACATAAATGAAAATGTTAAATTATGAAGAAAATCAATCAAGTTTTGAAAGTCTGTATCCAGCACCTCTGGTACAATTGCTGCACAGTGAGCATCACTTATCTTATAAAACCGAGCAATAAAGATCCCCAATTGCTTTAGAGTACTTCCTGTTTGAGCATTTTAATTACCTTGGAGACAAAAAGTTAACCACGTCATTGCATTCAGGCCCCGTCCACACACAGAAGTCAAAGCGAACAGCGAAACGCTAATATTTTCCAGTAGCGTTTGTCGTAAAGACGGAAGCGATAAAATAAATGTGATGCTCGACCACATGAATGCATGAAAACACTGCAAAATGTATGCCAGGCCTGTAAGTGGCGCTGTGTGGTGCAAAAGCAAAAATAGGAAGTGACGAAATGTTGGGCATGCTGGCACTAATATTTATACATGGTTGCCCTCTGGGTCAATTTTCATAGTTCAGTCAAATTCAGGTGTTGAACTATGTGGTCGATATTGCTCTGTTCTTCCTGGAGATATTCCAGAAGAAGAAGATTCTGTTGTAAGTCTGTACAGCAGGGTGAGTAGCATTAGCAGCAACCATTCAACACAGTCACGGCGCCATTGTTGTTGTGATATACTGTAATGCAGCTGCATGGCGTGTTGTAGAGGCTCGCGACGCATGCGCAAAAATGCGCGTTAGGGGTTTAAAGATGGAAAACGCTGAAACAACGGGCGCTTCAAAATCTTCACTCTTTGAAGGCTGAATAAAAAAAGATGGGTTTACAGACCCCCGAAACGCAGGCTTCATGTGTATGGATGAGAGGCTGGTTTGGTGAAAAATGTAATAGCGTTTAGGCCAGGGTTGAAGCTTCGTGTGGGCCCAGGCCTCAAACCCATAAAGGAAACACACAGCCAGGCAGATTAGCTCCAAACCAGCTCCCATGTTGGAGGATAAAAAGGAGCACCTCCAGTTAGTCACAGTTAGAGAAACAGGACTACGCACTGAAAAACAGGCCATGCTCCAATATCTATAATATCTATGATATTTCTTTCTTATGATGATGTTGATGGTAATTACAGACCTCTTAGGATAATTTAATCCTTCATTCTGTGCCAACTGCTGTTCATTCAAATGCTGTTGTAAATTACATTATTTAACCTAATTATTTTGGTCTGGGTTGGATGTGTCTGTTTTGACATCACCCAGACAAGAGGACTTTGTCAGTTGTGTGGTTCTGGTCTCTGATATCTCAAAGACATTGATGTAAATTCAGCATTTGGTCTTGTCTGGTCTCTGTAGCCTACATTCAGGAGAACTCCCCAATGCGTTGCTCTTACAAAGAGCTACCATTGCAAAGAGGATGTTGGTCTTTCAGCAGATGCCTTTATCCCAAAGTGTGGGGCAGCATCACATCTCTGGGGGATTTGTACCTGGGATTGGTGTTGCAGAGCAAAATTGCTCCTCGACCAATGTTCAAAGGTAATATCTTGGCTTATGGAAAGACTCAACATTAGGTTTACTGTCTTCTACTCTGATTGAATAAAAGCATTGAAAGCTACATCACAGCCCCATCCTGTCCCTGATTGCTTGTCAGGACATGACAGGACAGTCATCCATCGCAGATGTTGCATCACTATTGCTTTGCTGTAATCACCATAATTGCGTCCATTGTATCACTTGGAGTGCATCCTTTGCATCATGTTGCATCACTGTGATCCTGAACACATCTCTCTACATAGTGGTAAAATGTAAAATGATCAGGCCAGGCGCTGGAATAATGTTTAGTGTTAATGGAGCCTAACAACAATGATGGGAAATAAAACCTGAAGTGCGACACAGTGAGAAAAACAGCAAATAAAGTTTTATTGATGTGCTAAAAAGTCTTTTGCACTCAGCAGAAAATGTTAATGTTAGGTACTTTGTTCTCTCTCTCAGAGGAACAAAGTACCTCCTCTTTTCAGCCGGTGAACAATAACTCTCTAATTCCGTAAAAGTAAAAATCCAATGGACTTGGTTTCCAAGATTTTGAAGACGCGCTTTCCACCTCTCCAGGAAGCTTTCTCAATTCAAATGTCTGGATCCAAAGTGAATTTGAGTTCTATATATAGACAAGGTCTTGTATTGCTTGGAAACATGCAAATGGAAACCCCATGAGTGGGTTTCATTTGGTTCCATTATTGTTAGCCTGTAGCCACCTGAAACCTGTCTACCTTATGATTGTTTAGGTCTGGGTCGATTGCGTTAAGGAGGTATTGGTAACTCCTTAGCTTAATTCCACCCTATAGTCAGTTAGCCAGTGATTTCATGTTATCCCCTGAGCTATCTCTTTAGTTATGCTGCTATAGGCTTAGACTGCTGGAGGACATATAGGGAACCCCCATTTCATCATTCTGCTTCATTCTATCTCTATTCTCCCACTCTGCAGAATCCTGTTAGTTCAATCTCTAACGTCATGATCTCTCTGCTTTTGCTCATAGTGGCTTTGCCTCGTCTGTTTCTGTTGACTCCATCCTGAGAGAAATATTATCTGTGCTGCTGCCATCAACACTGTTGTTTATAGATGCTGGAGAAGCGTAGCCTGTTTTTCAGTGTAGTCCTGTTTCTCTATGCGACTAACTCGCTTGCTTCATCCCTCTGACATGGGACCTGGCACCGAGGCCTCGTCTGCCTGGCTGTGTGTTTCCTTCTGGACGGGCCGCCTGTGGAGCTGGTTGACAGTTGCCTTTTGTATCTATGCTTCTTTTTCTATGTCTGCTTCTGTCAGGGTTGAACCCCAGTCGCCTGAGGACCCAGATGGCCGCAGGTGGCCGAGGAGCCTGGTTCACACTGAGGTTTCTTCCTCACAAAGGGGAGTTTTTTTTCTCTCCACTGTAAGCTACAAGCATGCTTAGTGTGAGGGATTGCTGTTTGAGTCAATGAGTCGATGCAATCAACTGGTTTTCCTTAGATTGGAAACCTTTGGATCAATCTTGACTGGATGATCTGGTGAACTGTAAAGTGCCTTGTGATGATATGTGATGTGAATTGGCTCCATATAAATAAACTGAATTTAAATTTTTTAATTATTCTATTTGCTTGTAATTCACTGAACTGTCTTGCCTCTGAGCTTCTACATCCTTCCAGATCTACTCGCTCTCTCAGGTCAGCTGGTCAGCTGCCCCTGAAGGAGCCTAAAACTAAGCGGAAGCTCAGAGGGGGATTGCTGCTTTAGCTGTTGCAGCTCCAAAGCTGTGGAATGATCTGCCTCAGCACATCAGACAGGCCTCTTCTCTGATTGTTTTTAAACATCTTGTCAAAACTCACCTTTTTTCTTTGGCTTTTAACATCTAGCAAGACAGTGGGCTTTATTTCATTTTATTTATTTTTTTTTATCTTTTACCCAATGTTATTGATTTGATTGTGTGAATGTTATTTTTACCCATGTTTTAGGTTTAGGTTGGTCAGCTTTGGTTGTTTTTAAGTGCTTAACAAATAAAATTGGATTAGATAAGTCCAGTGATGTTTTTAAAGCCCAAGCTATATTATCTGGGTCCTCCAACAGAGTATTTCATTCAGAGAGTAACAAACATGGGTGTGAGACTGGACAGTGATTTTAAACATTATGCACAGAAAACTTGTAATCAAGTTCAGTGTTTAATCATCTAAGGCAACTGGCCAAAGCAAAACCATTTACTTCACAGCATCATTCATTCATCATTCATATTGTAAAGGTCTTTATGTTGGGCTAAGCCAAGAATCAACTTTAGAAAGAAAACATGAACATATCACTCCAGTTTCAGCCTCTGTTCATTGGTTTGGAATTTTTTGCGTTTTGAATCTAAATGTTTTTTTGGGGGGGCGGTGGCCTTACCCCTTATTATCTGTCAAACGTTATTTAAATGTCTGTTCCCTCCCGTTCTCTCAGCTCGATACATCTGTTGATGTTGGTTTTTCCCAAAGCCAGTGAGGAGGTTATGAGGACAGTGTTTTTAGTTTCTACCCCCAAAATGTGGATTGAGAGGCCATTATAAATAAAAGGCAGACTTACCTGCTGTATAGTTAGTTTACTAGGGTCTGATCAATACCTTGGTATTGATCAGACCCTGGTAAACTGAGTGAGGCTGCACGTGGTACAGTGGTCAGAGCTGTTCCCTTGCAGAAGGAGACCTTTCTGCATGGAGCTGCCATACTCTCCCGTGCCTGCGTGGGTTCTCTCCGGGTGCTCCGGCTAGCCCACCCTTCTTTAATCACAGTCAAATGTATTCATATAGAAAAATATTTATTATAAATACAAAACTGTATTCTTGCTTAAAAAAAAAAAATAATAATGCTAAAAACATGCATAATAAATGCTAAAAACAAATTACCAAAACACATTTATATATACCTCCATTACACATCACCCCCCAACAACTTGCCTTGTTTAGCATCACCATATAAGCTTTCTGAACTTGCCAGCAGAGATGGGAAGTAACGAAGTACAAATACTTTGTTACTGTACTCAAGTAGATTTTTCTGATATTTTTACTTTACTTTACTACTTATTTTTATGGCGACTTTTTACTTCTACTCCTTTACATTTTTACACAAATATCTGTACTTTCTACTCCTTACATTTTAAAAAATTGGCTCGTTACTTTAGTTTTGAATCATTTCAATGGAGTTACCGTTATTATTTTTCACGTCATCAATACCAAATTCAATCTA
>JAGKQL010000006.1:4523540-4538568 GCA_018398635.1 Cyprinodon brontotheroides | reverse complement strand
CATGGGGGTGAGTAGAAAATGAAGGCTAATCATGTTTTGGGTGTACTTTTCCTTTAAGGTGGATATAAACGGTAAAATGGGAAGATGCAGAAGTCAGAGCTGATGGGCTGCTGTGAGAAATACATTAAAAGCTGCAGGAAAAATACGGCCCCCATTTAATTAAGGGAGAATTTTAAATGAGTTGTGAGAACTTTAGCCTTCAGCTAATTAAAAGAAAATACCTTATTGACTGCACTGACCATTATATACCACTGTTGTATAATTCCTTTTGATGGCACTGAAGTTAATGTGTGCCGTTGCAGATTCTTTAGATAATTGTTTATTTCTTTTTTGCATATTGAATAGTGTTTTTTCTTCTTTTGTTTACACCCTCATCTGAAACTACTTTAGCTTCAGTTTCTGAGCTTTTATACGTTTCCACTTGTCATCAATAGATATAAAGTTTGTCTGCTCTAGTTGGATTTTCCTGGCATGTTTACTTCATTTTATTCTTCATCTGAGGCCACAGTTTGAAGTAATTTACAAGGATGAGAAGGATCCTTGTGCAAAGGTCAAGTACCCAAAATAAAAATAAAAAAATTAAATACAATCGAAGGTCATGACGTAAGCAGGAGCGACTCGCCCCTGACATCACATCACATCCCTGAACTCTAAAATAGTCTGCTGGGGAGACAGCAGAAGAAGCAGGTATACATGAAAATTAAAGGATGACATGCATCAAGACGCAGTAAATGGTCCTGCAGATACTGGAGTTGGAAAAATAGAACTTTAGCTGCTGGACGCCGCATCAACCAATCAGAGAAGCTGATCTGGAAGCTGGCAGGAAGACAGACACAGAGCTGCTGATGCAGATCGCTAAGATCACTCCCCTGAAACAGTTTATTAATGCATAATTTAACTTAAAATAAAACAACTGCCAGAAAAAATATGTCGATTTTATTATTCCTGGTGCCGCTGCACTGGATTGCGTGAAAAACGCCTTCCAGCCACGAACAGTAGCAGAAAACCGAAAAGAAGCGACCAGGTCAGAGGCTGCTGTTGAACGGCATTTCCAGGGACAGAGCTCCGCTATACAGCGAAATAATATTCAAAGGCAGGACCATAACTTTTTGATAAACTGACTGCAAGATAACGTTTTCAGAACGATTTCTCTTAAAAACATTAAAACTATTTTTTACCCATTTATAACAGCAAATATAGCAATGTTAGGTTTTATTCTTTTATACATCATGTGCATTGTTATTCTGTTAGCCAGATTAGAGACATCTGAACAGCTAAGCATCCACATGATCCAACACATAGACTCATGAGCTATAAGAAGGAGAAGGAGACCTTGTTCGGGGCTCAATCTTTGCCGGACGCTCGCGGACGGGATTTTTGAGCCACAGCTATGCAAGCTCCAAGCATTTTCTCTGTCCTGTAACGACCTGATCTGAAATAAAATCTGTTACTTTTTTACTCCTGTTTTTATAGTCCTTTTTTATATGTTTTTACCCAGTTTGAGTTAAGAGTATAAGTAAAACTTGTTCCCAGGAAAAGAACCGATGGGGAAGTCCCGATAACGCAACTGCTTTTTAGGGGACATAACTTCCTCATTTAACATAGCTTTTAGTCGCTCTCTGCCATTGAACTCAGGAGCAGCAGAAGCTTCAGACCCATCTGGACACACTTTACAGGACGTCTGACCTTAATGTGGACAAGCATCAAAAATGAAGCAGCAGAAGCTTTTTTTGCTACTTCCACTGCTTGCAGTCTGAACGAAGCATTATTTTTAAATAAGCCAAGCGACTCTCGATTTCATCTGCCATTGTTGCAGGCAAAAAAAGGATAGGGTGGCTCCGCCCAATGCTCATCAGACCCACTTTTTGACCGCGCAGCTAGATCAGCAAAGATGCTTCAGCCGCAAGTCAGAACTTAACTTGTACAAGCTTAAAAAATGCAAGTTTTTGCTGCTTCTGCTGCGTGCGGTCTGAACGTAGCATTAAGCAGCCGACTTAATTTGACTTCCTTTTGCTTTCGGCTTTGGGATTTTGAAAGGGGAGACACACAGCGGAGACACACAAGAGCTATTAGGCTACGTTCACACTGCAGGCTCTTAATGCTCAATTCCGATTTTTTTGTGAAATCGGATTTTTTTGCGTGTCCGATCACACTTCCAAGTATATGCGACTTGTATGTGATCTACTGTGCAGAACTGAAAGCGTTCAACGAAGTGTCGCGCATGCGCTATCTCCTTTGAGGACGCCATGGCGTCACATGTAGCAAGCGTCCTCAGTGTTTTTGAGTAAACATGACTGCGTCATACCCTAGCGTATATTGTGTTCTTTAAGTTCTTCTCCAACAGGAGAAGGCACATTACGAAACTTGAAATCTTTTAAGAAGATCAAAAAAGAAAAAGACCACTCCCCCGGTTCCGGTAAGACCCTTCGAGTTTGGTCTGAATCAAGCTATCTTTCCAAATATGAATTAAGTCAGCAACCTCACTTTCTCTCCATTGACTGCTCTCTGTGTTATCTTCCTCGCCATGGTTGTTAGTTTTTTCCACGCCTCCGCTTAGTAGGGACGCAGATTAGTAACGTTTAGTAACATTTGTCAAGTATCAATGACGTGTAGGTCGGATGAATGCGTTCCTGGCCGCATAGACACAGGCTCAGCATTTGAAAAGATCAGATAATATGAATCGGATTCAGGACCACATATCCAAGTGGCCTGGGTCGCGATTGGAAAAAATCCGATCTGTGTGGATTCAGACTGTCATAAAAAGATCAGATACAGGTCACATATGGGCAAAAAAATGGGAATTGGGTCACTTCAGGCTGCAGTGTGAACGTAGCCTTAGTGTCAGTTTAAGATCAAAGATATTTATAAACATGTCTATGTGCAGTTGGTTTGCTATAAAGCTTATAAACCTGTTTTCTACACATAAAATTAAAAAATTGAAGAACAGAGGTAGGATCTGGTTCAACTTGAGGCCTTTAATGTTCTTGGAGGAGAGAAATGATGGATTCCACTGTACAGAAAGCCTTGCTTGTTGTACAACGCTTAGAGGAAGGTGGAAGAGTGCCTTTTTTTGTAAATGTTTGCAGGAGATGTGTTTGAATGCGTACACAGAAATGACCAACACACTGAAAGCTTCTTCCATTTCAGCAAATCATTGAGGGAAGCAGTAGCCAGTGAACTGACTCCCACAATAATCACTGGAGGATTTCCTGGTACAAGCCTGTAGCAAAAGCTGAGGAAATTTGTATGCTCACATAACAACCATCCTGAACATCTCCAGATATGCTCATGGTACGGAAAAGGTGTAGGAGATCCTTCTGTATGGATGCAGCCCAGAACAGCTCATGAATAAAAGGAAAAAACACTTTAGCTGCTGATATCATTGCACTATAAGGTGCACTGATTACTGAATTAAAAACAAGAATCATTTGAATACAGTTGAAGAATGGCTAAAAGAACATCCGACATACTTATATGTCAACCACTGATCTTCATCCATTCAGTATAAAATTACAAAGTTTAGTATACGTACTTTCACTTCAATTCAGTTTATTTACATATTGCCAATTAAAAACACATCTAATCTTAAGGCACTTTATAGAAATAATTCAACCAGATCATAAAAGTCAGATTGGTTCAAAGTACTTTCGTACTACCAAATTAGTCTCCAGCTTTATCGAACCGGGTCGCTGGGGCAGCAGACTAAGCAGAGACTCCCCAGACTTCCCTCTCCCCAGACACCTCCTTCCAGCTCTGCTTCAGGGAGCCAAAGCTTTAATCTCTCCAGCGTGTCCTGGGTGCTTCCCCTGGGCCTCCTCCCCGGTGGGACGTGCCTGGAACATCTCCGAGGGAGGCGTCCAGGGGCATCCGAAAGAAGATGCCAAGCCACCTCAACTGACTCCTCTCGATGTGGAGGAGAACCGGTTCTACTCTGAGCCTCCTCCGAATTCCCACCCTCCTCCCCTATCTCTAAGGGAGAGCCCAGCCACCCTGCGGGAGGAAGCTCATTTCAGCCCCGCTTGTATCTGGGATCTGCGTTCTTTTGGGTCATGATCCAGGATTTCATGACCATAGGTGAGGGTGGTAGGAACGTGTAGATCTGACGGTAAATTTGAGAGCTTTGCCTTTTCAAGCTCAGCTCTCTCTTCACCACGCACAGACCTGTGCAGCGTCCGCGTTATTGCAGCAGCAGCACACAGATCCGTCTATCGATCTCCAGCTCCATTCTTCTCCTCACTGCGTGAACAGGACCCCAAGATACTTGAACTCCTCCACTTGAGGCAGAGACTCTCTCCTCCAACCTGAAGGGACTAGTCACCATTTTCCAGTGGAGAACCATGGCCATCCTCGGACTTGGAGGAGCTGATTCTCATCCCGCCGCCGCATTCACACTCGGCTGCAACCCACCCCAAGCCTGCGAGCTGTAGGTCTTGGCAGGAGGGAACCAGCAGAACTTCACGTCATCATAAAAAGCAGGGACGAGGATCCGCTGTTCCCCAAACCAGACCCCCTCCGGTTCTTGGCTGCGCCTAGAAATCCTGTCCATAAAAAGTTATGAACAGGACCCGTGACAGAGGGCAGCCCTGTCGGAGTCCAACATGCACCGGAACAGGTCCGACTTAGTGCTGGCAATGCGAACCAGACTCCTGCTCCGCTTGTACAGAGAACGGATGGCCCCTAATAAAGGGCCCCGACTCCATACTCCTGGAGCACCCCACAGGGCAGCACGAGGGACACTGTCGAATGTCTTCTCAAGTCCACAAAACACATGTGGACTGGTTGGGCAAACTCCCCATGAACCCTCAAGCACCCTGCAGAGGGTGTAGAGCTGGTCCACTGTTCCACGCAGCCAGGACGAAAACCACACTGTTCCTCCTGCAGCCGAGGTTCGACAATCAGCCGGACTCTCCTCTCCAGCACCCTGGCATTTGGCCTTTCCGGGGAGGCTGAGAGTGTGATTCCCCGAGAGTTAGAACACACTATCGGGGAATGGTTCAAAGTTTTCTATCCAAAGAAAACCAGCTGATTGCATCGACTCATTAACTTTAAATCACTCACTCCCAGCATGCATGCAGCAACAGTGGAGAGGAAAAATGCCCTTTTAGCAGGAAGTAACCTCCAGCATAACCAGGATCAGTGTGAGCTAGCTCTTTGGGAGCAGACAAGCTCTGAGACAGTTTTCATTTCAAAGGGATGAAAGAGATCAGACAGAATTAGTCACCGTAAAAGCTGAGCCCCAGTATATGTCTATGAGTGAAACAGGACTAAACACTAAAACACAGGCCATATCATCAGTTAAAAAAAGTGTTGATGGCAGCTGCCTGGTTGATATTTCTCTCCAGGATGGAGTCACAGATGAACTACTATGAGAAAAAGCAGAGATAACATGAAGTTAGAAGTATTATGCGTCCATATTAGCAACTACTCTGTTTTTATCCCCATAAATACTTCATTATTTTCAAGTGCAAGAGAAGTTAAAGCATAATTTGCCTGCAGTTCAAAGCATCTGAATAAACATGATAAAAAAAGAGCAACTGAAAGCATTTTGTTATTCTTTCCTTCACCAAATATACAAATAAATATGGAATATTGTTTTTGTTTTACTATTTCAGTTTCTTTTCCCTCAAACAACCTTACTTACAGTCAAAAATCTTCTTATTTATGACACACTTAACCATTTAAGTATTACTTAAATAAAAATACTTGCATTCAGTCTCGACCTGCTGTTCAGTGATTTTAGGGCTCGTACCTGCAAGTTCCGTTAAACGTGCATTCTCTAAAATAACAGCCATGTTGAGCTATATTAACAGCAGGATTGATCTAACACTTACTGTGGCAGAAAATAAACACAGTCTGATAGAAAGCAGAAGAAAACAGCAGTTGGTTGATGAGATCGAAACAGAACTCCATAGGAGTCACTCTAAACTCCCAAAAAGGGAAATGCTTCAGGTTTAGGAGTGAGACTAAACTAAAACTAGATCTACTTAGATCATTGGTTAATCAGTAACTCTGATTGAGGGGACCTTTAAATGAACACAAATGCAGCATATTATGAGATGAGTGGTTAGCTTCACCTTCACACATGTATTCATGAGAATTTAATCCCTCTGATAAAAGAGTTTCCACAGGCGCTCAGTAAATTTCATTAAAAACTAAAATACAAGATCCTCAGAGATAACTCACATCAAACCTTTGAAAGAAAATTAATTTTAGATGATCTATTTTGGTTATCAATAATGTCTAAATTGTATAAAAAATAAAATAAAAAAAAAGCAGTGATTTAAACATTGTTTTAAATGTTTAAAAATCACAATCGCGCCGCTTTCGTCTGGTTTGGTCTGCCGCGGTTTCCGTGAAGCGTCGTGAACGCTGCTTTTAGGAAATCCTATACACACTACTGTTTATGCTCTAAAACATTCTAAATGACTTTTGTTTCGAGTAAATTCTGGACGCTACCCACTCCAGGACACTTGGAATACATTGGACAAGCGGTATGGGAGGAATATTGACATCATTTTTGTGTGGACTTTATGGACCTTTCTGCCTCGAGCTGCATAAACCTCCATTATTTGAATGTCAGCAGACAGCAAGAAGCCTCTCCAGATCTCCAGATGCATTTGAGATATCAAAAAAGTACTCCAGTGTTGTTGTTCAGCATGGGGGTGAGTAGGAAAATGAAGGCTAATCATGTTTTGGGTGTACTATTCCTTTAAGGAGAGAAATTGTCAAGCAGCGCTTGGTTTTATGTTAAAAGCACACCAGGCGGGTGGAGATTAGAAGCGCTCAACTTGCCCTTTCCTGGTTTAACTTGATACATATTGATGCCCTTGTGTACCATTATTTTTAAACAGATTTTTGTCCCTCCTACATTGTTTACATTCTGATCATTGCTGCACTTTATGCTGTTAATATTTATCTACTTCAACTGCAATATCATTACAACTCTTGTAAGCTGTATGCAATGAAATTTCATTTTATATACACTTTATCAAAATACAAAATTACTGTAAAGTTTGTCTAAGTCTAGATTTGATCATGTTTCTTGTTTATAATAAAAGAAAAAAAAGATTTTTGGCCTTTATTTTTTGCATATTGCGAGCCTTCAAGTGGCTAAATAAACATCCGATATACTTATATGTCAACCTCTGATCTTCATCCATTCATTACAACGTTTAGTATACTTTCAATTCAGTTTATTTACATATTGCCAATTAATAACACATCTAATCTTAAGGCACTTTATAGAAATAATTCAACCAGATCATAAAGTCAGATTGGTTCAAAGTTTTCTATCTAGAGAAAACCAGCTGATTGCATCGACTCATTAACTTTAAATCTCTCACTCCCAGCATGCATGCAGCAACAGTGGAGAGGAAAAACTCCCTTTTAACAGGAAGTAACCTCCAGCAGAACCGGGATCAGTGTGAGCTAGCTCTTTAGGAGCAGGCGAGCTCTGAGCCAGTTTTCATTTCAAAGTGATGAAAGAGATCAAACATATTGGGATTCTTCAAGTGGCTATAACATAGATTCTATAAAAAAATCGAATTAAAACACTATCGAGATGGATGCTTGATGTGTAAACATTATTTTACAACAATCAAATAGTTTGTTGTCATATTTGTATGCATGCACCTTTAAAAATGTCAGACAAAATTTGTAGGCGGGGAAACTCTTTTTAATGGCAGCTTAAAACAAGTAACTTATATGTAGAAAGATTTGTATGGTTAAGATGATATGTTAGTGTGTCTGATTTCCGGGGCTGGCCCCTCCTTCGTGCCTTCGCTTCTGGGGTCCCTTTGGGCACCTGGGGCTTTGCGTCTCCTGGCGCTGGACTCAGTGCTCTGGGTGGGGGCGCCTCTTTGGCTCTCCACAACCACTATTGAGCATTTTCTGTATGGATAAACTTTACATGCACAAGTGCATCCTCACAAACAACTACAGGTGCTAGGCTTTAGGTACTCAGAGATTCACTTCCCATACAGAAACCCCACATTCATATCTTCAGGTAACACACAGAGTACATGTCAGACTTAATAATGGCTACTTCAGCGATAGTTTCAAGGTGTTGCTTTTATTGTAATATCTCGTACCATGTCTTTTGGTTGTGCTGTTCTTTTTCATCATGGTTGCAAGTGATGAAGCAGACTGAAAATGTTTTGTCATTATCTCCTTTCTATAAGCCTCTTTTTCTCTTTTTCCCTTTTTCTTCTTCTGTTTTTCTGCTCTATTTACATTGCAGTGTCCATATAAACTGTAAAACTCCTGCATAATTATAATAAAGCAATTTATATGCATGAAACAAGTGGAGCTATATGGCAATTGCCATACCGCTACACTTGTGAAAGTAAAATCTGTTGGGCTCTTTTTGGCATCAAGACAATTATTCTTATTGCCACATTGCCAGACAGGACGCCGTAAAAAAAAAAAAACAAAATAGGATGATAGATTAGACTTCAAATGTCTGGATCTGAATTGAGAAAGCTTCCTGGAGAGGTGGAGAAACGTCTTCAAATCTTGGAAACTAAGTCCAGTGGATTTTTACTTTTTACGGAAGGACTATGACCTGGATGACTGAGAATCTTCATCAGCATGATATGTTAGAAGTTTATATATACCGTAAAAATTCTCTAATATAGGCCCGGGCCTTTATTTCACTCAGAAGTGCATCGCGGTCCAGGCCTTTATTGGATAGAGGCCAGTATTAGAGACAGGCCTCTATTGCTATTTGAGCAAAACAGACTACCAGTGGAATGAATAAAAATGAGATTTTGTGTCTATTTGAACCTATAAAACACTAGGTTCATTTATTGAAAAAGTACAGTTACCATGTCTCAAGCTTGGTTTGAAGTAAAAATAATAAAAATCCTCCAATTCTGTTTAATTCTCCTCCTCTTTCCTCCTCCTCTTCATCTCTCCCTTTATTCTCCTCATCGCTCGCGCTGCTCCTCATGTTCTGCTGCGTGTCAGTTCTCTTCCTCGCGCAGACGGGCAGCACTCAGGGCCTGTCGTTCAGCTGCGCAGGGCTGTGGTACTTGTATAAGTTACTACCACAAGTATAATGTTAAGGTGTAATGCCCAGAAAAAACGTTTATAGCCCGTATTAGGAGACCGGCCATTATTTACACTCCTCTGACAGCGAGACCGTGCCATTATTAGAGACCCACGGCCGCTATTGGAATACAGGCCAATATTAGAAGAATTTCTGATTTATATACAGTAATTGTTGATGACATTGAGCAGGAGAGTACATGTGTGTTGAATTGGATCAGAGCAGGGAGCAGAATAATGGAGCCAACGACTAGTTGATGGGTCAGAATAATGACAAAACATTGGCTTTAGGCTTACAGCAGGATGCAACCATCTTGCCATCATGTCCTCAGCCTGTTACATATTGAGCATACTCCTTGTCAACTTCTTGATGCACCCGGACACTAGGGGTGTAAATCACATCCATCATGGCGATTCGATTCAGTATCGATTTCCTGACCCAACGATTCGACTATTTTCGATACTTAAGAATACACCACGATTCGATTCGATTCGATTAATCGATTAATCGATTAATCGGTTTTAATTTTTATTATTATTTTTTTTTTACACCTAGACAGGCTTAACAAAGTTTGAAATAAATCAATGAAAGCTGTAATATCATTATGCATTTTCTTTAGAAACAACAGCAAATAACAGAAGTAGAAAAGTTGCATCAAAAATACTGCAGAAAAATATCAGTGTAATGAGTTCAATGCAATACCTCGGCTCCAGAGAAACTGTCCAACATATTTTTTTTAGAATGTAATAAATATATATTCAGGAAAGAGAGATGTTGTGTAGAGAGTTAGACAGGAATAAAAATAAACTAGATATAAGGGAATTGTTTCAAAGGTCATCTGGGGATGTAGTTTTTGGTAGTATTTTAAATTTTCTAAGAAGAACGGGTATTTTAGGGAGAATATAATAGTTTGTCTGGTCCATACTCCATTCTGGAAGGTGGCGGTAATGCACCTATAAGTTGTCTGCCAACCGCCATTTAAAAGAAGAAGAAGAAGGCTTCAGAGTGTCTGACGTCACCGCTTATGAGAGACGCGGCTCTGCTCCTCTCCCAGATTGTAGCTGACCGCAAACAGTGCACCAGACAGGAGGCTTGCTTGTTTTGTTTTATGATCAAATTTGCGGGAAAAACAACTTCGTTGAATTTTGACCGGCTAGAAGAAAGCTTAGGTCGCGGCGAAGCAGCTGGGGCCTTTTTTTCCAGCTGAATCTCCGCTCTTTTGCCCAAATTGTCCCTCCGTCGTCGGACTAAATCTTCGCCCCCACTTCCTCGCCGCCTCGGCATTATCTAGACCCACAGCGTGTAGCCCAGACCACAGCTTCAATACTGAAGCATAATTTAAAAATGTCTGTGTGAAGCTTGCTGCAACAAACTGCTGTAAGAGTATAACCAGAAAGCGAGGTAGGAGGGCAAAGTAGGTTTAGCGCCACAGCACTTGCCGGAGGGAGAAGTTAGCCAGGAGCAAATGGATAAAAATAGGCGGAGGAAAAAAAAAAAAAAACATTAATCGATTATCTGGCGGGGCGTGTTGCGATGCATCGGATGCGTCGGCTTTTGGATACGATGCATCGATACAAAAAGCGATTATTATTACACCCCTAAGCGGACACAACCGAGTCACCTCAGCCCAACCAATGAAAAAGTAGCCTCCTCTTTTGCTAAATTGGAGTCATTGCTGAGGTATGACCCCATCAGGTCAAAAACGGCTTCAAATTCTCTAAGTAAATGGCTAGACAGGCCTTTCCTTTCCAAGAACAGAAATGTGCCGATGTATGTGTGATTTTCGAGCTTTTGTTCACACTGTGTTGAATTACAGTATATATATATAGATATATATGTACACAGTCATGATTTGAAATCCCAGGAATGAGCCAGTGAAGGCATCCAGATGAGAAAGGAGTGTTGACCCGTGTTATAGGCTAAGCTCATATTCACACCCTCAAGCATTTTCTAGAGAAAACACCACTAATCCAAGCAGAGTAGGTCATGTCAAGTATATGCACACACATTTAGGCAAGCCACACAGTCCTACACACACACTACACAAGCCCACACACACTGCTTACTCACAGCTTTGGCAAAGGTGCACAGGCTGCTCAAGCTCTGGCAAAACGACATGCTGGCTCATTTAGTAACATCTGGGCCCACAATCAGTTCCCCCCTCCCCACTAATTAACTTCCTAATTTTTAGTCTCCATCCTGTCTTTTCCATCTTATGAATTTCTTTGCAGCAGAATCCCTTCTTTTTCTGCTCACTATTTCATCACCAAAAAAACTCATCTTTTTTTTTTTTTGCATGGCGGCAAGACGCACATCTTTTATCAGTTTGGTGGCGTTAATGGAAGCAGATGCAAAAACCTGCTAAACCCATAGCCACATGCACACGCTTTGAAGAAGACGCAAATATGCATGCACTCATGGTTTGATGCAAGGTTGGATTCTAATGCCATCGTCATGGTAACACTCCCTCGCTTCTTTGTTTGCACAAACCAACAGTGCACACATCCCAGGAATCTGTGAGGATTCTTATGTAACTACACAAACCCCACGCACAAAAAACAGATTAGGACTTCTTAAGTTAAAAACTTAGAAAAATGTTTGATTTTATTTTAGTTTTAATCCTGAAACTGTTTTGGAGAAGACCGAAAGCAAACCAGGCAAGTCAGAGATAATGTTGTGGATTAGTTTAAGAGTTAGTTTATGAAATTAAATCACAAGCTGAGATCATCTCAGAGTATGTAAGGATATCATCTACTGACAGGTAGGGGAAGGGGAGCATTAACTGGAGTGTTGATTGGAGAACAGTCAAGATGTTCATGACGAGTCTGGAGGCTTTTCAAAGATGCAGATCGAGTGGTAAAATTTGTCAAGTAGATGAGGGGGGTGATTCCAGCTGGTTCAGATCGTCAACTCGAGCTGTTCCTGCAAACCTGATCTTCCAGATAATAATCTTTGTTTTTCATTGGAAGTTTGTGCATTACTAAAAAATGTCTGCATTTCACCCAACTGTTAGGTAATGGAAGCTGCCACTCTGGGACACACGAAGAACATTTAGAAACTAAAGGTCTGACTTGGGGGGTTCAAAGTTAGCAGTCTATGGGATTAATACCATCAACCACAGCAGGGTGCTCTCCCTGCTACCGATACGCCACATAATTATCAAAACTACGCTCTAAAAAGGATCTTGGTGGATGCTAACAACAATCCATGCTGATCATTTAAGCTTTACCTTTGGATGTGAAGTAGCAAGCCTGCTGCCCCCCTCTGGTTTAAGGAGGAACTGCTTGTTCTGCCAAATAATGTTAAAGAATCATCTAAAAAAACTGTAGATTATCACCTAAATTTAATGGATTGTTCCTTGGACTGAGGTGCCCTCTTTGGTAAAAATTGCATTGAAATCTGTTCATAAGTTTTCAATTTAGACAGACAAACACATAAGCAAACTCCACTAAATATAACTTCCTCAGTAGAGATCATTAAATTTGAGAAAATCTACTCAACAAAATTGAGTGTAAACTACGGAAGAGGATTAGGGCCACTGGAAAAAAAAAAAGTTAACTGATTTTTTAATTTTATTTCAGTTTAACATGGGAAAAAAGTCAGAATTCTGACTTTTTTATTAGTCAGAATTCAGACTTTTTTCCCATACTAAACTGAAATAAAATTTAAAAATCAGTTAACATATTTTTTTTTTTCCAGTGGCCCTAATCCTCTTCCGTAGTAAACTGTTGTCTTTGCTATTATGGGTAATCTCTGTGTTTTCCACAGTGGACCTCATAATAATAAATTTAAGCAGCAAGATCCCTTTTGGTTTTAGTTCACATATTGTTTTCTCACTCTCAGCTAAACTGGAAAACAGAGATACAGTTCACTCCGTGTTATTTTTAAACACATTAAAGGTATACTATGCTGCAAGGCTCCCCCCAGAGGCCGAAAGTAAAAGTGCACTGTCCAGCCATCATGCTCAGCGCTGTTCTCCTGGTTTCTCTGTCAAGCCAGTAGCGGTTGTTTTTGAGCTTAGCTTGAACGAAGCCGACATAACTCCAATCACCATGTCTACTGCGGTAAGTGACTATTTTGTTCCAATTTTCGAGTTTGAAATTTGGCATTTTTTCATACATTTTACAACTGCACAAATATAGCCACTGCGCTCGCTACGATTCATGCCTTTCACTGGGGAAGTGTAACAGTTTTAAGCGGTAAAGCAAGACCGACCGACTCTCGCGTGCACGCGAGATTTCTGAGCCTGTGGAGTGCGGGCGAGGGCTCCTGCAATTGCAAGTACAATATTTCCCCACAGACCACCAGAGCGGCCGAAAACCTTTGTTCAACCTGGAAATGACTCATTTAATCATCAAAACGTTATGGAACTTTGCATTAACTGAAAAATGTTGCACCATGTATGCCTTTAATATGAAGTAATACATCTGGAACCTAATTTATTCCACAGCCTCCACAGTCATAAGAGGTCCAATGAAGGGTTTAGGTCAGAGAATGTTAGAGACAGAGTAAACATGTGGATGAAAGCGCTCTGAATGCATCAATGAATTAATTAACTTTTTATTTCTGTAAATATTACAGATTCAGCACATGCAAATGTTTATGTATGTGATGACTCCTCAGCCACTGGCATTGAGGTTTTAACAAGTCCCAAATTTGAAAAAAAAAAAAAAAAAATTGCTCGAGGGTTGCATGTTTAATCAATCTATGACCTTCTAAAAAAATAAAATATAGTGTTTTAGGTGAATAATTGCTTATTTTTGGCAAAATAATCTGCCAGTGCAGCAAGCAAATGATTTCTTAAAACAAGAAACTTAATATCCAAGTAGTAAGCATCAAAAAAAGCTTAAATCAAGTAGAAAAATCTATTTTTTTGTTTTTACTTGTTAAAGATTTTTTCTCTTATTTCAAGCAGTTTATTCTCATGTATTAGTCATATTGCTTAGAATTAAATATCCTCTCTAACCAATTATTGCTCAAAACAAGCATACAACAGGCTTAAAAAACAAGTCAAATGTACTTGATACCAGTTAATTTAAAGGCTGGCTTAAAACTAGTCTGTTTTTCTTAGCTAGAATTTCATTATTTGGGTGTAGTGAATGAATGGGAAAAATACACTTGACAAAAACTTCAAAACGTTTTTTTTTAATCAATATTTCAGCAGAAAAGTCACAGAATTAAGCGAAACAAGTAAAAATGTACTCACGGAGGTCAAATTCAGTAGAATTCAAAAAGTATATCCACTGGACTTGTGGTTTTCAAGATTTGAAGGCGTTTCGCCACCTTCATAGTCATTTCGATTCAAATGTCTGGATCCGCCTTGGTGAGTTTGAGTCTTACTCACTGAACCATAGCATACTTGTATAATAAAGCAGGAAACTTACTGTGGTAACCCGATGAATGGGTGCGTTAGTTCCATGGGTGGTTAGCCTGTAATATCTGAACCTGTCTATGATTCTAGGGGTGGGTCGTTAAGGGGGTACCAAGAGGGGATTGTCTCTCCCTGTAATACCTGAAACCTGTCTATGATTGTTAAGGGTTGGTCGTTAAGGTATTGTTCACAGCTGGTAGACGGTCCACAATTCCTCTGTGATGGGGTGCAGGAGGGTTTGGTGATATCTGGAGGATCATGTCTATGATTGAATTCTTATGTTTTTGGGAAGCTGGAATCCGATTCACACTACACCTCTGTTTAAAGTTGGTTTTCTCTCTTAACATAGATGGTGACATTTAGCTACACCTCTCAAACCACCTATTTTCTTTATCCAGAGGCATATGGAATTCTGGTCCTCAAAGAATGTCCTTTTGTCCATAGGTGTAGGTGTACTGCGGAGTCTTGTCCCGAGGCAGCGGCTCTTCTGTGTGTTGGACGGTACACCGCGACTCCAGAAGGTAATCCCTTCTGGACGTTTGAAATAAGAAAAACCAGCAAAGATGGTGAACTCAGGCCTCCAGCACCATCGCAAACAGGCTCACGAC
>JAGKQL010000006.1:4511662-4523418 GCA_018398635.1 Cyprinodon brontotheroides | reverse complement strand
AGACATTTGAATTGAGAAAGCTTCCTGGAGAGGTGGCGAAACGTCTTAAAATCTTGAAAACCAAGTCCAGTGGATATTTTTTGAATTTTTACGGAATGACTATGACCTGGATGACTGAGAACCTTCATCAGCATATCACAGTCTAAATGTTAATGCGACTCAGTCCGCAATGTGAGCTATTTTAAGAAAAAAGCTGCTCAGAATCAGTTTTACTATCTAGTTAGGATGAAAAAGATTAATTTTCTTAAAACAAGTCAAATAATTGTAACAATATTAAGTCTTACTAAGAAAATACATTGAAAAACAAGTGTAATAAGACCAAAATGCTGAATCCAAGTTTATTACGCTTGTATAGATTTTCTTTTTTTGCAGTGTGGATTTTAGAAATCATCTGTCAGTTTAGGAAAAATGACAAAAAATGTGTTTGACCAGCAAGTGCTGCTTATGTTTTCCCAACGTAAAGATTTTACAGCCTTTAAAGATGAATCACTGCAAACACAGAGCACCAACAAAGCCTTTTCTTCTGCAAACAGAGATGACATCTCTTTCCTACAGAGCGAGAAAAAATACACATTGTGACAGCGAAAACAAGCCGAAACAATGAAACGAGATTTTTCCAACTTACCTTGAAGTCACAAAAGAAAACAAAAACAAAACAAAGGTTACTATGTGCGACACTGTGAATTTAATTACAGCTTCTTACAGTCTCATTACTGTGTATCTAACTATGGTTTTCACCTACAATGCTTGGTGAATGAGCTGCTCAGCTACATAAAAGCCCAGAGAACTGCTTAGGAATTCAATTACAGTTTGAATATGTCAGCTTTCTGCAGCTTTGATAGTTTGTGGTGCAAAAAAAGGTCATATTCACCCCCCAGATAGATGGAGACAAAGAGAGAGATTATCCTTGGGCAAAGCCAATAGACTCTTTCAGCATTTTTAAGACAAAAAGATCTGGATCAGTGTTAAACTTTAATTGATTCTTCCCTCATTGTTGGAAGTGGGGGGCCGCTGGTGCCGGAGCCCCTTGCTGTGAGCCGACTGCATGATGTAAGAATATTATCCAATAGTTAATCCAAAATTAATTATGTCTTTCATAAGTTGATTGTTATTACCTACGTTACTATGGAGAAGGTCAGCAGAGAAAAACAAAACTTAATGAGATTTCATCATAATCATGCAGGTCACTGCCCGATTAGGAATATCTGATCAGCGAGCTTTCAAGGGTTTTACTACGCTAATCAGTCTACTGGGCCTCCCATTTAAAGAAATTTGGAGCCGTTCACCAAGCGAGCGTCCAATCAGCGTTGGCTTTTGAGGCGGGTTGATTGAGGCGGGTTGAAGCGCGACAGTTCAGTCTAAAGTATGGCGGCTTCAGCCGATGAAACTAAGCGTTGGCGTGGCCTCGAGCAAGTTTTATGGGAGATTACAGGTATTTCTTCACTGAAAGAAGAGCAAAACACTGCTCTGGAGGCTTTTCTAAGAGGAAAATGATGTTTTAACAACTGCTCCCGACTGGTTTTTGGAAAGAGTTTGATCTATCAATTGGCTCACTCTTAATCCGTCCGGCTCTGTTGGTTTATGTCGCCCTAGCCCCGGTTGATCCTGATTGGTTTATTTGGCCGTCTATCACCAACATAGGCCAATCAGCTAACAAAGTATATTTAAGCCCCTTCCCAAAATTACTTCAAATGGATATGTGGAGCAAATCCATCTGGCCGAGTCAGGTTAGCAGGTCACAACAGCTAGGTTAAGAAAAACAGCAGTTTTAAATAGCATTTAGCTATTTAGCTAACTTTATGACAACTTTTTATGAAAATACTTAGAGAGTATATTCTGAAGTTTTTATTTATGCTGTTTCAGTAATTGGTGGCAAGTACTTCCATCAAGTTTATGGGCGGTCAATGAACTTGACATTTTTTTACACACTGTAAAAAGGTAATCAATTAAATTCAGTTTATTTCTATAGCGGCAATTCACAACACATGTCATCTCGAGGCACTTTACAATTAACCAGATCATCCAGTCAGATTGATTCAAAGCTTTCTATCTAAAGTAAACCAATTGATTTGCATGCGACTCATTGACTCTTCAGCAATCCCTCCACACTAAAAGCATAGCTTGTAGCGACAGTGGGAGAGGAAAAACCTCCCTTTGAACAGGAAGAAACCTCCAGCAGAACCAGGCTCAGTGTGGCGGCCATCTGCTGAGGCCGACTACACTGGAAAAAGACAGACCTAGAAATAAGTAAAAGTTTTTTTAAATTAAGTATATTTACCCTTAATTTGGGTAGGTAAAACTAGGATGATTTGCCAATGGAATTAGAATTTTTACTCTTAAAATTAGATATTTGATAAAAGGCATTACAATTACGACAATGCAATTGTGTTTTCTAATTTTAAGTGTAAATTGTATGGTTCCATTGGCAAAATGTATCTTTTATCTACTCAATTCAAAAACAAATTCACTTATTTTAAGAAAAAATTACTTATTTAGATTTTGATTTTTTCCAGTGTGGGGTTCAAGGAGACATACAGAAAGATGCAGAGATATAAATTTGGAAAACTAGTTTAGCCACTTTAATATTAGTTGCTGTTTATATCCACCATTATTGCCTTTTGGTGGTTAATTGCAACTGGTTTACAGAAAAAAACAAAACAGTATTACTTTACTCTACATACCACTAAGACCATGTCATTGCACCCTGCCTGCTGTAAATTACCCCATTACTGTCAATATTATATATATAAAACACAGCAAAATCCTTTGTCATCTTGATCACCGACAGGCTGCAGCAATGTCCCGAATTCCTTGTTTTCCAGCCACTTTTGTTGAAATTAGCATTTTATCTCTAGACTTTTCTCGGCCTTGAGCTTCTTTTCCGAACATTTGGCTTTACGATCAACCGGAAGCAGTTTCGAGCAAACACAGGGAACCAGTTATATCTGATATCTGACGAAATTGCTTTTATAAATGTTTTTTTTTATTTTTATTTTTTTTATAAACATTTAAATGCCATGATGATCACATTTAATGAATTTTAATGCCAATTAAGGCCTTAATTAAAAAAAAAAAATTATTGAATGACTTTTAATGACCCCCGGAAACCCTGCTCTCGCACGCGTTCCCTCTTGGGAGCAGGTACAGGGATGTGCATTTTTTTTTAAGTGTTTCCAAATTTAACATTTGCCATGTAATTTGTTGTACATCAAGCAGCAAACAGCTCTTTTTTTTTTTACTTACAGCTTAGTTTTTGTCCTTTATACTAGAGACAATGTAGAAGCTTTTTGTTTCATATTTTTAGAGCTGATTTGTAACGTTACAGTCAACAAAAATATAAACGCAACACTTTTTGTTTTGCTCCCATTTTTTTATGAGATGAACTCATAAAAACTGTACCTTTCAGACTGGCCTTTTATTGTGGGTGTCATGATCTGGCCTGTTTGCTCCTCCCTAATTAGTAATTCCTCTCACTTGCCCTCTTCCTTCCCTGCCTCAATTATAATTTATTCCTCCTCACCTGTTTCCTCTGGTTTATATTCAGTTCCGCCTGAGCATTCAGGGCCAGATCATTGCTTGTCTTTCTGTCATGAACGAGGTGTTTGTAAGGAGGACCCAAACGCAGAGACCGGTAGGCAGAGGTGAAATAAAGTCTGTTTATTCAGGTTAACAGATCCAGGGGCAGGGACCAGAATCCAACAGAAAATTACAGACGTACCAGAACCAGGAGACATCAGGGATTAACCAAAACCAGAAGTCAGGGAGAGACAAGACAAGGCAGGCAGATGACAAGCGGGAAGTAAGACGAGATGTTTGACGAGGATCCAGCAAACAGGAACTGAAGAGGGAGGGCTTTTAAAGGGGACAGAGACAAAGAGAGAGCTGAAGAGGAAATTGGTAACAGGTGCTGGCAGGAACAGAGAAACAGAGCAGAGAGGGAGGATACAAGGGGGCAGCAGAGGACAACAAATGGATAACCAAGGAAAAATCAGACCAAGACCCTGACAGTGGGCAGTGTAAGGCACACCTGTACATTAATATTGGTGTCTAAACAGCATTTTGATATAGAAATTGTGATATTGTGTATGTGGAAAATATTAAACTTTTATAAGTTAAACTTATAAAAATGGGAGCGAGCCAAAAGTGTTACATTTATATTTTTGTTGAGTGTAGTTATTTTGGATGTAGCTAAATGTAGAAAGACCATTGAACTTCAGATCAAATTTTTTCTATAACACACCTGATAAATCATCAAAGAAACAAGTAGGCACCTAAACTCAAGAATTAAGGTAGGGTTAATCTTTATTGACTTGGAAGAAAATGTAGGATATAAATGACACCAAAAATAAAATTTAAAAAGGAGTACAATAAAAAAATTAAACACTTCCAACTCAAGATTATTCTACAACTCTTTATCCCACATGGACACATTAGAGTGGGTGGTGTCTGTGGTTGTTTATAAAACATTACACACATAGGACATGAAAAAAAATGTTTTATTGGCATCTGGAGTCCTTTTCCTTTTCATGCTGCCTCTTCAGTTAAAAGCTTCATATTCAGCTTAGAAGAAATTAGCAAGATAAATAAACCTAACTACATAAATCAAATTTACAAGCCTCAAAAGATAGATAAAAATGTAATAAAAATGTAAAATGACAGGCTGACTCTCTATTTTTCTAGGTTATGTTACCGAGGAATTAAACCAGCAAGCTGTTTGAGGCTTTTTTACTGCCTTGTTGAAGGTTATAAGGTGAGAAGCAATAGTAATTGGTGGCCAAGTTCCGGAAGACTGCTGCATCTGAATAAGTCTCTGGAGCTGGGGGCCAATCATCTCTACAGCTCCAAGACAGAGCATGTGTGTGTTTTTGGCACTACCCACGGTGCATGAAATCTAACAGTCAGGGTCTGCTGAAGCACCTGGCTGAAGATGTGCACCAAAGCATTCATGCACATGGACAAACACATGCCAAAGCTCATAATTGGGCTCCTAAAGCCAAAGGAGAAAAAAACGAAGTAGAGAAAAGAAAAAGGCATCTTTGTGTGTGTGTGTGTGCAAGTGCTTTCAGTTCAAATGCCCTGGCAGGCCGACAACTTTGTAAAACCAGGCAATTTCCTGTGAAGCCATCCAAGTGTGACAGCTGTAGGTGCCTAATAGACAAGGCTTAGGAAATGGGGCATTACCGTAATCCTGCGAACTCAATTGTATTAATTCTTAAGATTAACAGCTTTAATTCTCAGCATGTTTCCTGTGTAAAAAGTCTTACTTTATTGCTGAAAATGGGAACAGAACATGATGTGAATATCCAAATATAGCGATTTGGAAAAGTTTTCACACCCCACAACGTTTTTCACATTTTGTCACTTTACAAATATAGGAATTTGTCTGGGATTTTATGCGACCAACCAAACAAAGTAGCTGGAATCAAATGAAAGAAGAAAAATAGAAAAGTAAAAAAATGTGCAGTGTACATGTATTTAGCTACTGTGTACCTTGTACAGCTTTTTGGCATATGTTGCTAATAGCAGTTTTGAAGAATACCTACCATGCCTCCTTTGGATAAACTCTGATGCAGCATTCATCACCTACTGATATACTGCACAGAAGTCATATAACCAGGCAAGCTTAAACTTTTTTTAGAGAGATGCATGTGTTTCGTTATTTATTTTAGCTAATATGTAAACTGCCTCTGTCTTATAGTGACAGTTAGTTTGTTTGTTAGCCTTTAATAGATGAGCTTCGATGCAACAGCTATAATCTACTGTTATTCTTAACAGAAGTTATACAAGCTGGGGAACAAAGGCTTCTGTCATTCCTGATTTCAGGGGAATGTTTCATGGGGATCCAGATCGTGTTATTTGCTTCTTTGTAGTAGAATGGGAGGCAGATCTTTTAGTTATCAGGCTCTCCTCTCCTGTGGAACCAACTACCGAGTTTTTAGTCCGTGGGGCGAACTACCCTGTCTACTTTTTAAGGCTAGGCTTAAAACTTTCCTTTTTGATAAGAAGCTTCTATTTAGAGTGGCTCAGGTTATCCCTGAGAGCTATCTCTACTAGATTATGCTGCTATAGGCTTAGACTGCTGGAGGACATAGGGACCCCTTTTTCATTATTCTGCTTCATTCTCTCTCTATTCTCTCCCATCTGCAGAATCTATTGGTTCAATCTCTAGTGTTCTGCTCTCTCTGCTTTTCTCATAGTAGCTTCATCTGCTCTTTTCACAAACCGGTCTAAACTGGTACTAGTTCAATAGTAAGGCTTGGCACGATTCAGTTCTGGCTCGGTTCTCAGATAACAAAGAGCACATGAGTAGACCGCATCATCTCCTTACAGTCAGCCTCAATAAAAAGGAAATTTCAGACATTTATGAAAATACTAGCTTTCTTAATGTGCCACACTATTTCCAGTGATGATTCTGCTTAGTTGTGTGATGTACTTCAACATCTGTTGTGATAAGACTATCGTCTTTTGTATCAACTTCCCAAAAGCCGACTCTGTCAAGTAAATTCACCCAAGGCTGCGTCCTTTGCCTGATTCTCCACAAAAAAAAAATATCACAGTTATAACATAACTTCCTGAATGTTGCGGGCACCTCCATGTTGATTTGCTTGTTTCCCTCTAGAGAACAGTAGTACTGTAGATCATCACTAGGAGGCAAGGTACCGTGCTAGTGTGGTGAGTAAACGGTCGTAAGGAACCGAGCTTGGCACGCTTTACTGATCAAAGCTTGGTCCGAACTCGCTTTTCAGAGGGTAGTGTAAATGAGGCTTTTTTGTAACATCTCAAAAGAGGAGGTGGTCATACTTACTTAGAAAGCACTTTTAGCAACAACACTGAGAAGATTCCCCTCTCACCTGCCATCACCTGACTTACACTTCAGTGAGGCGTGTGACCGAACCCACACTGACCAGGGAGTTAACGACCCATAAGAACCCCCTAATGACTGTTAACAACCCCCCGCATGTGACCTCCATGGCCAAGCCAGTAGGGGGGAATCAAAGCCACCTTTTGTTCCCCCTAATTCTTTGTTCTGACTACAGTATATTAATCTCATTGCTCCCCACGTCTAAGGTAGAACTGAAGCAGCCTCTTAGATGAGAGTCAAAATGTCTTCTAGAAAACTTCACGTCCAGTTGCCTAAACTGAACTTTTCAAGCTTGACCATGACCTGGATGACTGACGATCTTCACAGACATGTTAAAAGGCGTGAACGAAGAGATTGTATGGGTAAAAAATTTTTTATTTTCAGTAGGGGCATATACTTGTACTGGGTATTACATTGTAACTGTGTTACCTGCGACAGTACTTTGACACACACTGATAGCCAGAAGCATCTAGTTAAATGGTCACCCTCAAGGCAGCAGACTTTTAGACGAGAAGTTTTTTATAAAACGTGTAAGAACTGAATGATTGTTGCTCTATCAAACATGTAAGCGCTGAATGATTGTTGCTCTATCTTTGTGATATGGTATGGAAAACGGCCTGTTCCCTTATAGTGCAGGGCCTTTTCAAGCCAGGAGATCCCAAACTGCTTTGCACTAGATTTAGCCATTAACCCGTTCATGGTAGCAAGCTACCCGGGAGAGTGACGGCCTAGTGGTTAGGGTATAGGGCCTGGAATCCTGAGGTTGTGAGGTCGAACCCCACTCCCACAGACTGCTAATCTGGCTCTGGACCCCTGACAGTGGCAGCCCATTGCTCCCCATAGGGGATCGCTTAAAAGCAGAAAGTTAATTTCTCAATCGTGAGTTGTATCTAATAAATTTACACTGTGGCCACAGCTGTTATCACTTATGTCAGAGGTTGCAAAACACAGGTGCAACTAGACCCTCTGACCACCGCAGGCAAAGTGTCTTCCCCACGAGACAACCACTCGTGAGAGCGTCCTGATCTCGCGAGCTTTCAAGGGGACTTTCACTGCGCAAATCAGTCTGGAGACTCTCCGTTAAAGAAAATTTGGAGCCGTTCACCAAGCGAGCGTCCAATCAGCGCGTTAGCTTTGAAGCGGGTTGAGGTGTGGCTGGCATAGCGAGCGAAGCGCGACAGTTCAGTCCCCAAAGAACATGGCGACTGCAGCCGATGAAACTAGCGTTAGCTGCTGCTATCGAGCAAGTTTTATCGGAATTACAGAATATTTCTTCACTGAAAGAAGAGCAAAAACACTGCTCTGGAGAGGCTTTTCTCAGAGGAAAGATGTTTTTTGCTCTTCTCCGACTGGTTTCTCAAGAGTTTGATCTATCAATTGGCTCCTCTTCGTCGTCGCTCTGTTAGTACGTCATATGCTTCGTTGATCTGATTGGTTTATTTGGCCCGTCTATCACCCACATAGGCCAATCAGCTAACCAGCATACTCGCCCCTTCCCAAAATTACTTCTACTGAAGGTTTCCAGATGGATGTGCGGAGCAAATCCATATAGCGGAGTCAGGTTAGTCCTTAACAGAGTCATGGCTCAAACGAACATGGGTTTTCAATAAGCTCTCGACAGAGAGCAGTTTTGTGTTCAGTTCCAATATAAACAAAAAATAACGTTTTTCCATAATAGTTGAAATGTAAAAACAATCATTCAAACGATTTAGAATATTTTTAAGAAAACGCTAAATGATACAGAAGGTGGCTAGAAAAAAAGAAAAAGTTTAGTTATTTCTATATTTTGCTACAAATCTAAAACTAAAATGTGTTCGAAAAGATGCTTTATAATCCAGTCTTATCCATCACTTTATTCTTGTTAATTAATGCAATCAGTCCTTTGCTGACTGCCACTTTCTTCACCTCCCCTTGCTCTTTTTCCCCAAGAGACAACTCAACACTGTACGTTTTTATCTCCATCCTAAGCGCCGTCCTCTCGCCGCACGCAGTCAGCCATGATGACACACACACACACGCACGCAAACCTTTGAAATAAGGGATTTAGATTACAGTGAACACAGCTATAGTCCCAAGATGATGGAGTGTGTGTACTCTGAGGGTGAGCCTTATTGGAATTCATATGATGTTTGTTGACTCCCTTCATATAAACAGGTGGCTGTGTGGAGATAACGTTCTGCATATTGTGCCGACGATGATGCTGCCGAATGTGCAAGCCTTCTCAGACGTACACAGTCATCTTGCGTTGTGTCATGATTTTGTGCGTCTTTTTTTCCCCCTCCTTTAATCCTAATGCAGTCAGAGGGACATTTATTAATCTCTCTGTTTCAAAAGGAAAGCAAGAAAAGCCTTTCAGGTGCATGGGGGAGGAGGAGGAGGGGTTCCTGAGTGTCTCCACACATCCACACAATGATTAGCTGCACCAATGCAACGGAATTAGCTGTTTTTGTTACCGAGAGTTGCATAAAAACAGTCACTCACTTCTTATTGCTAACTGCCTATCTCCTCTGCTTCCATATAATTGTTTTCATTTCATCATGGATCAGATTTATATGAATAATTTTTGAAGAGGAAGGAAGAAGACTTTTTATCGGGGGCATACCATCAGATTAAGATTATTTTATTCAGCCCAGTTTTCTCAACGTAACAAAAATAGCAAAATAGCTACGTTTACATGCGCAAAATTTCTCAGATCAGATCAAAATCTTTGCTGAACGAAAGTTTAAAAGGTCTGAAAGCCAACACACAATCCACTGGACTTTGTTTCCCAGTTACAAGATGTTTCTCTTCCCATCCAGGAAGCTTTTTCAATTCAAAATGTCAGAAATAGCGTTGAGTTCGAGGCTTTATACAGTAACCCAACAAAGCCTTGTTTTGTAATTACTTCACATTAATGTAATTAATATGTGAAGCTGTTATTTTAAAGTAGAAACTAAACTGAACTTTTGAGCTACTTTATGTTAAAAAAATAGACAAAATTAGGTTTCAGTTTCTTATAAATAACCTGGTTCTTGTTAAGATTTAATTCCCTGAAAGGCAACTTTGGCTCACTCAGCCCACTCAACAGTAATCTGAACAATACAGTAAGCACTAAAAGCTCCTTTACTGTAAAGGGTCACAAAGGACTATTATAATCTGGCTACTGAGAGGAAAAAGCTCACTGATGTGGCAGTCGAGTACAAATAACATCTCCTCCTTGATTACATGGAAAAGGTAAAATGCTTTTAGCGTTTTCATGGTAATTAGAGAAATGTGGCTCTTAAAAAAAAAATGCTAACAACCGTGTCCTGTAAAACATCTGTCTTTGTCAATTTCAGACTATGGCTACATTTTTATTTTTCGACCAAGCAGTAAATCAGTTCATAATTTAGCCGCAGATCTCAGAGCGAATCCAACCAAACAGGGAAATAATCAATGTGTCAAGGTTGTGTGGAGGTTTTTCTGAGGACCCAAATGCAGAAATGAGGAAGCAGAGGTGAGTTTTGCTGATTGAACACAGTTCCCACAGGCAACTGAAGCAAAGTCCAAAAACATAAAATACTGAAAAACTAAAACCAAGGAAATTTAACGAAAAACTTTCATGGGGAGAAAAGAGATGATGAAACAACAAAACAGCAACAAGGAACCAGCAAACAGTGACTGAACATGAGGTGTATAAATGGGAGACTGAACAAAGACCAGGCTAATCAGCAGATTGGGAGCAGGTGTGGACAGATGAGACTAGAAGGGAGCTAGAAAAAAAAGAGCCTGACACAAGAGGGCAGCAGAGGGCAAGCAAAACCTATGAACTCAAATATAATAATAAAAAATAACTAGAATAACACAAAATGGAAATTAAACCAATAAATTAGAAAACACAGAAAGACACAAATCAAAGTATAACTAAAAAATCAAAAAGAAGTCATGATGCAATGCTCTTTACGCATCTTGTGGAGAATTTGTCCTAAAACCCAGTTAGTTAGAGTTTGCTCTGATGTCAGTAGCTTGACTCTCTGAGACACCATCTAATGCTTCAAATCATGTAGCTTGATCAGTGTTGAATAATGCAAAGACTCAATATTTAGAACCATTTCACACTGATAATATTTAGATTTTAACCATGTGTTCAGACATGATTTTAAAATTTAGTTTGTTAACCTCATAAAGCATAGAGCAGGACATCCCCTGCCATCACTCACAATAACAGCAAATTCAGATGTTTGGAAATATTTGAAGTCAGGAGGAAAATAATGTGAATAACTAAAGTACGTCACTCAACACTGGTTTTACAGAAACCAGCTGTTAACCTAGAAGGCTTAGAGGAATTTTAGCAGCTGTTTATTCACACTTGGCTTAATTCTACTTTTCAAATCCAAATCAACAGTATATAAGTGTCGATGCAATCAGCTGGTTTTCCTTAGATAGAAAACTTTGAATCAATCTGGATGATCTGGTGAACTGGAAAGTGTCTTGAGATGACATGATGTGAATTGGTGATATAGAAATGAACTGAATTGAACTGAAACAGATTTGAACCACAAGTATCCTAATATCAATACCTATTTACAGCAAGCAAAGTTTAACATTTCTCTTCTTTAATTAGATCATTTGGGTGGCGCTTTACAACAGCCTTCACTTTACTAATTTATTCTTTACATTTTACAAAATTAAAATCCACAACTGTAAGTACGTTTTTGTCAGGTATTTGTATCACTGTCTAAAATCACAGCAAACTGCTTATTAAAGGAAAAGTTAGGTCAGCAAAGAATAATCATTGGATCATTATTTATATCTAAAACTAATACATTCGCAGTATTGTAATTAATTTAGCCTCAATCAGTAATAAAAATAAAACCAATCATTTTCCTAATGATCACTGAGTCTGGGAGCGGCCATTTTTGCCCAAATATAGTAG
>JAGKQL010000006.1:4487570-4498307 GCA_018398635.1 Cyprinodon brontotheroides | reverse complement strand
TGTAAGCAGAGCGAAGTGGACGCCTCACATCAGGGCTTTATTAGTCACTAACCTTAAGCATTAGCCAGATCAAATTAATGCCATTTAGTTTGAGCGTCATGGTCTCAATGCTTCATTTTTTGTTTAATTTGTTTGCACTTTACTAATTGCATGGTTAACCATATAAATCTGATTCTAATACAAGTTTTTGTAACTTATTTATTAAATTAAGTTGTTGCAAATGAATATATAAGCACCTTTTACCCTCTTGCAAAACCATTAAAAATAAACAAATGAAGATATGTTCATTATAACCAGATCTAAATGAGAAAAACCTGCTAGATTTGCTAAATGAAACGTTATGATGATGGAGATTTTATTTTCATATTTTGTTTTTTTTTATAGTGCAGTCCAGCATGAATGCATAATCACTGCATTTCAGCGATAATTCAGCATTGAAAAAATGAAATGTTAACTAAATCTTCTAACATGTCGGGTAGTTTTTAACGTTTTGTTTTATTTTCACATACCAAAGCCAGACATTATTTAACATAGTGACCCCCACACCAGCAGGACCCTGTAGTTAAATCAGTGTTAAAGATCTTATCGAATAATTGAACCAACTTAACTCATAAAAAATAGTTCATCCTCATAAAGAATGAAATAAAAGACATTTATATATAAAAATATATATTTATTAAAACTCAAATTCCCAAGAAAAGAAAATATGCACATTATATAAGGTTCTATCGGTATAAAAATCCTCTCAAACGATTGATTAAAGCAACATAGATTCTGGTGAACAGTGCAGCATCTTTTATCTATAATGGGTCATAATAATTTTCACCAAGACAATTAGTCAAACTCATAAAAAACTGGAAATATTCATTTTTTCCCTTCCTTAAATGATCTTTATTGCGTTTAAAATAAGGATATTTCCATATTTCCCTTAGAATAAAGCAAAACTGTCACTGATAATTAATTTGTTAATCAGAAATAGGACTAAAGCTAATCAGTTTATGAATTTAATGATCGATCTCAATAAAACCAACTAGGAACTAAAGACAGAAGAGCATCCATCCACTTTCAGTCACACTGCATCCCTGCTGGGGTCACGAAGGGTTGCTGGTGCCTATCTCCAGCTGTCTACAGGTGAGAGGCGGGGTCCAGCCTGGACAGGTCACCAGTCCATCACAGGGAAACACAGAGACAGACAACCATTCCCAAACTCACACCTAAAGAGAATCTTAGAGAAACCAATTAACCTAACAGTCATGTTTTTGGACTGTGGGAGGAAGCCGGAGTACCCAGAGAGAACCCGCTCATGCTCAGGGAGAACATGCATACTCCATGCAGAAAGTCCCCTGGCCGGGAGTCGAACCCAGAACCTTCTTGCTGCAAGGCAGCAGTGCTACCCACTGTCAGAGAGCAGCTCAAAACATATCTATTTTAAATATGGATGTTTTATGACCATGAAATTAACTGTTCAAAACCTTTATTTATTTTTATTTGTAAAAAATCACTCTTCACTTTATTTTTTTGTTTTCATTTTAAATGTAAAAAAGGAGAAATTTTAAAACCATTTGATCAGATAAACATATTGCCCTCTGAAAACTCTGAAGCTCCTCAACCTTGAAGCTCTGTATTTGTCTTTAAAAGCATCAACTGTTCCTAAGATGTACATAAACAATGAGTGGTCTACAAGTGTCCTATTGGACAAAAAACATAAACTGCATCATAAGAAATTGTATCCTTATGAAAGATTAGAGCCACTGGAAAAAAAGTTAATCCGATTTTAACAAATTTTATTTCAGTTTATTTCAGTCAGAATTCTGACTTTTAATCTCTGAATTTTGGAACTTGAAGTCTGAATTCTGAGATTAAAGTCAGAATTCTGACTTTTTTATCATACTATACTGAAATAAAATAAAAAAAAAATCAGTTAACTTTTTTTTTTTTCAGTGGCCCTTATCCTCTTCCGTACCTTTTATTACAAGTGATGCCTTCCATTTTCCATATGTAGAGAGTCTGCTAGGGAACATCTCAGGGTTCATAAAGGAAATAATCCATTCATGGTGGTGTTTTAAAAGAGAAGACATTAGGTTTTAAATTATAACCTAAAAGGACTTAATACTGCCACGTTGAAAAGTAGCATGAAATTACAAATGTGGAGACTGTGTTGCAGAATAGCTCAAATAAGAAAGTGCTAAAAAGAAGAAAGAAGAACCATGATTTAAATGTATAGAGGATGATGTTTATTTCCAGGTGGATCATCTAAATAAGCTGGGTCCTCCTAATTTATCCTAATCTCTGGTGATATAAGCTTCATTTAGTGTCGCCCTCTAATGCGTTCGCCCTGTTAGCTTTTTCTGCGCATTTTCGTTTATATTCGTGGTGAGCCACGTTTCTTAACTGACTCCGGCCAGATGGATGCGTTCAAGCATAATCATCTGGAAACCTTCCGCTGAAGTACTTTTGGGAAGGGGGCAAATAGTTGGCTAGCTGATTGGCCTATGTTGGTGATAGACGCACAAATAAAACCAATCAGAACGCTCCAAATTTTTAACGGAGAGTCTCCAGGACTGATCTGCAAGTGAAACCTCGAAAGCTCGCGAGATCACAATGTTCTCACGAGGCTAAGGGTTTTAGTCCTTGAAGCTCACCTTTCTCACCATGGTTCTTTGAAAATGGCCGAGGATCGTAAGAGAAAAAGTGTCTACAAAGTGTGTAAGAAGAAAAGAAAGGCCTCGGAAAAGGCAGATATATCCCAGAATGCCTTGCATGGAGAGCTGTCCTCGCAAAGCAAAGCATTATGGGATTTGCTGTCACATCGGCGACTAATAACAAAGATGGTTCAATCCCCACTGCCTCCACTCTGGGTTCCTGTGCAAGACCCTAAACCCCACACTGCTCCCCTGGAGCCACACAATGGCAGCCCACTGCTCCCCAAGGGGATGGGTTACATCCAGATCAATAAAGTCCAATTATTATTATTAATAGAACCTCACATCAACATGGCATGTTCACATAACATATTCTAGGCTAATCAACGGCTTAAATGTAATCTTATTTCCATATATACAGTACAATAAATATATTTTTGCTACTGAATTTGAATACTTTTTAATCTGATAGTAAGTTTTTATGCATGTAAACAAAGCTACAAAGAAAAATTGTCTAACTTATCCAGCAACATGCCGCTATGCATTTAATGGATGTGTAAGACCACCTCGGCGTAATATGGTGCCATTTTTCCTCTGAATGTACATTATCAAGATGTCCTGTTTGCAAGTATAGCACTGATGTAACTGATGTCCTGGAGTTGAATCATAGCCCAACAGATATGCTTTCACAAGTGGTTTATCATGAGGTTTAAATTGGTAATTATGTATGAAAGTTAAAGGCCAGAACACACCAAATCCGATTTCAATCCGATCACACTGAAAATCGTGTCGGATGAGGTTCTGGCGTTTAGCGCTCATTGAAAGTCAAAGGGGATGATTAGAGTTTCATTAACGCATTTTATGCAAGGGGGCTTCTTAGGCCTGACTGAGATGAACTCTTGCTAACATGCTCTATTAAACGATTATAGGTTTAAAACATCATGACACTATAGATATAAAAATATAAATATATAAAATAAAACCCCTTCAGAGCATGAGATTCTGATGTAGAATGGGAGGCGGATCTTTTAGTTATCAGGCTCCTCTCCTGTGGAACCAACTACCAGTTTTAGGCCCCGTCCACACGAAGTCAAAACGAACACGAAACGCTAATATTTTCCAGAACGTTTGTCGTGAAGACGGAGACGTAAAATAAATGTGATCGTCCACACGAATGCATGAAAACGCTGCAAAATGTATGCCAGGCCTGTAAGTGGCGCTGTGGTGCCAAAGCAAAAATAGGCGACGAAATGTTGGGCATGCGCACTAATATTTATACATGGTTGCCCTGCGGGTCTATTTTCGTGGTTCAGTCAAATTCAGGTGCTGAACTATGTGGTCGATATTGCTCTGTTCTTCCTGGAGATATTCCAGAAGAAGAAGATTCTGTTGTAAGCCCGACAGCAGGGTGAGTAGCATGAGCAGCAACCATTCAACACAGTACGGCGCCATTGTTGTTGTGATACTGTGTCGCGCATGCGTGTTTAGAGGCGACGCTATGACGCATGCGTGTAAAAAAAAATGCGGTTAGAGCTTAAAGATGGAAACGCGAAAACAGCGTTTCGAAATCTTCCCACTCTGAAGGCCTGATAAAAAAAAGATTGTTTACAGACCCCCGAAACGCCGGCGTCGTATGGATGAGAGGCTGGTTTGGTGAAAAATTTGTGTGTTTAGGCCAGGGTTTGACTTCGTGTGGACAGGGCCTTAGTCCGTGAGGCAGACACCCTGTCTACTTTTAAGGCTAGGCTTAAAACTTTCCTTTTTGATAAAGCTTATAATTAGAGTCCCTATAGTTATGCTGCTATAGGCTTAGACTGCTGGAGGACATAGGGACCCCTTTTTCATCTTTCTGCTTCATTCTATCTCTAATCTCCCACTCTGCATCTTTTAGCTCAATCTTGCTCTCTCTGCTTTTCCTCATAGTAGCTTCATCTGGTTCCTTTTTGGCTGTGACGCCATTCTGGAAAGAAATATCAACACTTTTGTTTATATATGTTGGAAAAGCGGCCTGTTTTTCAGTGTAGTCATGTTTCTCTGACTTTGACAAACTGGATGTGCTCTCTTCTCATCCTCTGACATGGGAGCTGGCTCTTCCTCTGGTCATGGGGCCGCTTTTACAGCTGCTTTTGTATCTATGCTTTTTCTGTCTGCTTCTGTCTCCTTGAACTCCCCAGTCCGCCCCTGCAGATGGTCACACACTGCAGCTCGCCCTGCTAGGAGGTTTCTTCCTGTTACAAAGGAGTTTTTCCCTCTCCACCGTCAACAAATTACAAGCATGCTTTTTGTGAGGGGATTGCTGAAGAGTCAATGAGTCGACGCAATCAACTGGTTTTCCCAGATAGAAAAACTTTGAATCAATCTGACTGGATGATCTGGTTGAACTAACTCTGCTTCTGTCGGTTGTGAATTGGCACCATAGAAATAAACTGATTTCAATTGAATTCTCATCTGACATGGTATTGAATCTATAGTACAGATTAAGGATTATGATGGTAATAATCATTATTGATCTCAGAGAATCTATATAAGTAGATATCTTCTTTCAGTGGTTTCTCTATCATGTCCCCCTCCTTAAGGACATTAATATTAATGAAAGAGGAAGGATGACCAAGCTCCCAGTCACTCTCCCTCCTCCCCCCTCCCTCCCTTTTATACCCAGACGCTGGACGCAGTGAGGCGCGCACACGCCGGCAGCCTGTCTCAGCTTCCGTACCGCTCTCATTTCTGCATCTCTGACCCTCCTTGCAGCCTCCTGCCTTGGATATTAACCCACCTGCTGTGTGGATCATCGGTAAGAAAGAATGATCTCTCCTTCTTCTCTTCATTCATCTTTGTTTCTCTGATTGAAGGCGGCTCTGGTTTGAGGGGGGAGACGAACAAAGGACTCTGGGTGTGGCTGGATGGGTAGAAGTTGGCTGCTAATGGAAACAGTGAAATAATGAGAATGTTGATAATGGTGGAGATGATAAATAAAGCAATCATACTGGTATATTGAGGTTGTGAAATTTGCCTAATATGTGACATGACTTAGTTAAGATGCTAAGGTGGTCAAGCTAATGATTGAAGGTTGCTTTTGATGTTAAAGCAGAGTTTGTTCTATTATTATTTTGACCTAGGAAGCTTCATAGCATGTCAAGCAGAAGCTTTTAGGCCCCCTTCAAGTCCACGTTGGTAAGAATCATTTTACAGAAGCCTACAAAGAGCTGCAGCCTCATGAGCTTAAAACAGCTGGCTGAGTCAGACACGCTGAGATCTAGACAGTGACGAGGCGGATTGCTTAGACCTCAGTCTGTAGGTCTTACTGCAGTGGAGCCTGCAGACTGATGACTGCATCCGCCGGACTACGAGTCGATGCAGAAGAAAAAGAAACAGCGGAATGAGGGAGGATGCAGCAAGAACAAAGAGTGGAGCTTTAGAGACGGGGAAAAAGGCAGACAGACACGTTAGCCACAAAGGCATCAGAGAGACACGCATGTAGACTGAGCATGTGTGTGGGAAGCAACCACTTGTCTGAGCAGCACATGTTGTAGCCACTCCCTTTCTGTTCATACGCTTACCAATACAGCTGATGGCACGTTACAGATTTTCTTAAATGGTGAAACTATGTATATGCATCATATGATGCCTGACAGGGAAGGTCAAAGTGCTGCAGTAAGTTCCGCGTCTCATTTCTCCACAGCCAAAATGTCCGACAAGCCAGACATGACCGAGATCGCCCGTTTCGACAAGACGAAGCTGAAGAAGACAGAGACAAAAGAGAAGAATCCTCTGCCCACCAAAGAGAGTGAGTTCCCCCCCTTTGCACGCGTGCAACTCCTTCATCCTCTGCAGCAATTTTTCTCCCCTGTCAGAACCGCCCCCATCATCACCTTCACACAGCAGAGGGAGCAATGAAACAAATCTCTGCAGCATCAGGAAACCAAAAAAAGCTGCACCCAATCCTCACCAGTTCAAGCCTAAACTAGCAGCTGTTTATGCTCTTCTTTTGCAGCCATTGAGCAGGAGAGGAAGGGCGATGCCACACCTTGACTTGAGCACATGAAGAAAAGGAGCTGAGATGCAACAGAAAAAAAGCACTTTCTTTTTATTATCCCGACATTCGAATCTCCGACATCGTCATCACAGAAGGGTGCTGCCTGAGCTCTCTGGGGCGCTGATACGATATTTGGCATCCTAATATGTGGGGCTCTCTTACAAATCTGAAACACTGAAGCCTGGCTGCCTGTTTTGGGATGTTAGCCTGTAGCTAACATGTCTCCAGCAATGCCAAAGGAGGGAGGGGGGAATTGGTGTAGCACAGGGAGAGAAGTCCGTAGCTGAGGGGAACGAGGCCAAAAGGATTCATGGGAATTTTTCTTAACAAGCTTTTTACTTTCTTTTTATAGTAACTTTAACATGAAGACATAATGGAAGCAGTCTGCTGTGTGATTTTTCCCATTAATTTGTATCAATGTTTGAAGTGTTAAGGGCAGGTTATCCTCCCGCAGCAGTGCGTCGCAGTTATATTGTCACGTCATACCTGCGACAATATAACTGCGACGCAAGAGGGACAATCACGAACTAGCTAGGATTGTAGGTGTCTTTGTCTTGGTATGACGAGTTTGTTTCAACCCCTCACCCAACGGCGGACGACACACAGTCCACCTGCGAGTGTTTTCCCCAAAGTCTGGCCGTGGCGCTGCGTGTTTTGGCTTCGGGTGCAAACCAACAGACCGTCGCACAGAGCTAGCGTCCTGTATGGTGTCTGGGATAGTGTCCGAGGTGTGCCAGGCATTGTGGATGGTGTAGGTACCAGGTCTACTCGAGGCCCCGCCCCTTCTTATGATGTCAAAATATGGCAAATCCACTCGGACAAACTTATTTGCACCCGTTTATTAAGGATCTAATATCTTTTGGAGTTTCAACCTATTATTACCTATATTTGCTTTTATTTTACATTTCATTTTCAATCTAAAGTAGCCGAGAGTGGAAAACAGTCATTCTCAGTCTTGAAGGAAAGTACTGCCTTCTAAGACTGAGCTCTGCCATTTACCAAGATGACACTAAAATACTAAGTTTTTATTTTTATTCTTTTTATTAAGATCTGAGGGCAGAGGAGGACAAATGGAACGTCTTATAAAAGTTTCGTAGAGATTTTAGACGAAGAAAACAGTTATTCTACTTGTAGAGAACAAACGGTTGTTGTTGTTGATACAAATTCAAAAGTAGTGTAGTTTAATATGGCTAACTGATCGAGCTAAAAGAGGCTAACTTGTTAGCTACTGAGCATAGCTACAGCGCCTACCCAGCTCCCCACCTTTAAAATCCTGATGAAGATTCTCAGTCATCCAGGTCATAGTCATTCTGTAAAAAGTTTAAAAAATATCCACTGGACTTGGTTTCCAAGATTTGAAGATTTTTCAAGAATTTCGCTTCTCCTCCAGGAAGCTTTCTCAATTCAAATGTCTGGATCCGCAGTGAGTTTGAATCTTTATATAGACAAGGCATTGTATCGCTTGGAAACATGCAAATTGAAACCGACGACACCTTCAGAATAACGCGTGAGTATGAGAAATTGCTTAGGAAACTTGCAGATTATAGGAACCATCTACGTTTCAATTTAAGATGTAGACAGCAAGGACTCATTCCAAACGTCGGTTTCAATTTGCATTTGGGAATGAGTCCTTTTTGTCTACACTCTTTGTTCTTGCTGGCAGAAGTGGTCTATGTTCAAGGTCAAAACCCACCCATTAAAAAAAAGAAAACTTTTTGAAAATATGGTAATATGCGCCCCGTGTACGCACGAAATACTTATTAATTATATTAATATCATTCCTGGACAACTGGGTAAAGAAAAGCAAATAGAAGGGGCGCCTTCTCTAAGGTCTAAGACGCGCTCGATTTCTCCGCCAGTCACGTGACATTTGTTGCTAAGGCGCGCCAATTTTAGGTGGAAAAGGCATTGAAGGTGTAAACAACCGCAGTATAGCTAAGCGAAGGACTAAAGGCCCGCTTACACTAGCAACCTGTCCAAGATAAGCCGTTACGGTTAACATAAGCCGCCTGAAAACGGGGCGATTTATTGATATTGTGTAATAAGTATTTAGAGGCTTGCCACAAGTAAACTTTATTGCGCGGTCGCTGAATACTAATACTCGCTCAGCGCCCGCGTTATACTTATTCTTCGTGAAGTACTACTTAGGTATTGAAATACTACTTTTCCGATGACCACAATTAAACATTTTTTGACCCTGTCATCAGAGGGGCCCGTAATAAATAAATAAGTAAAGAGATGTTTTCTTACTTCCTGGGTGAGTAGAGGTAGGAGGAGTTAGAGCATTAACAACCCAGAGTTTCAGATAGATGTTTCTCCTTGGTTTTCTCATACCTTATATCAGGGGTCAGTAACACGGTGCCTGCGGGCACCGAGGGGCCTTTATGGAGCACATGTGGGGGCCCTCAGCGTCTACTGAAAACAGAACAACTTTATGGTTGAAATTTTATCTTATTCCATTGATCTTCTTTTTGAATAATTTATAGAGCAATTCTTCATATCTATCATATAATTTAATCATCTACAGCAGGCATCAAACTCGGTCCTAAAGGCCCCCTGTCCTGCAGGTTTTAGAGGTTTCTCTGCTTCAGCACAGCTGGTTATAATGATTGCAGTAGACCAAAGCCTGTTATATCCAGCTTTCAATTAAAATCAGCTGTGCTGGAGCAAGGAAACCTCTAAAACAGGACAGGGGCCTTGAGGACCGAGTTTGGGGAATGCCTGATCTACAGGGATTTCAAAATACCATTATCTAAAAGAAAATTACAAATTAAGCAATAAGAAATGTTTATTATGTGTACATTTTAGGTGGATGCTGACCCCTCTCAGTACTGGTGGCCCTTTCTATGACTCAGAACCAATGAAGAAGGCCTCAGTCTTAAAAGGTTGGTGATCCCTGCCTTATATTAGATTGACTGAAATGAAATTTCGTTTGCATTTTTTAGTTGACTCTTCAGTGTCATGATTTTATCTAGAGCTCTGACTCACATACAGAAGACCAAACAGAGAGACTGGGGAAAAGTTTAACAGGTTTATTTATAGTGATGAGAGGAGTCCAGTGCTGCCTCTGAACACTTCTCAAACCGAACACAAGAAAGTGAAGGGAGAAGATACTGTGGTTGGATTCGAGGCTCAGTAGGAAATGAGTGTCTTTTGACTTGAAGAGGAGGAATTAGGTTGCAGACTCACGTTTCCAGAAAAAAGGTGTCTCTAATTGAATCCAGTCGATGTGGGACGTTCCGGTGAATGTCTTGTTTTGATGGTGGGCGGACAGGGTTAACCCAGATTGCGGTTGTTCCTTGGTGAATGGAGAAGCTGACTGCCACTTAGTTTTCCTGCGGTACTTGAACGGGTTATAGTGGAGATGAATCCCCTGCTCAGCGAAGCAAACGATCCTTGGGAGGAAAAAGTGTCATGATCTGGCCTGTTTGCTCTCCCTTAGTTAGTAATTCCTCTCACCTGCCCTCTTCCTTCCCTGCCTCCATTATATTATCATTTCCTCTCACCTGTTTCCTGTGGTTTATATTCAGTTCAGCCTGAAGCATTCGGTGCCAGATCATTGCTTGTCTTTCTGTCAGGTCTTTCTGTTCAGTTTTATTTGGTTCATGTCCTGGATCTTAGCTGTGAGAGAGGGTTTTTAGTGTTTGTCTCGTCTCCTGATGGTCCACTGTTCCTCCCCGAGGTCCTCTGGGTTTTGGCTTATGTGGGGGTTCAGTTTTTATCAAAATAAGCCTGGCTCAGGAGGAAGTCGGTTAAAGTCCTGCTTCAAGTTCCGGTTCCTGCGTCCTGTCTCGACTACCCTCTTCCACTGAACCTGCCTGTCGCATACGATCCTGTCTGCTCTAATGTGACCACCTGGTCATGCTTCTGGTCCCAGTCAGACTCTGAACCCTCCTGGAAGCCTGTGGATGCCTGGAAGTCTGGATCCTGCCACCTGTTTCTGTTCCTGCCTGATCTGGATCCTGCCTGTTCTGTCTGTTCTGGATCCCTGACCAGGATCGGCTTCCAGCCTCACCTCTGGGACTGCAGCACTGGGGACATTCGTGGTCTGGACTGTTAAAC
>JAGKQL010000006.1:4442659-4477570 GCA_018398635.1 Cyprinodon brontotheroides | reverse complement strand
GCTTCACTCTGTGTACTCCGACGTCGAGGTGCTAACGTCTCTGTTAAACACTTTAAAAAACTCTGAAAATGGAATACGAAAGGTGGATTCTTGATTCTCGACGTCGGAGTACACAGAGTGAAGCGAAAAGACTACAACTGTGTAAACAGGCCCCATTTCCGTTTCCGGTGGCAGCGGAATATTGACTATTCCAACAGAACTCAATGGGATTTACAAAATGCTAAATAAAACACTACAGGAACGTTTTTTCTTTACGAAACTTTTTTTGGAACGTCATTGAACAGCGCTGACGACCCGGTGAGTAGCATATTTAAAAAAAGAACGTTTAAGGTTGTTTTAAGGACATTATCGGACATGCTCTATGCTAGCCATTCTAAAGCAGCCAGGGGTTGGATTCTAAATGAGCCAAAAAGCAGAGACAGGACCAATTGTCAAAATTTTGGTGTCCTTCATTCGATTTCATCCTGGACACTACAGAAAATGGGCTAAAAGTGTAAAAAACCGAACTTCTCCTTTAAGTCAGAATTCTGACTTTTTTCTCAGAATTCTGACTAAATTCTGACAATAAAATAGTCAGAATTCTGAGAAAAAAGTCAGAATTCTGACTTTTTTCCCATACTAAACTGAAATAAAATTAAAAAATCAGTTAACTTTTTTTCCCCACTGGCCCCTAATCCTCTTCGTAACTCCTCGATGACGGTTCTACACATTATTTTCAAAGAAGAAAAATAAACAAATAAATGTATTGTCAGGTTGACTTTATGATCATTTAAATGTCCCTTTAGCCACCAGAGAAACCTCCTTCGTCCATGCCATCAGTGCTGCTGGGGTCATGTTCACTCTGACCAGGAACTGCAGCTTGGGAGACCTGGAAAACTGTGGCTGTGATGTTTCCAACAATGGGAAAATTGGTGAGGTTCACAAAATGACAGAGATAAACCCGAAGGTGCTGAATATGAATTTAATCATAATTTCTCCGCATGCAAGGAGGCCGCGGCTGGTTATGGGGGGGCTGCAGCGACAACCTGGATTTTGGGGAAAGGATTTCCAAACAGTATGTGGACGCGCAGGAGACGGGCCAGGACTCAAGAGCTGCTGTTAATCTGCACAACAACGATGCAGGACGCCTAGTAAGGACTTTTTATTATTATTTTAACTAAGGCAGCCAGTTTGTTGCAGACGCACTGATTTCCTCTCCTCCCACCAGGCAGTGAAGGCCACAGTGAAACGCATCTGCAGGTGCCACGGCATGTCCGAGAGCTGCAGCCTGCAGACGTGCTGGACGCAGCTGTCTGATTTTAGAGAGGTCGGTAATTACTTAAAGATCAAATACAATCAGGCTCAGAAGCTGGACATCGACAAGAAGCGCGTGAGGGCCGGAAACAGCGCGGACAGCCGCGGCGCCATCCTGGACGCGTTTGGAAACGTAGCCCAGACGGAGCTCATCTACCTGGAGGACTCGCCCGATTACTGCAGGAGGAACGCCAGCTTAGGGCTCCAGGGCACCGAGGGCAGGGAGTGTCTGCAACCAGGAGCGGGACTGAGCCAGTGGGAGCGCAGGAGCTGCCGCAGGCTGTGCCATGAATGCGGCCTGAGAGTGGAGGAGATGCGCACAGAGGTGGTGAGCAGCTGCAACTGCAAGTTCCACTGGTGCTGCAGAGTCAACTGCGAGGACTGCTCCCAGGTTATAGTCAAGCATGTCTGTGCAAAGAAGGAATCCGGGGAGGGCTTTGCTTCCAGGCGGAGACACCGTGGATCCACATGATAAAATATATATATGTAAATTCTTTTCTCTGCACTTTCTATTCATTTTTACGCACATATTTATGTTTATCTCTTGCTTTAATAAAAAATTCTGAAGAGTCTGATTGTGTGCAGTCACAAAAATCATTAAAAAAAGCTAATAAACAAATGAAACAAAAAAGTTTAGCATAAGAATGGACTGAATCCACTTAAAGAGGGGATTACACAGCTAACATGGAGCAGATCACACCTAACCAAGGTGTTGATCCTCCACTTTGATGTCAATGTGTATTGACTACATTCAGAGAGCTGAGATGCTTTCAAAGACAAACCAGGGAACCTTTTTTTTTAGCCAGAAGTAGAATGCATTTAGTCTGATAATCTTTCTGAGAAACATCCTACAGTCTATAACTAAAATCTACATCAGTCATTTTTTCTTAAAATAAATGCATTTGTTCTTGGATTGAGGAGGTAAATGAGACACTTTGCCAATGGAACAAGACGATTTACATTTAAAATAAGAAAACACAATTGCATTGTCTTATTTCAAGTGCATATTATCTAATTATCTTATTTTAATAATAAAAATACTCATTCCATTGTCAAACTATCTCATTTACAAACTCAAATCAAGGTTTTTACTTATTTGTAGATCGTTTTTCCAGTGTTGTAAAAGTAAAAGTTCTGACTAACAGACTGCATTGAACATATGAGACATTTACAACCAGGAAACAGCTTCAAAGAATGTCAAAGATTTCTAATCTTTTAATTTGAAAGTAATTAGGTCTGGAATGATCCTTATCTCAGCCTGCTGCTCTGAATGAGCCTTTTATTTGTTTCCTTCTCTTGACCCCCTGGAACTCTAAAAATCTTCCTCTCAGCTGGATGCGTCATAAATCTGCCAGGCTCTTATTGAAAGGTGGGATGTCGAGGATATTACCTTTTTCAGGGAGTCTGTGCCTGAGGGGGTGGAAGTTTACCAGGACTGAGGAGCTGAGAGACTGTAAATGGAGATGGGAGTTCACTGAAAAAAATAATGCAACCTTTTTCGATTTTACTTAAGCATGTTTAGTTACTTTAACGCTATTAGAATTTAGGACAAAACAATTGTCTTAAAGTAAATATGATTAGGTGAATGCCAAAAGTGGTTGCATTATTTTTTTTCAGTGTTCGGCATGTCATTAAAAGACTCATAAGAGATAAAATACGGTTTTATGTTTCATATCTTTAAATGTGTCTTTAGATTGAAAGAAAATGTGCACAAACTTTGCACAATCAAAGCATTAAATATATGATCACCCAACATTAGAATATAATGTTTAACATCCAGTCTGCTGTGCAATAAAGGAGACTGTCCTTCTTGCACCTGAATGACTCCTGATTCTAATATTATTTAATTTTAACATCAAAATCAGGCTCCTTTCTGCAGAGTCGACCAATGATTCCCTTTTCAAACCATTCTTGACTTCCTGAATTTCACAAACGATACTTTGCCTTTACTGGTGCCGTACACTGGAAAAGTGTAACCTTGCTCAAATTTTAAAAAATTACATCCAGATAGCACATTTAAAATATTTGACTTTGCAGAATCTGAATTTAATCCCTTGTTAGGACCTGATTATTTCACGTTGATGTAAACAATAATACTCCACGTGACCCAACTTAAAATCTTTGCCCTGTTCCAAATGATTTCATTTGATGAACCAAACTAATATATTGAAATTGAACCAACCTAATGTACTTACTCCAGTTAATGAATATAAATATAACCAAATTATAATTTTCACATTCAATTTGACTTTACTTCAAAAATAAATTTCCATTTTCCATCTTATAAACTCTATAAAAAACACCTGGCCAACAGATTACTTTAAATGTATTTATTAATTGTTAATATAGTTTTTAAATGGTCTAAATCCAGATGGTGTAAATTGACGTTAAGGAACCTCAGCAAACGGTAGCAGTTAGCATCTGTTGCTAACATGCTAACCATAACAGCCCTCCTGCTCTTTATAACACTGGAGGCTGCGGCTGCCAGTGACGGCAGGTATCCAGCATTTAACTCGAACAAAACTCCACAATGTACCTTCACGCAATGTTTGTTAATCTCTGGATGTAGCCCTATTTAATGAGCGAGGGTTTTTGGCTAGCTAACGTTAGCGTGTCATAAAATTATCGGTAAATGCGTAAACCCTGTCACTACCCTATCAACAGATATACATCCGGGTTTCCATAAATAATGTAATGGAGTGGTACCAAAACTATCTTATTTCTATCCCTTACACTCACTAAAGACATTAGTAATTACTCATCTTTTCAAAAAAATTTCTATGGCTTTTTTGTGGAGACAATTTTGATGCTTTTTAGATTTTCTTAATGAAATCTGCTTCTACTGACGTCATCATGTGACATGCTCAGAGCAGTCCGGGCAAAATATGATTAAACCATCTTTATCTGCATTTTATTTGCTTCTTTCTTTTAGATTACGCACTATGTAGCATAAGGTTAAAACAAAACAAAAACATAAAACTAAAAAGATTAGGGCCGCTTTTATCAATATGCATTCTTGAGCGCTTCGTGCTCGAATACTCAATCAGCCTCAGCCCGAAGTAATACGGTTCCACTTCTGAGAACGCCAGATCGAGACGCACTCAAATCCCCTCGATGTTGTTCTCGCCCCGCCCTCTTTATCGAAAGCATGCATCAGAGAGCAGACTTGTGCGTTTTCTAGACTGACCGCTTTCCCAGAATGCGCCAGCGTCGCGAGCTTGATTCGAGACAGCAGCTCACAGTGTTAAGTAAAAATTCCCTTTTTTGCTGCTGTTGTTCTTCAAAAGCCTCCCTGTGTTGCCTGTTTACAGAGTTAGTGCGAAATAAAAAAAAAAAGTCCGACATTGAGCGGACCAGAGGACCAGTGACCAGCAGACCTCCGAGGGTAACCGCAGCCAGGGGCTAATGTTACCCCATCTGAAGTGCACTTCTCTCGGGCCCCGTCCACACGAAGCCAAAACGAACACTTTAAACGCTGATATTTTCCAAAAACGTTTGCCGTAAAGACGAGAGACGAAATAAATGTGAGCGCCCACACTAATGCATGAAAACGCTGCAAAATGTATGCTAGGCCTGTAAGTGGCGCTTGTGGTGCCAAAGCAAAAATAAGCTAATTAAATGTTGGGGATGTGCACCAATATTTATTTATTGGTTGCCCCGCGGGTCTATTTTCGCGGTTAAGTCAAATTCAGGTGTTGAACTATGTGGTCGATATTGCTCTGTTCTTCCTGGAGATATTCCAGAAGAAGCACAGCGATTCTGTTGTAAGTCCGACCAGCCCGACAGCAGGGTGAGTAGCATTAGCAGCAACGGCGCCATTGTTGTTGTGATGTGTCAGCGCTTGCGTGTTTTAGAGGCGACGCTATATGACGCATGCGCAGTAAAAAAATACGGTTAGGGTGTAAAGATGGAAACGCCGAAAACGGCGCTTTCAGAATCTTCCCACTCTGAAGGGTGAATAAAAATGATCAAGATCAGACCCCCTCAAACGCCGCTTCGCCGGCTTCGTGTGGATGAGAGGCTGGTTTGGTGAAAAAATTTGTGCGTTTAGGCCAGGGTTCGTCTTCGGTGTGGACGGGCCCTCGGTCTAGTTATGTGTGTGGACACCGCCTGCTCTGATGGCGTTTTTTGCTTTAAATTTGGCCGTTGCTGGTTTTATACCCACAGTTCGGGTAATTTTTAAAAATGTTTTTAAGCTTTAGAAATTAAAAATATTGTTTTCAAAATGTTTTGTGTAGGGAATAAATAGTTTTGACTGTTAAAGAAATGCTAAAGAACGCTGTGCATGTGATCACGCCACGAAGTACGCTTCGTTCCAATACAATATACGTGTTGCTTTGCGCGCTTTCGCTGCTCTCGCCAAGTCTGATCTTCCTGGCGCTCGCCAAGAACGGACTTGATTGAATTGAGAAAACGGCCTAGATTTATGTTTAAATCCAAATCCAAAGCTAAAAAAGTTGAGCCACAAGAAGTAGAGTAGGATCCTATTTCTGGTGAAGATCCGGCAGGAGACGAGTGATAAAAGGATTTAAATGCATTTATTCTCTCAGGAAATACATTATTAATCAAATTATATTTTGGTACGTTTACTATTTTTGTGGGAGGGAAAACGTAATTTAGGTCTTTTTTAAGAAAATAAATTCGAGGACCCACCCGGATGTATGAATCTGGAGTATCTGGATGCAATAAATGAGCCGATAGCGCATGCGCAAAAGGGATTGTGCTTCCAGGACGGATCGGGTACCGACAAACCCTCTCAGATGTCAGCTAGCTAATATTAACTAATTAACTCGCCAGCTATAGCATTGATTATATGCAACTGCTTTGCTACTTGCGTTTATTTATGGATAAAATCCACCCAGGATGTAGAGACGACAAAAATGGCGCTCTCTCACGGGCTCTGAGTGCGTGCAAAGCGCAATTCAAGTGTTACCCAAACAAAAAAACCTTTGTTGTTTCTGGCAATTTCTCAAATTAGCTCCCTTCTTCACCCAAATCTGACTAGCTTCCGCATCCTGTTGAAGAAAATCATTCTGACAGCATCAAGCTGCCATGCGGCACCATTTTAGCTTTTTGCATGTCTGTAAAAAATTTCTGTTCTAGTTTAATCAAACAGGATCTTCTGTCTGTTTGCTTTTTCTTCTTTTTCTTTCTTCTTTTCGCTTGCATGCAAAATCTAAATGCGTTCTTTAACAGCACTTTCCTCTAAGATCATACTGCCTTGCCTCTCACTTTAGATGAGCTGTCATGTCCAGGTTTGTAAAAAGTCATGTTCTTTATGATAATAAAATAATAAAAATTACCTGCATGTCATAAATAAATATATATACATATTGAGAAAAATCAAAAACTTTGTTTTGGGTCCTTTGTACGTCAGGTTAGATCAAACTTGATGTCTCAAAATCCAAAAAGAATGAGTTACAAAATCAAATCAATCATTTTAATAATTGTATTTATTTTAGAGTGACAGTTTGAATGAACAGCTACATGTTACACTTTTTTTTCAGTGTACCTGCTTTAAATCAGACTGTGATCCATGCCTTACTGGGCTTTTGTGGGGGTGTATGCTCCCTAATCCGGACAAAGAGGGAAACATGAAGGGAGGTAGCAGGAGATCCCCCACTGGGACCCCCCCAGCTACTCATGTATTCATCCAGACAAGCCTGGAGGTCTTTGACAATCTAAGAGTGATTGATCAGCCCTTCTTCCAGCTGCCCTCCTCTATCACCTGGGTGTGAGATACCAGGAGGCCTGAACACAGGGCGGGCTCGCTGCTGCGACACAACGTTGAACACAATGTGTTACAATTTAGAGAGAAAAGCCCTAATTGACATTTCTACCTCAAAGGTTTTGTTTGTCTCAGTGTGATATTAAAATGTATTTAGATCTGAAGCAGGTCGAATAAAGCCTTATATTAAGGATTTATGTCATTTCTTAATTGCAGTTATCTAAGTTAAAAGGCACATTTAACACAGTGACACAGATATTCTTTCTTCAGGGACATTTGAGGAGAAAATCTTCCATAGAGGTAAAAAAAAAAGTTAGATTTAAGAAAAATAGATAAAAAAAAACAGAAATGCAGCATTTTGCCAAAGTTTTCAATTCATTTCATTTTATATACATGTATTTTTTTACGTTTCTTACAGCCAACAACCAGTGGAGAATTTTTTGGGGGATGTTGAGAGAAACCACACTGTAAACCCGAATAAGTTGAAAATACTCAAAATCTTTGTTGTAACCGATTACGTGAATGTTTTTAAGTAGAGGAAATAGGGTTAGGTAACCCTAACCCTAACATAAACTGTTCCTTTCTGTGCACCGGTTATAAAACTGACGCACAGTTTTCATACTGTTTGTCAACTTAACTCGTCAATCCGTCTGTCTCGGCCAAGTCCAGCCTCGAGAAGGCGCCCGATTTTTTATTTTTTTTTATTTTTTTTTAAAGAACATGCCCGACATGACGTAAGCACGCAGCGTTCCGCATTTACTAAGAATATTTCATTGAATGACAGCCATCAACTCAAAAGTATTAATCTACTTCAATTTAAAAGAACATTATTCAGTCAGAAAACTCATTAATTTATAGTTATTTTTATGCAAAACTTGATTTTGAGTTATCAACCCTTAATGACTTTAAGTTAGTAATACTGTTTGGGTTTACAGTGCACAACAAATTAATGCAAATTAAAGGGAAACGATTTATGGTTGTTCATCTTTTGTTCTTACAAATCAGCACTTTAACTATATTTTGCTGCAAATAAATGTTCAGCTTTTCAGGTTAAGTGCATCTGCTTTCTGATCACTAGTTCATAGCTGCTTTTATCATTTAAGGAACATTTCAAACTTGAGAGCATTTGTGTCAGATACCCAGAGATAATAGTTTATGCTTTTATTTCACCCCCTTTAGACTACTCCATCAGACCTTTTAACCTTTTTCATGTGTCCTGTTTCGGCAATATAGATCTGGGAATAGATGTCTGGGAAGAGGTGCAGCGAGGCTACTGACTACCCGGGTCTAACGACATTAAAAATCATCTGTGCTCTGATCAGCTGTGGCAACACCAGAGCCAGCTTGACCTGTTAAATTACATGACACCATTGAACACAACGTAAGGACGTCAACACACCGCACCAGGTGCTTCTGATCTAACAAGCCGAAAACGACTCTGTTTACATTCGCTAAACATGGAGCAGCTCTGGTGAGGGATTCAGACAGATAATAGAGTGAAAAAATAAAGCACACCGACTACGCCCTAATTCCCTTCCATTTTGCTCTTCATTGTTTGTTTTCTTGATTTTTATCGCACTGGTGACATCATCATCATCGCTAACCCAGCGTGATGGTGCCAACACACGCAGCGGCAGAAACACTACAGGAAAGTTTTTTCTTTTAAACTTTTTGGAACGCCATTGAACAGCGCTGACGACCTCGGTGAGTAGCATATTATAAAAAAAAGAACGTTTAAGGTTGTTTTAAGGACATTATCCGACATATGCACTATGGAAGCCATTATGAAGCAGCCAGGGGTTGATTCTAAATGAGCCAAATAGCAGAGACAGGACCAATTGTCAAAAATTTTGGTGTCGATCATTCGATTTCATCCTGGTTACACTACAGAAAATGGGCTAAAAGTGTTAAAAAACGGAATTTTCCTTTAAGAAGGGAGGCCCAGACTTCCCTCTCCCTCAGGCACTTCTTCCAGCTCTTCAAGAGGAACCCCAAGGCGTTCCCAGGCCAGCCGAGAAACATAGTCTCTCCAGCGTGTCCTGGGTCTTCCCCGAGGCGCTCCCGGTGGGACGTGCCTCGAACACCTCACCAGGGAGGCGTCAGGAGGCATCCTAAACAGATGCCTGAGCCACCTCAACTGGCTCCTCTCGACGACGTGGAGGAGCAGCGGCTCTACTTCGAGTCCCTCCCACACAATAAAACTAGAAAACAAAAAAAAACAAAAACATGGATCAAAGTGAAACTGAAAACTCAAAAGAAAACTTGGAATCAAAACTGAGACGGGTCTGACTGTTAGTTTAACCCAAAATATTCTATGGAATTTAGATATTGACTTCAGAAATAGAAATAGATATGCTCTAATTTTACTCGTTCTATTGTAACTCTGCTGTTTAGAGTTGCTGGGAAATAACCGTTGACTTTGTTGCAGCTTGATTTACTCTCACAGCATCAAGCTGCCATGCGGCACCATTTTAGCTTTTTGCATGTCTGTCAAAAGAGTTCTGTTCTAGTCTAATCAAACAGGATCTTCTGTCTGTTTGCTTTTTCTCCCCTATTGCTTGCATGCAAAATCTAAATCTTTAACAGCACTTTCCTCTAAGGTCTTACTGCCTTGCCTCGCACTTTAGATGAGCTGTCATGTCCAGGTTTGTAAACAGTCATGCTCTTATGATTAACTGCCTGTTTAAAATAATATCCAGCTATGTAACCTTAACTTTTCTGTCATGTTTTTGATCACTGTGATGCTTTCTTAGGCTTTTATTTGAACAGATGGATTTAGAAGTGTCAGGTTGTGTGGAAGTTTCTAGAGGACCAGATTGCACAGACAGAAGCTGAGGTGGTATTTTGTTGATATAATAAGTAAAAGGTGGCAACTGAAACAAAGTGCAACAAACAAAAAACAGAAAACCAAAATCTAGGAGATATCAGGGTAAACACACATTAGGAGCAAAGAAACAAAGTAGAACCAACAAACAGTAACTGAGGGGGAGGAGTATATATGTCAAACAGAACAAAGACTGGGGTAATCAACTGATTGGGAGCAGGTGTGGACAGAAGAATCTAGAAGGGAGCTGGGGGAAGGAGACTGACTCAAGAGGGTAAACAAGAAACACCTAAGAATTCAAATACAACCAGAAAACAACACACAATGGAAATAAAACCGATAAACTAGAAACATAGAATACTATGAATCAAAGTGAAACTTTTTGTACCTTTTTTTTTCCAAAAAGATGCAGAATCATGACAAGAAGGAGAATAAAACATGACTGTCAGATTCAGCAACCTTCTGAAGGCAACTGAATTTTATATCAGAGTAAAATCAGCCTTTATTTATGCATCCTTAAACTGCATCCACTTCTCAATTATGAATTGTTATGTGTCGGTCATCATTACGTTGCAGGGGAGAGTTTCACTTCCCGATTTGTTCAGATAGAAATAGTAAAGTGTACTAAAATAAAATGTGTTAAAGGTTAATAATGTATTTCATGAGAAAATAAATGCCTCTGTTCTCTCAGTCTGCATAATCCGTTCTGCCCTCTCTGCTTTTTCTCATAGTAACTTAGCTTCATCCTGGTCTGTTCCTGTTTGGCTGTGACTCGCCATCCCGCAGCAGAAATAGTCAGCTGTGCTGCTGCCATCCAACACCTTTGTTTCTAGATGTTGGGCTTGGCCTGTTTTTCCAGTGTAGTCCTGTTTCTCTGACTGTGACTAACTGGATGTGCTCTCTTCATCCTCTCTGACATGGGAGCACAGGCTCGGAGCTCGTCTGCCTGGCTGTGTGTTTTCCTGGACGGCTTCATACCTGTGGAGCTGGTTGACATTTGCCTTTTGTATCTCTGGACAGCTTTCTAATGTTCGGCTTCTGTCTCCTTGAACCCCCAGTGGGCCTCTCAGCAGATGGCAGCTCACACACTGAGCCTTCGGTTCTGCTGGAGGTTTTTCTTCCTGTTAAAGGGAGTTTTTCCTCTCCCCACTGTAAGCTACACAAGCATGCTTTAGTGTGAGGGATTGCTTGAAGAGTCCAATGGAGTCTCAGCTGGTTTTCCTTCGCGATAGAAAACTTTGAAATCAATCTGACTGGATGATCTGGTAGAACTGGAAAGTGCCTTGAGATGATATATGATGCAAAATTGGCGCTATATAGAAATAAACTGAATAAGAATAGAATAAAATTCAATTATGTAACCTGACATACTTTCACAGCAAACTTTGGAATTGGATCTGAAGGGAAGAAATGGTGATTAAATAGAATCGAATAGAAAATCCCTGTACATGTATTTAAGAATAACATAATAGTGAAGAGTTAAAAGATAAACAATAAAATACTGTAAATTGTTTTAACAATATAAAACTGCACCTGGAGAATAAATAACCAATATCCAGCTATGGGCCTTTTTTTACAGTAATGAATGTAACCTTAGTTGTAACAAGAAAAAATGTGAAAAACATTAACAGATAAGAACGCATTGTCTATTGAAATGTTAAAGAGATCAAAGAAAAGGCAGATTAAAGTTTGAGATCATAAAGAATCAAATAAAAGTGTGGTTTCTTTTTTCTACACCACCTCTGAAATGCTTTAACCAAAATTCATATGCATTGGTGTTACATTTTTATACGATGTTATCAGTTTGCAGAAAATATAAAAGGTAGAGTGTTGGCCGGTTTGATGCATTAAACCTTAAAATTAATTGAAACTTATGACCATTAAAGTATTTCTAATGTGAGTTATCATGTTGAATTTCTACATCTAAATATTTTTAGATGTAGACATGCAAAGCTACAATTAGATAGTTTTTATTGTCCTAATAAAAATAAAACAGGATCTATATTTGGGCCGTTTAAAGGGACAGGATGCTAGTTATCAACCGGTGTGATGAAAGAAATCGAAACATCCCGCGTTCAGCTTCATATTTGTCGATGTTTGACAGTCGCAGATGAGCCAGATGAGTGTTTCAGCGTGTTGAGCGTTCAAAAGGAAATCAGCAGGCTCGGTGTTTTTATGCAGCTCACTTTGCACCTTCTAACTGCTCTATAGATAGGCCTTTATGACAACTGAAACTTTCCTGAAATACATCAGAGCTGACAAGAGGATATGTCTAAAGTCTTCTTGGCTGAGAAGGTGATTCTTTAGAATCGGTCTAATCTGTGGCGGAGACGACTCAGCGAGCCTCATTTGATGTCGATCTGCTTCGTAAAGACAGACATGAGTTTAACTGAAGGTCTTTCCAAAGAAGAGGTGATGACATGGCGTCCGGAGAAGCTAGCAGACTACATGAGGCAGGTGAGAAAAATCACCTTGGTAATTTATTCAATGGATAGAAACATTCTTCACTGTGTATCCTTTGAAAATAATGTAGGATTTCTGAATTTAGCACATCAGCTTGTGTGTTTATAGAAAAAAAAAAACATATAAAGACAAACTAGGTGAAACTTAAGCTGCCAGGAAAGTTGAATAAACTGCATATGATTGTTTAAAACTAAGCCAAGATGGGTGTTTATGGAAATGAAACAGGGTTTAAAAGTGGGTCCCGGAGGCCCGCCGTCCTGCAGGTTTTAGAGCTTTCTCTGCTTCAGCACAGCTGATTCTAATGATTGCATTTCAGCAAAAGCCTGATAATCAACTATCAATGTAAATTAGCTGTGCTGGAGCAGAGGAACCTCTAAAACCTGCAGGACAGCGGCCCTCCAGGATGGGATGCCTGGCTCACAGTAATAATCTGAAGTGTCCTCTGAAAGCTCTGATCATTCTTTCATATTTCTGTGGATTATTCCCCCCCTGTGTTTACTTCTACATGCTTATCTTTGTCTACAGCTGCTGACCTGAAACCTTCGTGGTTCTTCAGGTTGTTTAAATTTGGCAAGAGGATGTCAGCGACTATTCAGGCCACTGCATTCGGTACATCCTGCTAGTCCATCTTTGCCATTATAAACTTATCGCTTCAACAAAAAAAAAAAAAAGCATTGGTTCTGACTAAAATGATATTAGCATGAAGTTGCAGCAGACAAATTGGCTGCAGATGCTAAAGCTTTTATTTTGGGTTAAGAGTGACTGTGCAGGATATTACTGAACTGAACTTTGAGATGTTCCTACGCTAAAATTTATTTTAACGACTGTTTCCTTTCTCTCATCTGAGTTAAAGGTCACTTGAAGTTTACTTTATACAGCTGATGTGTGATTGGCTGATCCTCTACTGGTTTAAAGAACGGTGCTCTGTAAGACTGGCCCTGGAGATAATATTCATTTTTTATTATATGTGGTTGCACAAACTCTCAATAATTGGTCTCTTTGATCTACACTGGAAAAACGATATAGAAAAAAGTAAAAAATGTCTTAAATCAAGTGAATTTTGCTCTTAATTTGAGTAGGTGAATTAGATAGTTTGCCAATAGAATGAGTACTTTTACTTTTAAAAAAAGACAATTAGATAATATAAACTTGGAATAAGACAAATGCAATTGTGTTTTCTTATTTTAAATGTAAGTTGTTTTGTTCCATTGGAAAAATGTCTCTTTTACCTCCTCAATCCAAGAACAAATGCACTTATTTTAAGAAAAAATAACTTCCCTAGATTTTGCTTTTAAAAAGTGTATTTCATTCTTTTTTTTTTTACTTTACAGTTTACATCACTAATGATTAAAAATAACTAAGGTGCATTCCACTCTTAGCTTCAGTCATATTGAGCTGTAGGGATGCACCGATTGCATTTTTCTGGTCAATAAACGATCTTTAAAAAGCTTGAAATGCTGATTCTAATTTTGACCAATGTTCTTTATAACAGCTGTTATAAAATCATAATAAACCTGAAATGTTTTAATCCGTTATAAAAAAAATACAGAGACATCACCTGTGAAACAGTAAAAAAAAGTTTAATCTTGACAGGAAATCTCAAATATAAATGAACAGTATGAAGGGTTGACTGATTTTCAGATGTTTGCAAAGGTAGATGAGATCGATTCCACATTTAAGTATCGGCCAATCACTGATTAAGAATTTTTTTATCTTCTTATCTGGTTAATTTAATTTAATTTATTTCTAAAGCACCAATTCATATCATCATGTCATCTCAAGGCTCTTTCCAGTTCACCAGATCATCCAATCTGGTTGATTCTATCTAAGGAAAACCAGTTGATTGCGATTGATTCATTGACTCTAATACAATCCCTCACACTAAGCATGCTTGTAGCGACAGTGGAAGGAAAAACTCCCTTTAAACAGGAGGAAACCTCCAGCAGAACCAGGCTCAGTGTGAGCGGCCATCTGCTGAGGCCGACTCGGGTTCAAGGAGACAGATAAAAGGCGGCCATTGCTATATCCTTCTGGTTCTGGGAGCAGCTCTGAGTAGAGCCGCTTCTCCTCCACATCTGGAAGTTGCAGGTGTTCCAGGTACGTCCCACCAGAGGGAGACCCAGGGGACGACCAGGTCACCTTGTAGGGACAATTTCACTCAGCTGGTCCTGGAGACCTTTGGCTCTGCCCAGGGAACTGAAGGAGGTGTGTGGGGAGAGGAAAGTCTTTACTGGGGCTGTTTACCACGGGAACTGATCCCAAATAAGCAGAAGACAAATTTAAATATATTCATATATGTATAAATAAACTACAATCGCCTCCTCCTCGTACTGCGGAGCCCCTTCATCTCACGTTTGAAGCTCATTTATCATCACAGTAGCCTGGTTCCTTCACACTTGACCTTGTTTATACACATAGATCTATATTTATATAGATATGTCTGTATGTATATATTCTTAGAGCTGCGTTTTTGGTTTATGAGTCTTTCTTACGAGATTCTGCTGACATGCCTGAAGCGTTCACAATTTATCCTTTTTGAAAACAATTATTCCAATATTCTTAATTCTTTTATAAGGTAAAATGAAACAGAATATTTTTTTAAGACCTTAGATTGTATGAAAATTAACCTTAGGATGCAAAGAGGGCTTCAAGCTTCATATTTGAACCTCCTGGCTCTTTTTGATAGAAATTATCTCCTCTAAAACTAATCTTGTCTGGTAATAAAACTAAATCATAGAATGCAAAAAGATAAAGTTTTTCTAAGTTATTGCCTTTAATTTATCATTGTTGCAGCTTATTATAAAAAAGCTTCACTAAAACAAGAAAAACTGTTTTAGTTTTTAATCTAGAATCTTTATTAAAACATATTAAAACCTGCATTTGTGCTAAAAAACAAAACAAAATACTGTTTATTGTTTCCTCAGCTCAAGTTATCAACTTGTGACAAAGTGGTGTTAAATAGGAGAATAACTGGGGCCCAATTTATGGTGAGTAATTTTATCGCTCATGTAATGTTAAACTTTTATAGAAATAAACAAACAGATTTCCTCATATCCAAAACATCCTCCTCATCCAGCACATGATCCAACATGAACTTGAAGTGTTCCCAATCCTCTCAATCCCGTAAGTTTAAGAAAACCTGTTGCTCAGCGTACTATAGTACTCTGATGTGTTTAAAGTGGCTGTTTGACTCATCATTTACAGAATACTCGCAAAAATCCAGAAGGATCTCAACAAACCAGAGAAGAAGAAAACTTTTTATTCAAAGTAAGTGAGCAGAGGCTGATCATGTCCGCTGAAAGTGAAACTAACCCAAAAAAAGAACTCACCTTTATCTTATGTGCAGATTTAGGACGCAGAATCATCCAGCACAAGGTACACGACTCAGTTCAACTTAGTAAATAGAATCAACCCATCGTCTTCTCTTCCATCTGTTTAATGTTTATTCTCACACAGGCCAGGAAGAAAAAGTCCAGGAGACAAATGAGTTTGTGAGTGAAATACTATTTAAAGTCTATAGAATTTTTATTTGGTTTTGCCTCTTAGAGCAAAAATAAAATCACACATTTGGGCTTTATTACTCTCCAGAAATGAACCATAACTAACCCTCTCCAACTAGGATAGCGACAGCGATGAGTATGAAGAGTTTCAGCAGGAGGCAGCAGATGGAAACTACATCTTTCCTCTTAATGAGCCACACGCAGCAGAGAGTCCACAAAACACCAAAGCAGAAGACCACAGGTTTCCGAGACCGCCTGGACCCCAGAAGGTGTTTAAAGGACCCTGCCATCCCATGGGTAATAAAACAAATCTAGTTTATTTCTATAGCACCAATTAACAACACGTCAACTGGAGGCACTTTACAGAGATAATTTAATCAGATCAGCCAGTCGGATTGGTTCAAAGTTGTCTATCTAAAAACCAGCTGATTGCATCGATTCCTTGACGCGACGGCAATCTTGCACACTGAGCTTTCATGTAGCGACAGTGGAAAGGAAAAACTCCCTTTTAACAGGAAGAAACCTCCATTAGAACTGGGCTCAGTGTGAGCGGCCGTCTGCTGAGGCCGACTGAGGTTCAAGGAGACAGAAGCAGACAGCGGAAATAGAAAACAATTGGATCAATTACTGCTTTCTATGCGAGAAAAGGTAACTCTAAACTAGCTCATAAGCTACTCTACTATGATGAGAAAAAGCAGAGAGAGCATAAAGTTAGGGTTGGAACTAACAAATACTACTGAATGAGAAAACAGAGTTAGACTGAAACCTGATGATGAAAAATGGGCCCTATGTCCTCCGGCAGTCTAAGCCTATAGCAGCAGAACTATAGAGATAGCTCAGGATAACCTGAGCCACTCTAACTAAAGCTTTATCAAAAAGAAAGCGTTTTAAGCCTAACCTTAAAAGTAGACAGGGTGTCTGCCTCTCGCGGACTAAAACTGGTAGTTGGTTCCACAGGAGAGGAGCCTGAGAACTAAAAAGATCTGCCTCCCATTCTACTTTTATAGATTCTAGGAACCACTAGTTCCTCATGACATCATGGTAGACATCAGGTTGTTTACAATGTACAATGAGAAATGAGTTCAGAGGAAAGTAGGAGTATGTATTTTTACTACGAATGAAAAAGTTTGCCCCCTGATTATTATTCAACTAATTATACATAAATTACTGTTATTTTTTTTAACCAGTAAAGCTTGAGTGCTAAATGATTGTTATTCCTCATTCTAGATCATCCTTATAATTCTCAACAAATCAAGAAGCCTCAGAAACCTCCTCTCCCTCCTCACAAAGCCTTTCCACGCCCACAGCCAAGTATGTAAAGCATGTTAGAGGTTTTCATGAAGACAAAACTCATCTCTACATCTCACGTTTTTCGTAACCGTCCAGCAGAGGGCAGTGTTGCCATGGCTACAGGTTCACATACCAACAGCCGGCAGGTACCAGCAATCCCTCAGAGGACTGTGTTCACCAGGTGAGAAAGAAAATCCTGCAAGTTTCTATATTTATTTACTTTAACTCTTTCGCTTCCTTTAACTTTTTTTTTTTTTTTTATAATTTTAACTTCTTTTTCTCAGGGAAAATAATCAAACTCCAAACGTTCCTGCACCAGCGCCACGCACTCATTTAAGTGCACCAACAAAATCATCCAGACAGGTGATAAAAATGTGTATTTTTAGTGTCCTAACACCCAGTGGTGCCACCAGGGGGTGGCCAGAGGTGCCCGCTGGACAGGGTAAATTATATTACCATCAATTTAGCTTTTCATCCGATTATGTACAGCCAGCTACTTACAGTAACATTAAAAAATCACACAATAAACCAAGATATAGTAGCATGGGCGGAAATCTAGACAGGGGCTCAACGGGGGCCAGGGCCCCTGTAGATCAAGTCCAGGCCCTTGTTATGGCCCCTGTACTGAAGACAAAATACTCAAAGAAATTCTAATGATGAGATGGCGGCTGAAACAGACATGGTTACTGATAGGTCCTTTGGATCTATTTTATTTTTTTCTTCACAAATTCTGTTTTATTAACTGTTTAGAAACATAACATAAGTGGTATTGAGATAGGATCCCAGTTTTCATCTGCTAAAAATGTTATTTTCAAAACAAATGTACAAAAAATACTCTTTTTACAGCTAATTTTACCCGTTTTTCTTAAATTCTAATTCAGATTTTATAGAAAACTGTAATTTCAACTTAAATTAAGTTTAAAAAAGTAAAATTCCTAAATTCTGAATGCATATTAAGACATTTTAAGACATTTTAAACTTTTATGAAACCTAATTGAACAGAAATTTCACTTCATGCAGCTATCTTAATTTATTTGAATCCCTTGCCCCTGTTTTTTTATTTCATGCTTTTCTGTGCAGCATGAAAACCCGCTGGCCCCCTCTGGCCCCCCTGGTACAATTGATGTAGAACCGCCACTGAGATATAATATTTAAAAAAATTCTTTTGATTATATGGGCTGGAACTGACATGGTCACTCATAGGTCCTATGTTTTACTAATTATTAAAAAAAAATAATGGCTGAAGTGGTATTAAGATAAGATCCCACTTTTCATCTGCTAATTTTTTTTTTTTTAAAATAAATGAAGAAAAAAAAAAAAATCAAAATTTTAGCTACTGATTTATCAGTTTTTCTTGAGTTCTAATTCAGATTTGATATAAAAATAAAAAAACAGTAATTTTAACTTTAATTAAGTCAAAAATATAAAGAAAATCCTAAATTATGAATGTACATTGACCTAATAAGACACAGACTTCTAATTAAACCTAATTAAATAGAAATTTCACTTCATGCAGCTATATTAAAATATTTGAATCCCTTGCTCTGTTTTTTTATTTCATTTTTTCTGTGCCCCCATGGAAACACGAAAAAATTAGTATTTTTACTTTTAAAATAAGATAATAAGATGATATACACTTGAACTAAGACAATGCAATGGTGTTTTCTTTTTTTAAATGTAAATTGTTTTGTTCCATTGGCAAAATGTCTCTTTTACCTCCTCAATTCAAGAACAAATGCAGTTAATTTAAGAAAAATGACTTATCTGGATTTCGATTTTTTCCAGTGTACCGTGTTTTGGTTTAGTTACACTGTAAAAATGATCTAGAAATAAGTAAACATTTCTTAAATTAAGTGCGGATCTATCAAAGGGTTTTGCGTGTATAAAAACGTGAGCTATTTCACTGGCGCACGCTAAAAATGTACAAGCTGATCTATCAACAGCGTGCTAAAAGGATTTGGTCTTTAAAACGTGCTAAATAGCGCAGCCTCTTATCCATTTAGTACTTTTTCTGCAATGAATATGCAATATGGAAGCGTTTACACGCAAAAGTGCGTCTTGTGGGGAGGAGAACATGTAAACAGTAATTTTTAACTCTAAAAATTCTGTTTTACTAATTATTTAAAGACAATAAAAAAGGATCCCAGCTTTCAAAAAACAAATTTAAAAAATACAAGCTGAATTTATCAGTTTTTCTTGAGTTCTAATTCAGATTTTATAGAAAACAGTAATATTACCTTAAATTAAGTCAAAAATATTTAAAATTCCTAAATTATGAATGTACATTAACCTAATAAGATATATAATTTTAATTAAACCTAATTGAATAGAAATTCCAATTCATGCATCTTAATATATTTGAATCTCTTGCCCTGTTTGTTTTTTTTATTTCATGCTTTTCTTTGCCCCCATGAAAACACGCCGGCCCCCTCCTGGCCCCATGATACATTTGGTCTAGAACCGCCACTGGATATAAGTAGGTTTTTCACTGAAATCTTTATGATTTCTACAGGCTGGTTTACCACAATAGTAGATTCAAACCCTGAAATTATGGCTTTTAGTTTCAGTGGTCACCCCAAGATTTTTAGTAGCCCCATCTGCCCCCCCATGAAACATTTCTGGGGGCGCCACTGCTAACAGCAGAGGGCGATGTTGTTAAAGAGCAAAAACGCTGATGAAGAACTCAAAAACACATTTTTATTGACAAGTGTGATACAATAACTATAATTATCTTTATTTTTTTGTCTAATGTTGCAAAATAACATCAGAAATGCAAAGAGGATTTTCTTTGTCTTTTTTTGTGTCACTGTGAGTCCAGGTTTTGGATCCCAGCTGGTACAGGGGAAGAATAACCCGACATCAGGCTGAAGTCTCTCTCAGAGAGGTGAACAAGGTTAGACGTTGCATCGTTAATTCTGTCGATTAAATAAAGACACACAGAGATGTTAGAGAGAGAAAACCAGCAGCAGGTTGATGATCTGAGTGGTGTTCTGTCTTAAAGGACGGAGCGTTCTTGGTGAGGGACAGCTCACACAGCTCCTCACAGCATCCCTACACGCTGATGCTGCTTTACCAGGCCAGGATTTTCAACATTAAGATCCAAAAACAGAACGAGTGTTATTATCTGGGAAATGGAACCAAGAACACTAAGGTATGCCAAAATGGAAAACAATAAATTAACGTTTTGCTCTCTGATTAAACTGAAAAGTTGACACATTGCGGCGAGCCTCAGGGAATGTTTGATGTTGTGGTGCGTGGCGAGGTTCCCCGTCGTTTTCAGTGTGTGCTGTTGTGCTTTAGAGTTTCCTGGGGGTGAGGGAGATGATTATCCATCACATGAACACCCCGCTGCTGCTCATTGATGCCGCAGACCAGGGCTCTGAGGAGCAGCTGCAGTGCTGCCTGCTGCACCCTGCGGGACTCTGACCACACCAACAGGCTTAATGTGAGCGCTCGCATCTGTTCCTGTCTTCTCTGCATTCTCATTCCCTTGCATGTGTGTTTGCTCTTTGCATATTCATTTTTAGGAAACCTCTGAAATAAATGTCACAACGTTAAGAACCTCAAAAGGTCATGTTATGTAATCTCTTAATCCTTGTTTTGGGAAACAGAGGGAGACTAAATTAATATCTTTCATGAGGATTATGTTTTTTTTTACTTTGCTTTTTTTTTTCACACAGATTACCTCTGCTCCTCACGCCTCCGATTCAGGGCTGCTGTTTCTTCACCTCCTCTTGGATTTTTTGGAGGAATGCAGCTTTGTCGGGCTGGTTAACACAAACGATCAGGTCACATTGCATCAGATGGGTTTGCACTGCAGAGAGAAACACAATATCTTTCTGCCACCTGTGCCTCAGGTCAATGTAGCAACTGTTACTGAGTGTCTCCTTCAATTACAAACATAGTTTTATAAGTCGACTGGACTCAGATTTACTGGACTTCATTTGCAGGCTGATATTTTATGCAATTATTTACCACTTACTCATTGGTGTTAGTAGACGGGGGCCAAAAGGGGCCTAATAAATTCTATGATGGCCCCTGTACTGAAAACATGCACCGCAATAATTCCAATCTGTAAAGATTTCATCATATCCCTAAATTAATTATTTTCTTATGAAAAAAGAATCAAATTCTTCTGTGTAGAAGAACCAAATAAAGAATGGATTATTAAAATGTATTAAAAAATCCTTATTTAATGGTAAAAGTTGCAAAATATTTTCAGAACAGTGGGAACACACACTGTAAAAACCATGGGGGTTCAAAACGGGGGCCAATGGGGGCCAGTGCCCCTGTAGATCATGTCCTGTTATGGCCCCTGTACTGAAGACTTATAATACTCAAAGAACTTGTAATGAAGAAATGTGCTGGAAAGACAAGTGGTTACTGATAGGTCCTTTGGATCTATTTCATTTTTTTCTTTAAAAATTCTGTTTTACAAATTTTTTAAAAACAATAAGGTGATGTAGCTTCAGTGGGGTTGAGAAAGGATCCCAGTTTTCAAAAAACAAATTTTAAAAATACAAGCTGAATTTATCAGTTTTTCTTGAGTTCTAATTCAGATTTTATAAAAAATAAAAAAAACAGTAATTTTAACTTTAATTAAGTCAAAAATATAAAGAAAATCCTAAATTATGAATGTACATTGACCTAATAAGACACAGACTTCCTAATTAAACCTAATTAAATAGAAATTTCACTTCATGCAGCTATATTAAAATATTTGAATCCCTTTTGCTCTGTTTTTTATTTCATTTTTATCTGTGCCCCCATGGAAACATGAACAAATTAGTATTTTTACTTTTAAAATAAGATAATAAGATGATATACACTTGAATTAAGACAATGCAATTGTGTTTTTCTTATTTTAAATGTAAATAGTCTTGTTCCATTGGCAAAATGTCTCTTTTACACTCCTCAATTCGAGAACAAATGCAGTTATTTTAAGAAAAAATGACTTATCTGGATTTCGATTTTTTTCCAGTGTAAAAGCCGTGTTTTGGTTTAGTTACACTGTAAAAATGATCTAGAAATAAGTAAACATTTCTCAAATTAAGTGTATTTACTCCTAATTTGAGTGGGTAAATGAAATGCTTTGCCAATGGAATGAGTATTTTTACTCTTAAAAGAAGTTATTTAGATAAAATGCACTTAAAATAAGACAATGCAATGGTGTTTTCTTTTTTTAAATGTAAATTGTCTTGATTCATTGGCAAAATGTCTCTTTTACCTCCTCAATCCAAGAACAAATGCACTAATTTTAGGAAAAAATAACTTATCTAGATTTCAATTTTTTCCAGTGTTGTTATTGTTCTGACACTGGCCCCCATCCTGAACCCCCTGCTGAAATTCATCTAGAACCGCCACTGCACTTACTTTTCACTTTTTATACATTCAAGTGTAATTATATACAAAAAAAAAAAAATGATTAGTGAAAACAGTTTGGACAGAAAAAAGGTAGAAAATGCACTTTAAATAAAATTTTCACTGTGCCTATGAAGTCTTGGAAACTGGAAGTTTTGACTCTGCAAATATCCCCCCCCTAACAGGAAGCTACTGAAGCCGGAGAACGAACTACGCTGTCAGACAGAAATTATGAGCCCTCCACTTGCCCTGCAGGTTTTATTTAAATTAAAAGAGTCAAACCCACAAACTGTACAAATGTTGAAGCTGAACAATGTTTATTATTTTAAATATCTGACTGTGTGATGAACTCTGGTAGCCATAATAATCCCATGTAGTAAATCACCATCAATAGTCATGTAATTATCAAACAGACTCAACCTACGTGTAACTTAATTATGTTATAAATCTGCCTTTGAAAAAAAAAAACCCAGAGGATTGTTGGGGGAAATGATTTGCATTAAAGTACGAGGGTTCAGTGACTGTAAAGAACCCTAGAGCAGGTTTGGATGCTTCAAATCCTAAGCATTTAAAAATCGGGGAAAGTATTTTAAAGTGAAAAGTCCAGTCAGCATTCAGAAACTTCTTACAGCACTTTAAATATAAAATGTTCAATAAATGATCTGCGTTTTTAATTAAGAGTAATTTTTTAAAGTAGATGTGTTTTTACTGGAGAGCATCCATTACGTTTGTCAAAGAACACTACTTTACCTTACTGGTTGGTGACGCCACGTGTGCAGTGCATCGGCTGTTGATCAAGTCCCAGTGCTGTATCTGGTGTTTGTCATAAACGCTATTATTCAAGTCATCTTGAAAACATTCTTCTTCCAAATGTTGGCTACATATTACGGGTTTTTTCTCTGGCCAGAAGTTCGATGGCAAATCCTCCCTCTTCAAGTTGGCGATCCAACGACCAACCCGTCTCAGTGGAGGATCAGGAATCAGAAAGGTGGAATAACTCTTTTTTTCACTTTTTACCCGATGTATTCCTGCATCCAGCTGCCATGCAAGTGGGCATTGTCAGTTTCACTATAGCTCTGGTGAATTTCAATGGTGAAGTCCTGGAAATCTTCAATAATTGTTGTTGATTGCAGGAATGTGTCTAGTAGTTCCCAAAGTGATTTAGCTTGTAAAGCTGGAGAATGGCGCTAGGGCTTACACGCACCGTGACGACACACTGCTGGAAGATGGCAAGGAGTGGGAGTGGGCTAAATTTGGGCTAAAATGGAATATTGTTTTTATTTTCTTACTGATTAACACTAAATTCATTAAATCACAGCAAAAGTCTTAGTTTTAGGTATAAATAATGATCCATTGATTATTCCTTGCTGACCAGACGTTTCCTTTAAGCCAGTGGAAGAATACAGCATAACTGCAAACAGGAGCCCCAAAAAGAGCACTGATCAGAGTAGCAGTAAAAGCTGCTGCAGCGATATACGACTGTAGAGCTGAAACCTGAAGACTGGACAGTTACTACTCATGCACAAATCCACCAATTTGAGTTTTATCAAACGAAAGCCAAAAACCGTACACTGTGCATCACTATGAACGCATCACGGAGGCAGCAGCATTGTGGTTTCTTTCAGGAAGGATATGGAAGCTGGTCAGACAGATGGAGCTGAATGTGCTGGTGAAAATTATCAGTCATCCAGGTCATAGTCATTGTTAAAAAGAAAAAAAAATCCACTGGACTTTTGTTTCCAGGTTTAAATTAGATGTTTTGCTTCCCATCCAGGAAGCTTTTAAATTCAAAATGTCAGAAATAGCGTTGAGTTCCAGGCTCCTATAGGTCCTCTTACAGGGGAACAAAAAGCCAGGCTAACAATTCCCTTTACAGGGTTCCTACACCTTTTCCAAAGTCAAAATCAAGCACTTTCAAAATCCATTTTAAAACTTTTTCCAGCACCTTACACCACCGTAAATTACATAATTACATACCAATACATAGTCAAAATTATTAATTTAAAAAGAGATGCTATAAACAACCAATATTGTGTTAGCAGAAGGATCAGATATTTAAGCAAAACACAAGTTTTAATTTTTCAAAATGTATCAGAGTCTAAGTAGACGTTGCTTGATATCTAACCTGCCTGAGACGATGTAAAAACAGTTACCTCTAATCGCAATTCAGTATTATCAACCGTAGAGTTATCAATGCTGTTTTAAGGTCTGGGCCTGGCAATGAATTAAAAACTTTTTTAAGTTTTTGTTTTGTTTTTGAACGTTAGGCGAGCGAGGCGGTACGTGAGTTTGGCGAGGCATGAGAGTACTGCGGGAAACACTGCAATTCTAAAGATTACATTATCACACCCGTATATCTCAGTCACTCCAGTAACTTAGCCTGTACAAGATTCCTAGCTAGCAGTTACTAAGCGTAAACAAATAGGCGCTAACGTTAACGTGTACTAGGCTATTTGAGTTGGCTTACTTAAAAGTCTATGACTTACCCTTCATGTGACTTCGACAAGGCGCCAGACTGCGCCCATTGCTAAAAGCTGCACATCTTTTCTGCAGACTTTACAAGAGGCAACTCGTGGGGTTTGTCCCCGTTTAATCCATAATTTGTATTTTCATCTTCCAGCCAGCGTTCATTGAAAGCGACAACCTCCACGGCATGGTGCGAGTGGTGGTTTCATGGGGGCGAGAGTCACACATGGAAATAGACTGGCAGATCGCTGTCACACATAAGCGAGCAGGTTTCATTTTCGGGCTCTCCAACATTTTATTTCTCCATTTAATAAACACGCGATTCAGTTAGATAGGGATTTGTTGCTGGAAGAAAATAGTTACAATTTCAAGCATTTTCAAGCATTTCATCAAAATATAAGCACTTTTCAAACCTTGAAAACCCGACGTCAAAATTCAAGCATTTTCAAGGATTTCCAGCACCCGTACGAACCCTGCTTTAACGACCTTTCAGAGACATAGACGACGGTAAAGGGGCATCGCGGAGGGCTAACAAAGAAGCCAAAATAACCCACATTCAAAAGGGTGGACCCATTAGGTCCGTTTCAGGTTGCATGTTTTCTAAAAGCTTTGTTGGGCTGCTGCATTAAGCCTGGAACTCCGCGCTATTTCTGACATTTTAAATTGAAAAAGCTTCCTGGATGGGAAGAAGAAGCTTACGTCTTCAACCTGGAAACAAAGTCCAGTGGATTGTACACTGCAAAAACGATCTAGAAATAAGTAAAAATTCCTTAAATTAAGTGTATTCACCCTTAATTTGAGCAGGTAAATGAGATAATTTTCCAATGGAATGAGTAATTTTACTCTTAAAATAGGATAATTAGATAATATGTACTTAAAATAAGACAATGCAATTGTGTGTTTCTTATTTTAAGTATGAATATAATCTTGTTCCATTGGCAAAGATGTCTCATTTACCTCCGCCAATCATTCCAAGAACAAATTGACTTATTTTAAGAAAAAATGACTCCTCTAGATTTAGATTTTTTGCAGTGTATTTAATTAACAAACGAATCAGAGATACTAAACATTCAGTGCATCTTTCACTCATTTAATGGAAATGAAAAAGATTTTTGTTTTAAACTACAAAAAATTAAAATACAAAGTGTTTTTAATTCTTCGTGTGTGAAAAAGGGCTGAGAGAATCTATTTTCATTCATTTTCTATTTTTATAACGAAGAAATTAAAATACTTTCAAATAGAAACAAGAAAATTACTTTTTGCACTGGGAAAAATCGAAATCTAAATAAGTCATTTTTTTTCCTAAAATAAGTGCATTTGTTCTTGGATTAAGTAGGTAAAAGAGACATTTTGCCAAAGGAACAAGACAATTTACACTTAAAATAAGAAAACACAATTGCATTGTCTAATTTCAAGTGCATATTATCTATTTATCTTATTTTAAAGAGCATGAAAATACTAATTCCATTGGCAAACTATCTCCATTTACCTACTCAAATTAAGGTTAAATACACTTAATTTAAGAATTTTTTATTCATTTTATTCGTTTTTCCAGTGTGGGTTTTTTTTTTTAGACAGGATGTTCGAACGTATTTCACAACGGCACTAAATTTGAGAGGCTGAAGTTAATTAAAATTGTTTTTGGAGTCTAGAGGTTTGTCCTGCAGACGAGCTGCTGGTTCAATTCCCTGCTGTAACCACCTGAGGTTTACGTCAGCCTCTCTTCTGTCTGCCGGCCTTCAGTTCTGATTGAATTGTGAAGGACTTTGGGGTCTTGACTATTTAATCAATTTTCACAGCAAAATCTCAGAACATCTCCTGCAAAACATCTTACTTGTAAAGTCTGAGATGACTTTTTAATGTGGATACAAAAATCAATATTAAAAAAACTGCCCCCTTTTATTTATGTGTTTTATTCAGTTTTTTGTTAATCAAAATAGAAAACAGAGGTTTTTCTCATTAAGCTTTGGGAACAAAGGAAAAGAAAGGCCGAGTATTTTAGTTTTTATAAAACAAAAATCCAACAATTGTTTAGTTTTTTTGGTTTGGTTTTTATATCTATTTTCAGTGTATTCTCATTATTAGTTCGTATGAAATCGTACGAAAAGTTATGCACCGTAATTTCGTGCGTTTTAATGCGTTTTTTATTCGCATTTGCGTCATATTTTTACGTCTTGCCTCGAGACCAAGATATCCTTAAACGCATGCGCATGTTACGCACCATTCAATAACAGAATTTAACACACAATTAGCCCTAACCCTAAGATACAAAACAGCAAGCAACGTAGTTAGAGACCTGAAATAAGTGATTATTGCACTGTTTTTCCCAGTTTTACGTCCGTCAGCGTATCTGCTTTTTTCGTCTGTCTGGCTGCGCACTGATCTGATCTTTTTCGAGGAAAAACGTCCAAAACGTACGAAATACGGTGCATAACTTTTCGTACGATTTCATACGAACTGATAATGAAAATATGTTGCCTATTTTATATCTCTATTTTGTATCAAATCAAAAAGATACACTAAACCAGGACTAAAATGTACAGCAAAACTTTACGAATAAAAAAATAAAACATTCACTTTCTGTCTCACAGTTAAGTTCTGCTTTAAGTTGATCTCATGGAAACCTAATTAAATAGGAAAAGCTGTTTAAAAGGTGATTAAATACAGTTTTTCCAAACTTTTGCAGCATAAATAAAAAGGAACTTTACTTTAATGCATAATTAAACACTATCCTGTTAAAGAAATACTTAATCACATATTATCACTGTTCCAGGAACCCATTCAATTTAGATCTAAAATTCCACTTTGAAGCAGAGCTGCTGAACTGACTGATAGTTATTACAGAGCGTGATAGACGGGAGAGCTGCTCCGACTGCCAGCTTACACCACAACCTTCCCCTGAGGGGGGTTTAAGGTTGCAACATCAAACCAAACATCAGAGGGGCTGACAGACAACCATCTGCGTGAAAATCCTTCAGTTACCCGTATCTACCAATCAGACATTTCATCACGTCCAAACCAATCTGGTCTGCTGACATTTACAAAAAAAAAAAAAAAAACAGTGCAGGTTTTATTTCGTCTTATTCTCAGAGCTGCAGGAGGAGAAGCCTTTAGACAAATGGCTCTGGGTGGGAAACCCGCTTAAACATACGTGCCAGTTGATCCATGCTGTTGGAAAGCGAGTCCAAGTCTTTCAGCAGCTTCTCCATAGCAGCGCTGACAGGCGATGCACACAGACTTTCTCCCTTTTCCATCTAAAAGGAAAAGTTAAAGGTGAACAGAGTTCAAAATACTCAGATGAAGTATTTCACCTCTATAAAAAGTTGCCAACTTATGACGTTACGAACTGTGAATTTAGGAAATGTAAAGTTATTCATTAAGCGTCGCTTTATTCTAAAACCTTTAATGGAGTCGATAAAATATAAAGAAATTAGATTTAATGCTGGTTCTGGTAGGAAGGTGTCAGAACACACGTTTGAATACATTATGGGGAAAATAAACTGCCCTGAGATCCAACGATCAGCTGTTGCTCTGTTCCTTTTGCAAAGCTTTAGCCACTTAGCTCCTTCTGCTTGGAATTTCTTACAAAGAAACTGGAAGTTGACTAAGTTTTTAATCTTTAAATGCTTTTAAGTTGAAAGAATTTGAAGCAGCCTCAAATATCTCTAATTGTTTTACTTTTTTTTTTTTTTTTTTTTTTTTTTAGGTACCTTTCATTTAATTTAATATATCTCTGTTTACTATATAACTTTGCTGCCTCTTTGCCAGGACTCCCTTGAAAAAAAGGTTTTTAATCTCAATGGGATTTTTTTTCCTGGTTAAATAGAAACATATATTTTAAAAGTAAAAACTTTAAAGGATTCTTTAGGATAAAAATGGTTTAATTAGGCTGTATAATAAAAAAAAAGGACACAAGTTTGAACTTACACACAAGCTTCTTTATTTAAATTTACATTTATTATAGTTCAGAACAGCTTAAATAAATAAACATCAGGTCATAACTATCAATTATAATGACTGCGATGCTGCAGCCTGAAGGCAGTGAATCAGAATATTATCTTTATTAAACTCCATCAGCAGTTGAAGTTTGTGATGAGTCAGCATCCTGAGCTCCATCTTCCCTCTCAGGCTGCGGCCCAGGATCTCCCATCACCGCGTCTCTGCATCTGACCCACGCCTCGGACAGCTCCTGCGCGCTCGACAGCATCTGCGTGCGCAGCTTCACCAGGTCATACGTCATCCAGGTCAGCTGTACTGAGGGAGGGAAGAGGAGCAGGGCGACTAAGTTAGAACATGGAGATATCAGAGGGTGGATCCAGCAATGGCCGCTAACCGCATCTGTCCTCCTCCTCGTCGGTCAGCTTCTCCAGCTCCTTGTCCAGTTCAGACAAAAAGCTGCTGATCCCTGGAGGCTCCGCCAGGCGAGGGCTTTTCTCCATGTCAATTACTCACTGATTTACACAAATAACGTACGTTATTGCTTTCAAATCAAACCCGCACCAACGTAAAAAAACACTTTACGCAACGTATTTGATTTTTTTACGTTGGACAAAAAAATAAACCGTTACTCAGACAGCTAAGTTAGCGAGTTAAACTCGTTTAAAATTCGGTTAGAACTTCAATTTCATGAACAAACGCAACAATAACGAGCTGAAACTTATCCAAGGGCTTAATTCATCGTTAAAATAGAAGTTAGTTTTAAAAACTTAGGTGTAGTGGCCTACTCACCGTCAGAAGCTAACAAAGTTCTAACTAATCAACAACACGCATGCGCACAACTTGATTTTTAATTGGCGCCTGACCTAAAAAAGTAAAGCGATAAAAAGCTACATAAAAGAGTCCCTTAAAGCTACAGTGTGTAATAATTACAGGGATATACAGTCAGAAATGTGATATATTATACATAACTATGTTGTTTATCATCATCTAGGAGCTCAGCCTCTTAACCTGCTATCTATTTCATGTCCGCCTTAGAATTCGCTATTAATAATTAGTACATAGGAGCGGGTCACCGCAGCCATGGAGGCAGACATCTTTACGCTACGGCAGCGCAGAGCCAACAAACTACTGATTGCGAGATCGCCAAAATGTCACAACGATGTAGAAAAATAACGGATATATTTATTAACTTAAGTCTACATGAAATCTATACCCTACACAGACTAATGAAATACTATCTGTAAAATTATCTATGTAAACAAACCTCATCACTTGAGAAGGTAGGTGACGCCTGACGCCGTGGAAGACTGTCCCGTAACGCCTCACTGCACTGTTGGGGAGATGTTCATGTTGCTGCAGTCTGACCGCTAGATGTCGCTTAAAGTTACACACTGTAGCTTTAAAGTGATGCATTTAGTACACAGTGAATATTTATTTTAAATATTTATATTTTTTAATAATTTATGTTTTGGTATCCTGTTTTTTTCACATCGACAACTTTGAAGAGGATTAAATAAGATGATAAACATTAAAAAAATTATTATTTTTTTTGTTAAATTCCACATTTTGATGATAAATGTAAAGGAGTTACATTGGTCTCTAAACAAACGTTTAATATTTCCTATATTCCATATCTGTCATTTTTCATTTTACCACCTGCACCTCTCTTTTATATGACGGAGTATTAGGGCCAGGCTAGACACCCCCCCCCGCTCTATTTAGAGATGAAAGTCATAAAATTACTAGACTAAAGTCGCAATGAGAATAGTCTTTAAATTAAAAGAATAAAGTCGCAATGTGAATAGTCATAAAATTACAAGAATAAAGTCGTGAAGTTACGACAATAAAGTTGGAAAATTATGAGAATGAAGTTTTAAAATTACGAAAATAAAGTCGTAACATTACGAGAATACTCATAAAATTACGTGAATAAAGTTGTAAAATTACAAGAATAAAGACACAATGAGAATAGTCATAAAATTACGAGAATAAAGTCGTAACATTACGAGAATAAAGTCATAACATTACGAGAATAAGATCGTAAAATTACGAGAATAAAGTCGTAACATTACGAGAATAAGACTGTAAAATTACGAGAATAAAGTCACAACAAGAGTAGTCATAAAATTACGAGAATAAAGTCGTAAAGTTACAACAATAAAGTCAGAAAATTATAAGAATTAAGTTTTAAAATTTTGAGAATAAAGTCGTAACAATACGAGAATAGCCATAAAATTCCGAGAATAAATTTGTGACATTACAAGAATAAAGTCATAAAGTTATGAGAATAAAGTCGTAACATTACGAGAAAAAAGTCAAAACAACAATACTCATAAAATTACCAGAATAAAGTCAGAAAATTATGAGAATAAAGTCGTAACATTACGAGAAACAAGTTGTATTTTATAACAACTCTTAGAAGAATAACTTTCTTCCCTAAAATGAGGAATGTGGAGCATCATGTGAAGTTATACTTTGGCATCGGTTTGACATCTGTGCTTCATCAGAAACCATTGCTGTAGTGAAATGGTCATGAATAATCAAGTGAGCTTAAATACATTTCTAAAGTTGGAGGAGCACATTGTGTTGAAAAGCAATCTGAATTATTTTGAATATCTAGAAAAGTTTAATTTATTTTTTGATCGGTAGGAAAATACTATGTAGACATAAAAAAGATGAGAAAAAAAGAAAATAAAAGAAATATACAAGTTGAAAACTTGTATATTTCTAACATGAAAAGGAAAACTATACATGATAACCATAATGAGTTGAAGCTAGTCTATTATCTGAGTGGAAAATTATTTAAGTGAGAGGGAACAAAATCCCCTGAGGGGACTGAATTGGCTGACGACAGCAAAAAAGTTGAGAGAAACACAAAGACCTCTCACCTTAGGAAAGCACCAATGGAGATAGACTGGGGGCGGACCAAAAGAGGAGATATAGTCAGTGTGACAGGTGACACCTTGTCATAGAGCAAGGACAAACAGTCAAGGAAGGATTAGAGAGGTCTGCAACTTTAAAGCTAAAAGATCTTTATTTGGATAAGTAGTTAGTATTTTATTTATTTATTTTTGGGGGTTTTTGAGAATTGCAAAGGTGAGACTTTAAGGAACTGATAGGAAATCATTAAGGATTTGACAAAAAAGGACAGATTAGAAGAGGTTAAGAGGTGGAAAGAAAACGTGACGATGTCTTCGTTTGAGACCCAGAGCCAGTCTCCACCTCGCTGCGGCCCCCAGTTTCCGAGTTTGGGCCAGGAACCTCCGGAGCTCAGCATGTACGGCGAATGCTACTACCCTCCTCCCTCCCTGCCGAGTCCTCAGCGCACCACCCCTTCCTCGTACGAACTGGGCGACTATGCAACCTCATCTCCGAACCCATACCTTTGGTTCAACAGCTCTGGGATCAACTCCTCCTCGTACCTGTCTAGCAGCGGTCCGCCTGGTAATCCAGGCCCACCATTTGTCCCTCAGCACTATGGCATACAGAGACCCTACCTGGGACCAGCTGGACCTGGAGGTCCAGGAGGGGAACTGAGCTGGTTCTCACTTCCCTCACAGGAAGATCTGATGAAGCTGGTCAGACCCCCTTATTCCTACTCTGCTCTAATTGCCATGGCGATACACGGAGCTCCAGACAAGAGACTGACACTGAGCCAGATATACCAGTATGTTGCTGATAACTTTCCTTTCTACAACAAAAGTAAAGCCGGCTGGCAGAACTCCATCAGACACAACCTGTCGCTCAACGATTGCTTCAAGAAAGTACCAAGAGACGAGGATGATCCAGGTAACACAATAAGATCCTATCGAGTCTTTATCGTAGTGCTTGAAAAGTTCACGCTAACCAGTGAGGGATGAGTGTAACCTCTTATTTCATATTTAAATCTCACCCATTAGGTAAAGGCAACTACTGGACACTTGACCCCAACTGCGAGAAGATGTTCGACAACGGAAACTTCCGCCGCAAGAGGAAGAGAAAGTCTGACTCCCTCGCCAACGGAGACGGCGCCTCAGGGCCTCCGGAGTCAGGAGACAGCGAGCGGGGAAGCCCCAAACACCCTGCGCTTACCATGTCCCCAACGCCGGACAGAATCCCCTCCCCTTCTCTATCGGGTCCCACGCCATGCCTCAGCAGCTTCTTGTCTGAAATGTCTACGGTTTCCACTGGAGCGACGAACGAGGTCGGCGGAGACGGGTTGAGCAGGCCGCTGCAGATTAACCTCCCCTTAGACGGAACGCATAGACCCACCCAGCCAGGAAGCTTTAGCAATTACTCCCCAAACTCAGGTGTGTCAGAGTGGCTGCCACAGGTGCCAGCTCCCTCTGTGCTCACTTCCTCACCCTCCCACTCTTCTCTAGGTTACTCTAGCCCCATTCTGAGCCAGTATAACGGATCCAGTGGGCATTTCTACCCCTCTCTGAGCTCCACTGGAATCATCTATCATCGTGAGGGCACAGAGGTTTAAGGAGACGTTAATTGGAAGGACGTTTAAAATGCCTGGTTGTTAGTTTTGGCTCTGAATAAAAAAAAGGAAAAAAAAAAAAGTTTTGCTGACATAGACAGGTGAGGATGCTGTAACACGTGACTGTATCTCAGCATGGCTCGGTTCCCACAGGAAAAGCTGAGTCAGGTGTAGCCGCCTTTCATTGTCTAACCGTAAAAAAAGAAAAAAAAAATGCTTCTTTCCTCACTATCAAGTCCCGTCAGCTTTTATTTCAGATATATCTCTGTAAGAGCTGAGTCATTATTAACCGGCCCGGCTCTGATCTGCTGACATGACGCCATTCCTCGCCGTATCGTTGATGGTAATGCACAGACAGCACATTTAGACGGGTAGTTAAGTTACAGTGGTATCAAAATTGTAAACAAGTAATGATCAGACTTACTGACATTTAAGTGCTGCAACAGATGGATTGATTTACAGTCATGGAGTGTAATATAAAGGTGGCAGTTGTGTTTTTTATATATATATATATAAATATATGTTCACATCTTGTGGTTCGTTACACCTGATTGTTGGTTTGTTGGTAAAAAAAAAAAACATTTTTCAACAAAAATGAGTTTGTAAGGTGTATCTACATGCTGTTTGTTGTGTTTTTACTATGAATAAAAGTTTTTCCATGTAAAGTTTCCTTTCTATATATTTTTTTTATAAATAAACGGATGGGTTTTATAGGGGAATAAATAAACAAATATTTTTTTAATTGGGTGCTGCATCATAACCCATTCAGAGACATTAAAAAAAGATAATACAAATAGAGAAAGTGAATCCATAAACACTGAAAAAAAAAACTGTCCCGTCAGTAAAAGCGGTGACCAGTAGTGTGGAACCAGCCTGTCAGTGTAACCTGATCTATGTTGATGGATAGTTAACAGATTCTCCTAAACGGTGAAAAACTACATTCCCATGCTTTCCCTCTTCCTAGCACGACACGCTGAAATCTGTGGGTGAACTTTATCTTTTTACAGAAACTATGCTGACTACACTGAAAAATATAAAACAACCGTTTTGTGTTAACAATTACTTAAACAATTGAGTTAAAGTAACTAAATATGATTTAGTACATTTCAAAAGCACTTCCATTATGTGTGTGAGAAAGAAACACTTTATGAGGTATTAATTTGAATTTATCATTATTTTCAACCCCATAAAATCTTCAGAAAAATAACAATAAAACAAGCAAATGTGAAAAAGTTGATTTTAAAGCTTTTAATGGTAAATAAAAAGTGAATCCCATGTTTCTTCCATACTGAAAAAAATTATGAAGCCGTTTTTGGTATATACTTATTTATATATTTAGTCACTTTTAACACGGAGGTCTTCAACAGGGGGTCCGGGCGACCCCTAGGGGGTCCTCAGAGGTACTGCATGGGGGGTCGCAAAAGTTTTGGTTGATTAGACTTTTTTTTATATTTCCCCCTGGATTTTTTTTTTCCATTAATTGAAACGTCTTTAAATCCACATTAACATGAATTCAACACACTGTAATAAACAGATAAATGGGAGGCAGAAGATATCTTTCAGTCATCAATGCACACAGGAG
>JAGKQL010000006.1:4412752-4424353 GCA_018398635.1 Cyprinodon brontotheroides | reverse complement strand
CATGGAATAGTTTCTCAGCGTCACCCCTGGATGGGAGATTTCTATTTTTTGCAAAAAATGAAAGATGAAAGAAGGAAAATTTAGATGACGTTACATACATACCATATACCAACCTAGGATCATCATTTTACTTCTATTCCACTGCGGCCTCAACGCCAAAGCTTATATTTCTTCCAATAAACTCAGATTGTTGCTTGTCTTCTGTGTGAGTGCTTCCGGATGGAAATACATTTAGAATCTATGGTTACTGAATAATATGCTAAGCTTTCTAAGACTTTTTGAAAACCATCCTGGGTTTGCTTTCGGTAAGTTATAAGGAGCAGAATTCGTAAATGATCACCAGCATGGTGACTGAAAAGTTCGGAAACTCATTGGGGTCATTTTAGTGTCAAAAATCTTTTTACTTCAGAATCATAAAAGAGTACAAGGTATAGAATCTGTTATCTTATTGAATTAAACAAGAGGGGATTCACAGCTGTATAAACTGTAATATCTGCAGATGTTTTGTTTTTTTGTTTTCTTTTGTTTTACTGTGACGTGATTTGGAAAGAAGTCCACTTTTAGGCTTATACATGATGAACCTGGCTTCCAAAATAAATAAAAAAATTAAAGAAAACAAACAAACAAACAGAAAAAGACTAAAAAAAACTTTTAAAAAAACTAGCCTCCTTTGTACTCAGGTAAATTTCTATTTTTTCCTCAGACCTCAAATGGCCTAAAACCAGGAAAGATAACAGGCTGTCTGTAGATCTTAACTTAATTTTTACAAATTTTCAACTTTAAATTTACTTTTTATTTCTTCAATCATACTTGATTTTTTTTCATTTTTCTCCAAAAAACATGAAATGAAGAAGCATTAAAAACAAAGGATGGAATTTACTCATTTCACTGGTGGAGATTAAATGTTTTCTATAACCAAGGCCAATATTTTGGTTTTTGCTGTTATTTCTGTATTTCTGATTTTTCCAATGTTTCATTGTTAATGTTCTTACAGTAGACTAAATTTGAAAACATTTTGATTAACTAAAAAATAAAGTTAATGTTTACTTCACAATTAATATTTATATCCTGCGAATTTGAAAATGCAGAACTGAAGAAACCTGTAGTTTTATCCAAAAAATTCTTTCAGAATTCTTTGTTTTAATATTTCTATGTGTGCAGTACTTTCTTTCCAAAAAAGTGAAAAAACAATCCTTTGTTTCCAAGTTTGAAGACGTTTTCTTTCCATCCAGGAAGCCTTTTCAATTCAAAATGTCAGAAATAGCGTTGAGTTAGAAGCTTTATATAGTACTTTCATGTAAAATGCATCCATATTTATTTATTTTCACCGTAAATCACTGTGACTTCTATATTCAACACATTTTCCAGTAATTTAATGTATTTAATAAAGTAAATGACAATATTTGATTTAACAGTGTTTTGCTGTGTTTAACTTTTTCTTACAGTGATGATGCAATGTCATGCATTTTTTATTAAATTGACCCTAAACTAAGTTTTGTGTCTTTCATCAATACATTTTTCAGCATTTTTTTTCTGCTTAACAAAAATACACAAAAGTATTTTAATATTCTCACTGTTGTTTTTAAATGAGATGAATGATTAATATTTTCAGACTTTTCCCATTTTAGAGTCACCATCTACAAGAGGTTCTGCTTTGTGTTGCAAGTCAAGTGATTTGTTTCAGGGTTTTTTACTTGTTTTTCTTCATTAAGAATCCATTTTAAAAGTTTCATTAGCATGTTTAATCTGGGATTAGGGAATAAAATTAATTCAAACATGATTGTTGATATAGCATGTTGATAAAGTCCCATTTAAAAAAACAAAAAACAAATCATACATCCACAATATTTCTATCTTTATACCAAGTTTTTTTTTTTTTACAGAAATTCCTGATCATTTTCTAGATCCCCATATTTATTTTAGATAGAATCTGTAGCAACTATGTTATAAACCCTTTCATTACAAATTTTCTGGCATAATAATAATTAATCTGCAATTAGGCACCAAAATAAATAAGTAAATTAGCCTGGTTCTGCTGGAGGTTTCTTCATGTTAAAAGGGAGTTTTTCCTCTCCACTGTCGCTACAAGCATGCTTAGTGTGAGGGATTTCCGAAAAGTCAATGATTGTTTTCTTTAGATAGAAAACTTTGAATCAGTCTAGCTGGATTATGTGGTTGAACTGTGCTGTGAATTGGCGCTATAGAAATAAACTGAAACTAAATAGATGAAATATTTGTTGAAAAATGAAGGGAATCATGAAACCTCCGTTCAATTTTTATAATTAATAATAAAGTTATAAGTTATAAAAAAAAATGGAAGTTGGAACTGTAACTATAAAATCATATGCTACATCACTTTTTTCATCACAATGTTTTTATCCCTGCTGCTTACCTGCACTTTAAAAAAATGACATTTTCTAGAGAGCTGTTAACGACATTTCTTTTTGTACAAAATAAAAAAAAACTCTAATTTTGTTAAATATAATATTAATAATACCAATGGAAAACAATAAAGATGATAAAAATCATGTGAACTCCATTGTTTTTGATCAAATCACCAGTAAAGCTATTAACTAATAATTCAAGCAACAACTTATGATGAGACACAAACAGCCTATTATTGAATTCAATTACAGCATCTTTATCCATAATGTAGGGCCATTTATTTAAAGATCACCTGCCATAACACCCCATTAACTCCCCCCCCAGCTCCAGGACTGGCGTCTCCAGTCCTGCCACCTACAGCAGCCTGTCAGAAGTGTCACCTTCTGCGCCTTTATTGCTCCATTCCTCTGCGCTCACACTGCTGCGCCAAATCAAGACAGCCGGGACGCTTTAATGACTTCATATATCACATCTCCAACGTGTATTCAAGACAAACTGGCTTATCTTATAAAAATCCAACAGACTAGACATACATTTAGGTTTTTTTCCTAAGTAAAACGCAGCGTTTACGCGTTAAAAACAGTTAATAAAATGCTATTGTCATTTATTTAATGGTTGATAGTTTCGATGCTCCTAAATCATGCGGCTCTTATTGTCTGCTGTCGTTATTAACCGATTAAAAGCCGTAAAGCTTTTAGTAAAGCGCAGATCATGAAGCTGGTTTTTGGTTTCTGTCTTGCGGGGGGAAATGAATGTGGGTGATATCTAATTAGAAAGGATTATCCTCACCTTCGGCCTTCCCAGCCGCTCCTCTATTGTTCTGCTCGCTGAGTGGATTGTTGTTTTAAGGGATTTTGAGTGTTTTGGAGGCTTGTAATGAAAAACTCCTAATGACTGCAGTTGGACACATTCCATTTAGCAAGCATGTCTAGCGGGAAGGCAGAAACTGTCCTGATGAACGTTGATGGTATGAAATCAAGAAAAGCTTAAGATTAATTGGGATAATCTATTTATTTAGAGAAAACCAAACTTGTTCTTATTGTGTTTTGTAACAAATGAATAAATACATATAATATAAAATTAGTTTCTGTCCAATAAAACGATTTTAGGCGTAAAAGGAGCGTATTTGCGCTCCTGTAAATTCCAGACTTTTTTCACACGCAGTTGTTTCCCAGGGAAACATCTATTATCCTATTATCATGGCCGTGTCAATTCCAACCAACGTGTCAGGGGGATTTACATGACTATATGGCGTTCAGCCTGCAAAGCTTTGAGGGTTTTTTTTGGAGAACCAGGGTCTCCTCCTGGGGGACAGCGGTGCCATTTCCCCAAATGAACACAACAAACTCCACCATGCGTTCCTTCCGTTATATCTATGCATAAAGAAAAATTATGCGCATTTTCTTATGATAAAAAATAACCATCTAGTCATCCATGGATTTATTTAACGGTTGTGCTCTCATTAAGCTTCTAATCGTGGGAAAGGCATAAGGTTTGGGGTCCTGGGAAGGACAGGTGAATGAGGGGCTGTCCAACATTCTTTGAAGTGCGCTTATGCACCGACGGCTCCCTGTTAGTCAGTGGGACGCGGCAATTAATGTCCTCCTTGACGCATTTTCACATTGATGCGTCAGCTGCAAGGCAGGTCTGTCAATCAGGGAGATCGGAGAGTATAAATATCATGAGCGAGTAGAGAAGCAGCAGCATCACTTTTCCAATTTCTCTCCTGCTGCACACATCTGGAACACCATCAAACTAGCCGTCATGGCGCATCTGAATGTCCTCCCAGCCACGGTCTTCTCTATGCTCTGTCTTTTCCAACATGCTTCCACTTGGTATGTCCATTTTTTTTTATTTCTTTTGGAGAATTAATTTTTTATAGTTTAACTTTTCTCATTTTATTCTTAAATTTGCTTATCTTGTTTTCTCTTCACAGGACAGGGAATAATTTCCTCATGACCGGCCCAAAGGTAATGCGTAAAATCTGTTTTGGAGACGCACAAACTTCTGTCCTTAATTCCTTTTGTTTGTTTTATTTACCTTTTTTCCTCTGTTTTTTTGTTTTATTTTTGTGGTCACTTTTTAAAAGCATCTTTCTTTCTCTCTAAGGCGTTTCTGACCTACGCCAGCAGCGTGCAGATGGGCGCGCAGAGCGGAATAAAAGAGTGCAAACACCAGTTCGCTTGGGAGAAGTGGAACTGTCCAGAAAGCACGCTTCAGCTGTCCACGCTGAACGGCCTCCGCATCGGTTAGTCTATTATTTATTTACCGCAATCAGTTATGTATCTGCATGAATTCATGGATGTGCGCTCACACCATCTTTTTGGCTTTTACGCACGTATGCTTCCAAGTATTTTCTGTTGATTGGTGAGCTTTATTTTTTCTTGTTTTTGTCTTTTCTTTTAGCCACAAAGGAGACGTCGTTTGTGCACGCAATCAGCGCCGCTGGAGTGATGTACACGCTCACCAAGAACTGCAGCATGGGGGACTTTGACAGCTGCGGCTGCGATGACACAAGGATTGGACAGACAGGTTCGCATTTATTAGTATTCTTTGTAGCCTTATTTATAATAATAATAATAATAAAAAAAAAGGTTAAATGAAACCATACACACCTATGTTGGCAGGGGGGTTGCCATTGCCAAGAGCAATACTAGGCAGCGGTGCCCTAGGGGCCCCAAGACTCTGGGGCCCATAAACTAGGTTAATACACCTAACCCTTATTTGTGCACACATTAAGTTTCTGATATTATAAAGTGTGTCTCAAAGCCCCATTGGGTCAGAGAATCCTCAGATCAGTCCATTTGCTGCATATATTCAGAAAGTCCAAACAGACAGCAACAAACCATTTGAAAACAAACAAGCAGTGTTGCCAACTTAGCGCTTTAGTCGCTATATTTAGCCACTTTTCAGACCCCTCTAGCACTTTGATTTCTAAAAAGCTCCTAGCGCCAAATCTAGAGACTTTTTTCTGCTACTGGAGACTTTGGAGACAACATCTAAAAGCAGCGAACTCTGCTCTCCAAAGCAAGTAGATTGGTAACCCCGCCTCCTGCTCTCCTCTATCTTGTCTGCTGTCATGATTCATGCAGCTATTATTTCATCCAAATGAAAAATGGAGAACAGAGAAGCAGATCATGGCTTGTCTACAGTGAAAAGAAGGACTGGGTTATTTACTTTGGCCTTTTTGGAAACACAGGAAGGAGCAATCAGCTAAGTGAGCTTAGTGCTTGGAAAAAATCTTTCATTCCTTTAGAGACAGCATGAAAAGTCAGCTGAGTACAAAACATAGAGAGGAAAACAAGAAGAAAAGGGACAAGAAGAGAGGGACACAACAAAAAATAATGGATGTCTATTCTATTAACATTTCTCTATCTGTAGAATGGGTCTGTTTTATGTGTTGTCTTCTCAATTCAGAGGGTCCCCTGCCTGTCTTTGCCAAGGGCCCCAAATTTCCTAAATCCGCCCCCGAGTTTAAAATCATCTCATCAAGCACTTAGAAAATAATAACTGAATAGCAAACCATGTAGCTTTTCATGGTGGTCTGAATCATGTGAGAGTTTCCTATAATTCGGATCCACCTTGTGCCAAAAGAGGCTGTGTTCCTGAGGACGGCGTCAGCAGATTATTGCTCGCTGAGTGAACTCCTCCATGGTTAGTTTTCTTTAAATCGCTGTCCGCCCCAAATCCCAAACAGAATGCTGTGCCATGCTCTGCCAGCTGTGATTTTAATTATACTATTGTGAATATAACAATCTTAGGAGACACAAGTACTACCCTACAACTAGTCACACGGATGAACGGAGTCAGAAACTTAAGCAACGAATGAGGCATTACTTTTATTAAAGGATATGCTTAACATCAGCTAGTATACCTTTTTTAAAAGGTTAATCTTTTCCTTTAACTCTAGTGATTTTGTATTAGTTTATTAAAACAGGATATTTAAAATGAGCCTCATTGTAGCAGACGAAGAAATGCACCTAGAAATAGTTGATAAACTGGTATTAAACTCATCTCATAAAACAGAAAGGGTATTTTTATTAATGTACAAGATGGAAATTATTTCAGAAAAACATTTTTTCATACAAATTCACCCAGGGCCTAAAGTAAAAGCCCTTTAGTTGCAGGGAGACAGCAGAAAACACTTTGCCTCCTAAGAAGACGCGGCCGTCAGAGGGAGGTATGGTGGATGGCTCAGGAGAGGCAGCATCTTTCGCTGTATTAATTCATATGTTCCTCCCAGACATAGCAGCTGTCACAGTCAGTTAGCGGAGACGCATCCCCGTCCCTCTTCTGAGCAGTCCTGTGACATTTCCATCCATCACATGACAGCAATTGCTTTCCTAAGTGAGGGAAATTTACGTCCTCTTAGGAAAAGTCAAGGTAAGTGATGTTACTTTGGTAACTGCGGCTCAGTGGGAAGAGTCGTTGTGCGATGCGATTGGTTGATTTATTCAGGCTCCTCTGGCCAGAGGTCGCTGTGCCCTGGCTGAGGCACATAACCCCAAGTTGCCTTCTTATCTGTACATTGAAGGTGAGAGTGACGGTTGAATGTCACTCGATACGAAGCGCTTACAGTATTAAGTGTAAATGGAAGGAAGACGCAGTGCAAAAATGCATCTAAATAGAAAATATAAGTAGGAGAAGAGTGATTCTGAAATGACTGGTCTCCAGTAGTGATATAAGAAGACGGACCTGAGCAGAGCCACTGGAAGTACTTTCTGTGGGACTTGAACATACTGTGGTGCAGATGAATCCCTTGCTCAGTGTGAAACTCAAACGATCCCTTGGAGGAAAGTGGATCCAAACCTCCAGAGTTATTTGAAAAGCAGTTATTCACGAAGGGGCTGTCTTTCTTAAATTGATCTTTGGTATGACTTTTTTTCAATCTGAAAAACTCACACGAAGAGAAAAGACAATTAGGAGAAATTTATTGATACAATTACTTTGTCTTTGGCGCTCTCACACTCAGCAGGAAATATTATGCTAATGCTGGATAGATAAGGCATGAACAGGAGCAAAGAATAGGGCTGCTTCCCCCCCAGGCCTGAAACTGGTGGTTGAGTGAGATAGATGGAGTTGTGGCCCAGTCTGTAGACTGCTGGTTGGAGAGGAGGCTGATCTTTATGGGGAGATCCAGTGGACTGCATGAGCTGATACTGGAGCTTCACTCAGGGACCTGGAAGATGGAAGTCCAGTTTGGAGAACACAGGTTGAGAGAACCTGTCCATGATGAGCAAGCATGAAGTGACAGTAGGGAGGAAAAACTCCACATTGGGAATAAACCTCTGGCAGAACCAGGCTCAACATTGATGTTTTCTGCCTGACCGGTTGAAATGAGACAGGGAACGCAGTAAGAGTCTGGGAGGAATGAACTATTATGAAGCTTTAGCTACGATGTTGGATGTAGGAGAGCAATTAGTTTCTTCAGTTGAACTTCCACCTAGGCTCCATTTTTCTGACTGCTTTCAGGGAAACAAATGACAAAATGTGATCTTTCTCTTCCACTTAATGCCGCCACTGCCATCTAGCAAACCAAGCCGGTGCCACAGAATGTGAGAAAGTTTTATTACTACAATGCCAGGCAGGAAATTTAAAACTGGATGTTGGCTGGAAGGGCTTGTCTAATCCAATCAAGCGAGGTTGGGGTACGGGTGCTGCAGCTGGGCCTGCCGGTTCAACTGCCATCAGAGGCGGGTGGACAGTCTCCTCACTCAATCTGCTCTCCGTTGTCATGGTTACGGTACTAGTGTTCTTCATCACTGGTGGTTTTCTCGAAAAATCCGTAATGTGTTTCTGTGCCATATTTCCCCCCTGTTTCTGTCATTAGACCATTGCCATTTCTCAATATGTGAACTTGTGCGTTCTCATATGATCGTGAGAATGCACAAGTCGTTCCAATTCACAAGAACAAGAAGACAGAGAAATGTCAAAGTCCCCAGATGTTGTTCTCACCCCTCCCTCTTTACACCCAGCATGCATCAGAGCAGACTTGTCCATTCTTGAGATTGACAGCTGTCCCAGCATGCACTGCGGCAGCAGCAGCTTTCAATGGAGCGCTCACAGAGCTCAGGGTATTAAGTTAAAAGTTCTCTTTTCTGTTGCTGTTGTTCAGTAAAAGTACGTTTTAAGATCTTTTGAGGCGAGAACATTATTCTTTTAAATGTCACTATATGGCCCATTTACTGATTTAATGCGTAATTAAAAAAAAAAATTCAGAAGTTAGAGAGGACCTGCGGCAAGCAGCAGCCGGACCTCCGAGGCTAGCGGCAGCCCTACTGGCTCGATGGCCGAGTTTTTGTTTTATTTGGCAAAATGTTTATTTGATTTGTGTTTATCTGACTATGTTCATTATTATTCCCCCACTAAATAAAAAGTCAGAATTTATTAGTATCTAGAGACTATTAATAAGAGGAGGTGAAATGCAGCTCCAGACTAGCTTTGGATGTGGTGATGTCATCAGTATGCTTCTGTCCCAATTTATTTATGCTGCGTGCTCCCGTTCTCCCCAAGTTCATATTTTCCTGTGTTCTTCTCAAGAACATTCTTGGCAACCTCATACTTACGTTCTTGAGAATTAAGAAATGTAAGTAAATGTACTAGTTTGTTGCCACAAGCAGGATACCTCTTTACTCGGTGACCACTAGCTCACTTAAGGTTGTCATAACAATGTAACTTCCGTAAACTTGTGTTGATTACACCTCAAAATAATCTAATTAAAATCAAAATACACGTAATAGTAAAACTAAAAAAGTCATAATAATTTCCCAAAATATTCATAACAAACTTATAAACAGTGCAAAGTAATATTAGTACATTAATAAAAAAAATCTCCCTCTCGCCACTAGGGTGTGCTGCAGCACCCCCTCTTCCCGCGGCCATGGATCCGAGCTGAGTGAAGCTAAAAATGAAACAGCTGTCCCTGAGCCACCATGAAAACAGACAGGAAACAGAAAAATGCAAAACACAGAAATTAGGGATGAGAGAAACTAAACAGATCTGCTTACTGAATCAATCCACAACATCGGGGTGTTATTCAACCCGACGTGCTGCACTAATGCAGAGTCAAATGCTATAAATTCTAATAAAGATAGTTAGTTCCTGATTGGGCTTTTAAACACCTTCATAAATAATGTAACACATTCATAAAAAATTTAGAGGATTATAAATCAGATTGTTCATTTTACACAAAGCAAATATTCAATATTCACGTTCCGTTGCTGAATTGAATTTGTTTGCTCTGTCACTTATAGCTTATCAAAGTCACGGAGCGAAGCTATCTGATTAGATTTGATCATTCCTTTGATCTTCTTCTTGTAGATGGAACTTGAGCTTCCTGTTTCTGTCAAAAGGAAAGCAACACTTAGTAAAGATGTACGATTGCTTGGATCTATCGCAAATTATAGAAATAGCAGCTACATTTTTATTAGGGAAAGACTGAAATCAACAGGATAAACTTCAACAAAATCAAACAGACAGATCAGTTATCAAATCAGGTTTATTGGTATGTGTTCATATAAGGTTGTCTTTTAATTCTGGTGAGCAATAAGGTCAGCGACAGCCAGCATGAACCGTGCCATCAGGTCAGCAAAGCAGAACCACAGTAAGAAAATCCAGGATCTTTTCCACAACGCCAGCAAAACCAGGAGGATATGGTAAGGCATACAGGCAATCACAGACTACAACACACCTTCCTCCCCGGTAGATGCAGCTGTTAGGTCTCCTGTCTGTGTGGTTTGTGTTTTGTGTGTTTGTCTTCCTTCCTCCACCAGGCGGCAAAAGTGCCTGGTCCTCCATCCCTCCACCTCCTCACACACCTGCAAAGGGTTACCTCATTAACGGAGTGTCCTTCAGCTGCTGACTGCCACCAATACCGACGCTTTTCCAGCTTTGGGGTACTCGCCAGGATGTCATCCTGCAAAGTGGATTCGCTTTGAACTTCTCTCCCTGGAAGGATCAACTGAGCTTCAAACTGAGCTGGGATTCAAATCCGAGGTTTGGATCCACTTTCCTCCAAGGGATCGCTTGAGTTTCACACTGAGCAAGGGATTCATCTGCACCACAGTATGTTCAAGTCCCACAGGAAATCTGAGTGGCAGTCAGTTTCTCCGTTCTCCTACAAACAATTGCATTCTGGGTAAACCCTGTCCTCCAACAATGAGCATAAACACTGAACACCCCACAATCACTGAGTCAAAGAGTCAACCACTTTTCTGGAAACCTGAGTCTGCAAACCATTTCTCCTTCTTCAAGTCTGGAGAGTCGATATTCCCTACTCGAACCTGAACTAACCGCAGTGTCTCCCCCTCCCCTTTTAGTTCCGGTTGAGCAGTGTTCAGAGCAACACTGGAATCTCCTCATAAACCTGTTAAAGATTTTCCCAGGTCTCTTTGTATTGGTTTATCTGCATGTGGGTCTGAGCTCTTGATAAAATCATGACAGCAGCAAACACTGACTGCTTAAATAGACTAAAGCACTTCTTTGGAAGGTTTGACTCAATAAACAGCACTCCTGCAGTGAAAGCCGTGTCACACCAGGAGGAGGAGGGACTCTGCCTTGAGATAGCTGCCGTGTGGAAGACTCTAAGGAGAGTCAACCCAAGGAAGGCCCCAGGCCTGGATAACATTGGGTGTTCAAGGAGTGTGCTGGTGTCCTCACAGACAGCTTTAACACCTCGCTGGACCAATCCATAGTGCCAGCATGCATAGTCTGCCTCCATTATTACAGTCCTAAAGAAGTCAGTGCCTGTCGCGACTGACTCCTATCATGATAAAGTGCTTCAAAAGGCTGGTTAAAGAACACATCGTCTCCAGTCTGCCGCCAACATTTGACCCATTTTAGTTCACCTACCATCGGAACTGCTCCACTGAGGACGCCATCTCCTCTGCTACCTGAGCCTGGCACACCTGGAGGAGAAGAACACCCACATCCAGTTGCTGTTCCTTCAGTTCAGCTTTCAACACCATCATCCCACAGCATCTGATGGGCAAACTGGAACAGCTGGGCTTCAATACACCCCTCTGCTATTGGCTGCTAGACTTCCTCACAAACAGACCTCAGTCAGTCCGGGTCGGACAGAACACCTCTGATGCCATCAGTCTAAGCACAGGCTCCCCTCAGGGCTGCGTTCTGAGCCCCATGCTGTTCACCCTGAAGACACACGACTGCGTCTGTAACCCAGAGGTTAACAGAGCCACCAAAGTGTTAATAAAAACA
>JAGKQL010000006.1:4395960-4407752 GCA_018398635.1 Cyprinodon brontotheroides | reverse complement strand
GTTTTTAAAAATCAATTTGATATCAGCATATGAAAATATATTTGAGTATATTATTTTTCAAAGTGTCAGAAATGGATAACAAAACTGCTATTTTCAATGACTACTTATTTTTGTCCAGCTTTAACATCGGTATCGATATCGGTTATCGGCTACATGAGTTTTAAAATATCGGCATATCGGATATCGGCCAAAATCCCAATATCGTGCATCCCTATTAAAAAGGTAAAATTTCCTAAGCATTTGAGTCACACAGATTACAAAGCGGTTGATTACAGGTAAATATATAGTAGTATACACTCAGTTATCATTAGGTAAAACTAGGCAGTTGCCTGGGTACGGCTACAGATCTCCTCACTGTAAAATTAGCTAAGGCCAATACTGAGAAATCACAATTTTAGGGTCAAAAGACAGAAAAAACAGAGGAAGAGAACAAAATAAAGGGGACAGGATGATAAAAACGACACAGAAAAAAGAAAGATAAGCTAAAAAAAAATGACAAAAAGAAGAATGAAAAAGGGGGGACGAAGGCAACGAGCAAAAGTGTCAGAACTAAAAAGTAAGAGACAATTTAATAAGAGGAACAAAAGGTACAACAAATAATCCACGTGTATTCAGTTAAAATTTCAGGGTTTTTTGTGCGTTGTGAGGTAGACATTACTAAAAACACTTAAATGGTGATTACACAAGTACCTGAGAAAAAATACAAAAATACCAAAAAACCCAAGAAACATAAAACATCAGGGGAAAACTCAGACGGGAAGCAGACAATGAGGGAAACAACAAAACAACAACAAGCGACCAGCACTGAGTGACTGCAGAAGTGGAGTATATAAGGGAAACAGAACAAAGGATGGATTAATGAGAATGACGAATAAGGAGCAGGTGTGAATGGAACTAACTAGAAGGAAGCCAAGGGGAAAGGAAACAAGCACAAGGGGGCAGCAGAGAGTAACTAAAGACTGCTTTAACATAATGGAAAATAACCAAAATATTAACAAAGCAGAACAACTGAAACCTGAACTCAGAGTCCCAAAAGGTGAGAACCATGACAAACTGCCTCCCTGTATCTCATAGATAGACTTTAAAATGATTCTGTTATTCTATAAATCCTTGCATGGCTTAGTACCACAGTACATAACAGCCTTGCTGTCAGTGTATTAACCACACAGACCTCTCAGGTCTTCTGGCTCTAATCTCTGCAGACCCAAAACCAGATCAATTCAATTCATTTCAGTTTTTTCCCTTTTTCATGTCAATTCAGCAAATGCATGTCATGTGTCAAGGCACTTTCCAGTTCACAGGATCATCTCCAGTCAGATTGATTCAAAGTTTCTCTATCTAAGAGGAAAACCAGCCGGATTTAGGCCCACTCATTGACTCTTCAACAATCCCTCACACTAAGCATGCTTGTAGCTTACAGTGGAGAGGAAAAACTCCCTGAACAGGAAGAAACCTTCAGCAGAACCAGGCTCACCCAGTGTGAGCGCCATCCTGCTGAGACCCACTGGGGTTCAAGGAGACAGAAGCAGACATAGAAAAAGTCATAGATACAAAAGGTAACAGTAAAGGCAGTTCGGCCCAGGAAACACGCAGCCAGGCAGATGAGCTCCGAGCTAGCCAGAAGCACATCCAGCAAGTCACAGTCAGAGAAACAGGACTACACTGGAAAAACAGGCAGATCTCCAACATCTAGAAACAAAGGTGTTGATGGCAGCAGCACAGCTGATATTTCTCTCAGGATGGTCAAACATGGAAATCAAACATGGAAAATCAGCTTTTGTTTCGATCCATTAACCTAAGAACAAACTCCCAGAAACCTGTAATGTCTGTTTTGGTTTGGCAATCCTCTAATATTTTTAATAATTCATTTTTATCCTCTTTAATATTTTGTATTTTAATTACCTTAATGCAACTCTAATGTAATTTTTCTATCCTGTTTTTTATGCGCTTTGAAATTTTCAACCATAATTAAAAACACAGTCATCACACATATTAAATTAAAACAGACAGTAAATTATAAACAAAGTTTTAAATTTGATTATTTAAATTGTTTATGATTCTCAGAGGAGTTAAACATCAACATAGTGTCAGTTTATTCTACACAAAAAACTATTTATTCGGCTCAGAGCTTTAAAAATGATTAAAACCTGTTCATAGTTTACCAAACAGTCTTAATTAAATTCACACCACAACATCAAATTGTTTATATAACTACGTATAAAGATCTATATGAATGGTCAGAGCTACGCCTGACTTCCCCAGGTGGTTATATCATATCCATCTAGGAAAAATACAAGGAAGGAAAAATACTGGATTGCCAGCTGATTGCCTATATTTGGTGATAGGCGGGCCAAATAACCAATCAGATCCATGAAGCATATAATTTTAACTCTGAAGCGGCAGCAGAGAAACACAAGCCTGAGCCGGGGCCTACTCTTGCGAAACCAGTCAGGAGAAAGAGGCAACATCTTTTCTCCTGAAAACCTCGAGCAGTGTTTTCTTCTTTCCAGTCATCTCCTGTAATTCCCATAAAACTTGCTCAATAGCCCACTTCAGCCAGTTTCAAGCCGGCTGGTATGTATTTATTAGACTTGAACTTCAATGCAGCACTTCACCCGTTCGTCACATAAACCTCGAAGCCGGCGCTGATTAGGGCGTTGGGTTTGGTGAACACAGCTCCCGAAAAATTTTCTTCAGCGAGGAGAGTCTCAGACTGATCTGCCAGTGAAATCTTAAAAAGCTCCTTGAGATCGGATAGTCTCTGAGCTAGGTCAGGCATCATTTCACCCAAAGTTAGCATAGAAGCTACATCATCACAGCATTTTAATCCTAAACCTATTTAAAACTCTGCTGTTTTATTTGTTTATATAAACTGTTTTATATTGTTTGCTGTTTCTTTCACCAATGAACCATAAAGTCCAGGTGCAAAAACCCTCATTTTAAAAGTGTCAGTGGTTGTGGCATCAGCCTTCAGTTCAAACTCACTTTCTTACAGTAAAGCTGAAGGCATTATGGTCTAGGTTAAAGGGAAGGAATGAGTCAGCCATGGTTGGCCTCATTATCAGGGAGGATGGAACAGACTGCAGAACAAAGACAGAGCATTTTGTTGATCAGTGCAAACAGAAACACCTCCAGATCAGTATGGAGAAAACTATGGAGGCGGTGGGGGAGCGCTCCTGAAAACTGTGTTTTTTCTTTTTTTAAATCACTGTTGGAGTAAATGGCTGAAGAAATTAAATTTATGTCCTTTTTGTCATTATCTCCTTTCTATCTCTTCTTTCTTTTTAATAACTTCTCTTTTTCTTTCTTTTTTCTTCTTCTGTTACTTTCTTGCTCTACTTACATTGCAGTGTCATATAAACTGTAAAACTTCTGCATAATTATAATAAAGCAATTTATATGCATGAAACAAAGAGGTGGAGCAAGCGAATTACTTGTACTGCTCCCACTTGTGAAAATCTATTTGATACTTTTTTGCATCAAGACTTAATTATTCTTATTGCCACATTGCCAGACAGGACACTGTTAAGGAAAAAAAAGGCGAGTTTATCCGACAATGGAGGGAGATGAAAAAGGGTCCCAGCGTTCACTACTTTCTCTCTTTTCTTGCTTCCGTTCCCGGCAGCACGAGTTGAATTTTCACCAGCGGTGGTCATTACAAACAAAATAAGTGCGGGTAAGGTACCAAGGCAGGAAGTGCGCTTGAAGCGGATGTAGATTTAACCAATCAGAGGCCTCCTGTCTCGCGGTTACCTACAATTTGGGAGAGGTGCAGCAGAGGGTTATAACGGCAGGGGCGGGGGCATTTCTATAAGTTCACCGTGACACCCTACGCCAGGCGGCCTGGTTTCGAAAAGATAAATCAGCCTTTTAGTGCGAGGGATTGCCTTCAGGTCAATGATTAGAAGCAACCAACTGGTTTTCCTTAGATAGAAGAACTTTGAGAGACCAAATCTGACTGGATGATCTGATTGAATTGTCTCTGTAAAGAAGTGTCTTGAGACGACGTGTTTTGAATTGGCGCTATATAAATAACCTGGATTGAAATTTAAATTAAAAAAACTCACCCCGCCCCCCAAAAAAAGAAAAAAAATGGTTTGATCCCATATCCTTACATGTGATTTGCATCTTGTCCACCACGCTGAACAGCAAACTTCTGTTCACTGCAAAAAACAGAAATCTCAATAAGTTATTTTTTCTTAAAATAAGTGCGTTTTTCCCTGAACTGAGGAGGTAAGTAAGACACTTTGCCAATGGAACAAGACAATTTCCTTTTAAAATAAGAAAAAACAAGTTTTTATCGTCTTATTTCAAGTAAATATTATCTAACTATCTTATATTAAGAGTAAAAATACTCATTCCATTGGTAGATCATCTTATTTACCTGCTCAAATTAGGGGTAAATATACTTAATTTAAGAATTTTTTTTACTTATTTCTGGATTTGTTTTGCACTGTTGCAGGCAGCGTGCAGCCACTGAGTGAGAGTTGAGCGGTGAAAGGAAAATAAATCTTCTGATTCACAATGAGCGTGATGCATCACTACCATCCATTAACACTTGATCCTATCATGCAGCCTAAGGGGTGTGAAAGATCGTGATCAAACCAAACACTGCTTGATCTCCTGTACACTGCAAAAATGATCTCAAAATGAGTAAAAATGTCTTAAATTAAGTATATTCCCTTAATTTGAGCAGGTAAATAAGATGATTTGCCAATGGAATGAGTATTTTTACTCTTAAAATAAGGTATCTAGATAAAATGCACTTGGAAAAAGAAAATATAATTGTTGTTTCTTATTTTAAAAGCTTAATTAATCTTATTCCATTGGCAAAATGTCTCACTTAAATCCTTAATTCAAGAAAAAATGCACTTATTTTAAGAAGAAATGACTTATTTAGATTTCATTTTTTTGCAGTGTAGGCTTGAGGAAAAAAATTGCTTCATAGATTTTTTTACTAGAAAACATAATTTTTTATTATTATTGTATATCAACCAATCTGATTAAAATTACATGTAAATTAGAGATATCTTTCTTTATGTAAACCTGGCAATCATTGCATATGTTTAGCTTAGTAAAATGTATTAAGGCTCAGTCTTTAGATCTCCTTTCCTGGAGCAAAAACAATAAAGATAGAAAGAAAAGATTATAGTCACAAACTTGTCGTTTGGATCCTTTAAATGGTTTTCAAGTTCCTTAATTAAAGAAATTTAGTTGTGCTGGTTAGAGCTCCAAAAAACCCATTAGTAACTTTAATTAGCACTTTATAAATGCTTCAATTGTCTACGGTCTCCTAATTCCTCATACCTGAAAACTGGCCTTTTGTCCTGCAGAGGAGGGAAAATAATACAACAGTGGATTTACATCACATTTCAATCACGTCTCAAGATTAATATAGTTCTGCTGTAAAAAGACGTTATCATGGTTACAAGAAAGAAATAGCAGCAATTACATGATTACATGAGTTTTAATGTACATTACTCTGTAATATTACCTCAGAGGATATCTGGGAAAACACTGCATTGCCTAATTATTCTTGCTGCAGCCAGGCAGCACTCGCCTTATGAACCTTTATTTCCCCACCGGGCATCTCGGCCGGTCTGGAGTAAATCAAGTGGTGCATGGTAATTTGTGCGTCTCGGTCCCCCCGGCAAGAGGAGAAAGTGCGCGTCGTACGTGTGTTGTCGAGTGTGAGTAAATGTGTGGGCAGAGGAGTCAACTGGACCATGCAGATGAGTTGGATCCTGCTGCTGCCGGGAAAATCCTCACTGGGACGCCTCATGTAAATTCATTAGATCTGTTTGGACACCAGATCCTGATGCACATTGAAACACAAGACAAACCTCCAAGAAGGTGAATTCATTTAAATACTAACTCACTTTTTACTAAACCAAAGATACTTTTATGGATATTGTCAGTATCGTTTAAGAAAGGACTTTTTGTAAGAATGTTGAATAATCACCACAAACACAGAGTTCAATAGTTCAATTACTTTTTATGAGTAATTGAACAGTAAGCATGAAATTATTATAAATATGACCAATAGCAGTGACTTCTGGACTGAGGCACCTTGGCTGGAAATATTTATACTTTTAGAATAACCAAACTAGCTTTTTTTGTTTTATCAATGGTGTCAAGATGCAGAAGACCAAACAGAGAGACCAGGGGAAAGTTTAACAGGTTTATTAGAGTACGACAGAGATGGCAAAAGTACTCACTTTCCGTACTTGAGTAAAAGTACAGATACTTGTGTTAAAAAATACTCTGGTAAAAGTGGAAGTACTGATTAAACTTCTTTACTCAAGTAAAAGTAACAAAGTACAGGCTTGTAAATTTACTTAAAGTATAAAAGTAAAAGTAGAAACCATTTTTTTCATGCCGTTGCCTACATTTTAAATGGATGTCTGCCAATAGGACTAGATCTCCGTTGTGTTCATTTTCAATCATCTCGTCGTCCATGCTACTATGCTAACGCCACCGCCACCAAGCTGCAATGATTTGCCGCCAATGAATACCGCCGAATCTGTCGATTCATCTTGTAGTGGTGCGTCAAATGCAACGTAGATTCCCATCCAATTAGATTGAATTTGGTATTGATGACGTGAAAAATAATAACGGTAACTCCATTGAAATGATTCATAACTAAAGTAACGAGCCAATTTTTTTAAAATGTAAGGAGTAGAAAGTACAGATATTTGTGTAAAAATGTAAGGAGTAGAAGTAAAAAGTCGCCATAAAAATAAGTAGTAAAGTAAAGTAAAAATATCAGAAAAATCTACTTGAGTACAGTAACGAAGTATTTGTACTTTGTTACTTCCCATCTCTGGAGTACGGTGATGAAAAACAGTGCTGCTCGGAGTAGAAGGAAATTAGTCTAAAGTGTTGCTCTGAACACCGCCAACCGAACTGGAAGGTGAGGGGAAGACACTGTGTTTGTTCATAGGCTCAGTGGGAAATTAGAACCTTAGGTTTTGAATAGGAGGAAAAGATTGCAGACTCACTTGGATCACAATGGATCTCAATAGCAAACCTTTATAAACATCTGCTTCTCAGCGTCCCTTTTTATTCCCAATACTTTCACAGCAGTTATAATAAAACAGATTACAGACATTTTTGTCATTTTTGTTTTTGAGTGGAGGCTTAGTGGACCCAAATGCAGAGATGAGTTTTGCTGATTTAATCAAGTATTCACAGTAGTGATGTTATCAGATGAGCCGAGACTTCGAGGCGTGTGTTGAGTAATGGAGGGGGCGTTTCTCCAAAGCGTGTCTCGAGGTGTGATCCATTTAGAGGAGGGGCCAAAACTGATGAAGTCTGAAGCCTCGCTACCGTGAAACGACGTGACCGCTTCAGGAAGTGATTCAGAAAGCGCAAGAAGTTCCACAGGCATTTAAACAGCCTCACCACTCAGTCAAAGTGTTGGAGTTTGTAGGAGAGTTGCTGTCAGTTGGATAGAGTTTGGAGAGATTCTAAGAATAGATTAGTTGAAAAAACAAGTAATCTAGTTGGTTAAAACTATTTTGGTTAGATTAAACAGATTGGGTAGTATTGCTCTCTGTTAAACACTTACCGTATTAGTATTGTCTGTTGTAAGATACTGACTTCCACTCTTGAGGTTGATGGCTCAAGATCCACCTTAGACTTTTGAAAGTTGCCATTATACTTAACAAGTATTTTGGTTAATGTGACTAATCTGTATTGGTTTGCCCTAGAAAAAATATACATTAGGTAAAAACACTGCGAAACTAGATTGGTTGGTTTAAACAAAGATCATCATTGCCCTATTTGCACAAGCACATTTACTGTCTGCTTGAGCTTATTTAACTAAAATGGCAGAAAAAGTACCTTAAATTATTTTTTTTCTTCTAAGACATTTTAGACTAAAGATAAAACCTTACAAAAGAGTTTATTATACACATCAATCATTAACTACTTCAAAGGAACTTAAATGGGGAAAAACAAAAAAACAAAACAAGAACAATTGCAAAATATCACAGATTTTTTTTTGCTAACTGCAGTTCTGCCCTCCACCCGTAGGTGGTGAAACTTTCACATGAAGCTTCATGAACTGTGAGGAATCAAAAATAATGAATGCAGAAAATAAAAACAGAATCTAGGAGACATCAGGGAAAACATACATGAGGGATGGAAGCCTCTAGAGCAGAGGCAGCTGGCTAATCCGGACCCAACCTGATTTCAAACATTTATAAATTACCGAATGTTGTTCGATGGCATTGTCTAATTTCAATTGCGCCTCTTCTCCTGTTAACACGGTAAAGCCCTGGGGAGCGTCCGGCTCCAGGCTGCATGCGTGATCCAAACTAGCCAATGAGCTGTCAGTCTGGAGTTTGCTGCTGCTGCTGCTTTTGGTCTGAACGCACAGAGCCTGTGGCAAGCGAGGCGATGGGAAAGAAGGAGAAGACCATGAGAAAAAGAGAGCAGAAAGTGTGGACTGCTGGAAGGAACTGCGGTGAACTGGTGAAAGAAAAGTGAAATGGGGTGCTCAAGATGACCCTGCACATTTAGAGGATGTTGGCTCAACCTGCTGCTGTGAAGCAGGATTCTCCACCATAGATTAGAATCAACAATAAAATCTGGATCAGGCTTTCCAAAATGAGCTCCTTGATGTAATGCTTGAGGGGCCAAACTGTCTCTGGTTGGCCCAGGTTTGCAAAGCCTTGCAGGGCGCCCCTAATGCCAACATTAAGACAGAAAAAAGAAAGAAAAATAACAAACGCTCAGTTCAGGTGTTTTATAAAATATGTGAATCAGAAAACTTTCTATATACCAAGCTGAACGATTGTTCTCTATTTAAAAAACACTTCATTACACCCAATTAACCAGTTTGTAGCAGTAAATTTAAGCTATTCAGCAGATAATGCAGAAACCCAAATAAAGTGGTCACACAATTTTTTCAGCCAAGATGGCGGTTCCAGCTGACTGACTGAGTACATCTCCAGTGAAAAACACTGCAACATTAAGAGGAAAGACAGAGTCAAAAGGTGAAAAAACACAATAACAAGTTATGAAATAGTATCAATCAAAGTTGATTGATTTTTCTACCAAAACAGTCTCCAATTAAAAAAAGTATCTGAATAACAATTCAATTTCACATTTCATTTTCCTATAATTACATAAAGATGCTTTAATATTAAATAAGGAGTTAATATTAGATCTGAACCTGAGCAACAAACAATCATGAAATCCTTTCTAAATTGAAAAGCCTGAAACATCAGAAGTGCTGTCAGACAAAGGTGATTGAAATGAAATGAATTCCTGATCTCTCTCTATTGCAATTCAATAAGATGCCATTCAGGTCCAGATGGTAACTGCTTCTGACATTTGGCTGCTCTGAATTTCAAGCAGAATTGCAGAGAAGGCAGCGTTGGCTCTGAAAGGAGCGGGGAGGGGCGACGATGCAGGATAGAAGAGAATATGTGTCAGTAGAGTGATTTCAAGATGGCCATGAAGCCAGATAAAGTCAGTAAAACCAGTATCCATGCAGCCGGGAGGATTAATAGAGACATTATCAATGTAATATGGCACCATGAGAGCATCTTTATATATCTGTCCACTTCTTATTTGTGTGGACATTGATGCCAAGGTAATGGTAAATTAGTTGAAACAAATCCACATTATATCCTCTGAGATCTAGCAGGCAGCTTGATGGCTTCACACTACGGTCAGTCAATAAAAACAGATTAGAGGTCTCAGAGTGAGGTCGCCAAAGTGTTTAAGTCTAATGCTCAGAGACGAAGCGACGCAGCTACAACAGATAAAGACATAAGGGATGTTTCTAAACCTAATATGGCTGCTCCTTGCTTATCTGAGCTTATCTGGAATATCTCAATAGATCTTTAAATTCATCTTCTAGAAAAGTTTGTTGCAACATTTGCTGCTGCTTTGGGAGGGCGGGGGAGACCGAAGAAGATGGACGAGAACAATTTTCAGCAAATTATCTTCCAACAGAAAAGCAATTACACATTTATCCAGAACGTCAATAGTTTAATTATGCTTATAACCTTCAGGAGATACATCATTACGCCGAACGGCGGTCTGGTGCAAAATAAAGAAGTAATGATTGTTGATGAGAACAGACACAATGATGAAGTGGACAAGGAAGATAAAAGAAAAAAACACAGAAAAGCTGCACTTTGAAAGGTTTTATTGAATGAAATCAGATCTTTGGCGCTCGCACCCCGACAGAAGACTTTGAAGCTGTGATTCAACATTTGCTTGGGAGAGTAACTTAGTAAAAGGCTTAGATTATTCTTCCCCCAGGGCCCAAAGACTGGTGATAGAATAAGCTGGAGGATAAATGACACGGAGAAAAGCCTAAGAGGAGATGGGGTGAAGATGGGTGAAGTTTGCTGGTGTGCAGAAGGGGATTTACCATTAGACAATACTAGGGAGTAGCCTATGGCCCCAAGTTTCTGGGGGACCCCTTCAGTGTCCACCATATTGGATCAGTCCATTTGCTGCACATGTTTTATTGAATCGTTTCTAAAGTGCTTTTTAAAAACCTCATGGGCGTAGGTTTTGCATAGGGACCATAGGGACATGTCACCAAATTTTGGACCGACCTACTTGTCCCTACCAATAATTACATGTGAATAACATGTTTATAATTTACAATACAGCGTTGTTGAAGCAGTAGAGGAGTTCTGGATGGAGAATATTGACAGACGAAAACATGTTTTGTCTAAAATTCAAAATGTTTATTTACTTTACAATTTTGGTATAATTTCTGCTCTGTGAGCTAAAGATATGTCTCTATACTCCAGTTAACGATTAATTATTACTAAATTTTTTTTTTTTACATTATTTCAATAATTGATTAATCCGATGAATTGTTTCAGCCCTAAATAAAATATATGAAATTGGATAAATAGAGTAACTACATCCTAGATTTACAACTTGTAGAGTGAAGTTAATATATTAAATGCTCAGTGTCAGTTCCTCTTCTAGTTCAGGGCTCATGTAAATACAATGCATTTATTTGGCGTCCTTTGAATCTTTCATTTTGCTTTGTTTCATGATACAAAGAGAACATTTAAAAGAGTGGGTTTTACCTCTATTTACCTCTGCACAATTCTATATCTTCAAAACAATAAAAAAGTATAAATCCACATATAACAGACATATTTAGACTACATTCTGTTAAATAGGCACCGATTTACCTACTGTCTTAGTTGCTGGTACTTTCAATGCAAACATTTTCAAAGTGGAAAAAAGTCCTAATTCCTCATTTATCAGAGCCAGTTGAGCTTCAGTCATTGATAAACAGCATCTAGTGTGTGTAGTGCTTCTAAAATTTGTATAAATGTAGCAAGAAATGCTTATTTTCTCTTTAAATGAAATACACCCTGATTTTCCCATCAAGCATAAAAAAACGAGCGTGCATATTTTTGCATAGGACCAATGACATCAGACCAATAGTGTCCCTATCAAAGTTAAAATCAAACCTACGCCCCTGGATTTGATGTTATATAAATAAACTGGATTGATTTTAATTAAATCTAGCCAGCTATTATCGTCTTTATGCTTACAGCTGCAAGCAGCCTGGTTGGAATAAAACATTAGCAGCTGCCTTCTGGACTGGACTACGTTTAATTTAACTGAACTGGTATAACAAGCAAACCGTTTTGAGAAATAAAACATCGGACCTCCCCTCATTCTACCTTCTTTATTTTTCCTTTCTTCTCATTTGCTTCACTTGATTCTACAATATTTAGCTTATTTTCTTCCCCCCAGGTCCTTTAATCTGGGCTCACTGACTTCAGGGGGGGGGG
>JAGKQL010000006.1:4358002-4375960 GCA_018398635.1 Cyprinodon brontotheroides | reverse complement strand
TTTGAACTGCAGGAGATTGTCTTGACCATGTCTACATGCCTAAATGCACTGAGTTGCCGCCATGTGATTGGCTGCTTAGAAATTAAGTGTTAACGAGCAGTTGGACAGGTGTACCTAATAAAGTGGCTGGTGAGTGTATGTTTGTGTCATTTCCATTCTTTTGCAAGAAAAAATCGAAATCTAGATAAGCCATTTTTCTTAAAATAAGTAAATTTGTTCTTTGATTGAGGAAGTTAAAGAGACATTTTACCAATGGAACAGACAATTTACATAAAATAAGAAAAAAACTGAACTATTGCATTGTCTTGTTGCAAGTGCATATCTAATGATCTTATTTTAGGAGTAAAAACACTCATTCCATTTGCAAACTATCTCATTTAACTACTCAAATTAAGGGTAAATACACTTAATTTAAGAAATCTTTACTTATATCTAGATCGTTTTTCCAGTGTAAGGACTAATTCATGAATAAAATTATTTTGTTATTAATTGCACTTTTTCACTTCAAAACCAGCTGATGCACGGAATCATAAAATTAAGCTGAAAACTTAAAATGTTATGAATAATAGGCATTTTTGTACATCTTTGTACCTTTTTTTAATGGTTTTGTAAACATTTTATAATGTTCTAGTTTTATTTTTTTAATATCACTATATTACTTGATTAAAACAGTTTTTCTCTCTACTGTCGCTAAAAGTATGCTTGGTGTGAGGGTTTTCTGTACAGTCAATGAGTCGATGCAATCAACTGGTTTCCCTTAATTCCTTGAGATGACATGTGTTGTGAATTGTCACTATAGAAATATAGATATAGAAATAAACAGAATTAAATTGAATTAAACAAATTAACTTTTACCCTTTTTTGTGCAAAAACCTGATGAGACCTTATTTTCCCATTGTTTGCCATCATTTTAAAACCTGAATGTGTGCTTTTTTTATTTATTTTTTTATTTTTATTTTGCACTGACGTATTCACTCAGGCTGCACACCTTCTAGACAAGGCGAGTCCTGAAGGCTGATCTTACTGTCGCCTGAGAGGCTGTTTTTCAGTGTGAGATGTTTTGGAACAGGAGTTCAAAGGTTATCCAACATCCCTCAGTTTGTCCAAAACTGTCTGAAACTTGTTTTGGATACGTTGCATGTTAATCCCTCCCAGCTTATGTTTAAGCATTAAGTAGTGAAATCCTTTGTCTGACCCGAACAGACAGAATATTGTCGACCGTATCTGTTCTCCTTGAAAGGATTAATGAATGCTGCTTGAATGAAAAACACAGATCCGACCATTTTTTCCCAAAAACACGTCTAAAGTATGGAGGGTGATGAGTGCCGCTACACAAAAAATAAATATACAATGAAATAATTAATCTTTACGTTATGAAATAAAATCTTTATATTTTTCTGAGGCTCATATAATGCATTATATTCTTATTAAATCAATTCTATATTTTGTTTTCCGGTTTTAATAAATTGATTAAACTGGATTTTTATTTATTTATTTATTTATTTATTTATTTATTTATTTATTTATTTATTATTAAATTAAAAACAGAACCATTGAAAACAGAGGCGGACAGTTTTTTTGGGAACTTAGTGAAACAGGAGACACTTGGGAGAAACAAACATAAGAAAGAAGAGAATCCAGCAATGAGGAACTGCAGAGGAGGTGTAAAAATGGGAGATAGGACAATAAATAGGCCAATCAGCTGACAGGGAGCAGGTGTCATCAGAGCTGAGAGGGAGATCATATCTCTCCCTATCCTGCTAGCTTTCTCTTACATTGGCTTCCTGTTAAATCAGTAGAATAAATTTAAAATCCTCACAGCCTCACATATAAAAGAGCCTTAAAGCGGCCAAGAAGCTCCATCTGATATCAGAGATCTGATTTTGTTCATACACATGTTCCCTAACAGAGCACTTCCGGCTCTCAATCTGCAGGTTTACTAAGGAAGGTGATTCTACAATTTCTAAAAGTAGAATGGGAGCAGATCTTTTTTAGTTATCAGGCTCCTCTCACCAGTGGGAGACCAACTACCAGTTTTTTAGCCCAGTGGAGGCAGACACCCTGTCTACTTTTTAAGGCTGGGCTTAAAAACTTTTTCTTGTTGATAAAGCTTATAGTTAGAGGTGGCTCAGGTTATCCTGAGCTATCTCTATAGTTATCTGCTATAAGGCTTAGACTTGCTGGAGGGACATAGGGACCTCTTTTTCTGCTTCTGTCTCACACCAAGTCTGGTTCTGCTGGAGGTTTCTTCCTGTTAAAAGGGAGTTTTCCTCTCCACTGTCGCTACAGGCATGCTTGGTATGGGGGATTGCCTTCCAGTCAATGAGTGGAGTGCAATCATAGCGCTGATGAGTGGCGCTGAAATAAACTGAATTGAATTGAGAATTGTGAACCAGGACAGAGAGCTAGGGAGAAAGAGAGGGGCACTAGGGGGCAACAAAGAACTACCAGGCACAAATTTTCACCAAACAAGCCTCTCATCCATCCATGAAGCCGGCGTTTCGGGGGTCTGTAAACTATCTTTTTTTGATCAAGCCTTCAGAGTGAGGAAGATTTTGAAGCGCCCGTTTTTAGTTTTCCATCTTTAAACTCTAACCGCCAATTTTTTTTCTTGCGCTGTCGCGTCATGGCGTGCGCCTCTAAACAACGCATGCGCGACACAGTATCACACAACAACAATGGCGCCGTACTGTGTTGAATGGTTGCATACTCATGCTACTCACCCTGCTGTCAGACAATATCAGGGAGTCGCTATTTCTTCTGGAATATCTTTCAGGAAGAACAGAACAATATCGACCACATAGTTCAGCACCTGAATTTGACTGAACCACGAAAATGGACCCGCAGGGGCAACCATGTATAAATATTAGTGCGCATGCCCAACATTTAGGTAAGCCTATTTTCCACTTTTGCTTTAGCACCACAGCCACTTTACAGACCTGGCATACATTTTGCAGCGTTTTTCATGCATCTGCAGGTGGCGGGCGAATCACATTTATTTTCGTCTCGTCTTTCACGACAAGCGGCTCTAGAAAATATTAAGCGTTTACGTGTTCATTTTGGACTTCGTGTGGACGGTGCCTAAATCTAGCTAGAAAATTACTTAAATGAAGCTAAACAGAAATAAAACTAATGACTAAAACTAAAACTAGACTAAGGAATAAATAAAACCAGACAAGAGATAAGTGAAAGAAATAACAAGGGAAAGTTAAACAGGGAATTCATAAATGACATAAATCTTGACAAACACAGAACATAAAATAAAGCATAACTGAGAATCCAAAAATAAAATTTTCAACACAACCAAGAAGTTCAAAAAGGGCAGAATTATGACATCAAGGATTTTGTTAAACTTGCTGCAAGAAAGTAACTAAAATGTTCTCCATCAAAGAGACTGAGATCTGCCACCAGAGGTCAGACAACAAGGAAAGGGTTTGACAAAAGCGGGCGTTTTGAAAAAATCACTTCTTCTGTGAGAGAAGTAAAGGTCTTCGAAAATAACCACTAAAAATGTTTGTATTGGTGTAGAAAATAAAACGTTTTTATGTTGTGTTGAGCCCCAATTTTCCAATGGATGCTGCTTAGACTGTTGTCCCTCACATGGATCTGCTCCGAGTGGGGAGGCAGTGAAGGAAGCAGCAGCTCCAATGTGAGGCTGAGGAGAGTAAAGCGGAAAAGGGATGAAGAATGGAAAATAGAGGGAGGGGAGTATGCTCATGGGGCTCAGTGGGCTGATGACTGCGGCTGCGAAGAGACGTGGTGGGAGTTACACAAACAGTCAAACAACCAGCCGTGGCTCCTGCATCAGGATAGAGATGGAGCTTTGCTTTCCTGAAGGGAAGCCGGGATCTAATCAGGAATAAAATAGGGGAGAACGTTCTCATAACACGTGGGATATAAAGAGAGGCGGGAGAGAAGGGTGAAAACAAAGGATAAAGCTGCAGAGGAGGTTGAGTGAAACAAGAAAAGCCACAAGACAGGTGGACAGACATCAAAGCAGGTAAGGAAAACTTCTACATGAGAAATAAATACGTTTACAGACTAAAATTGAAAGATACCTGATCATTTTAGCTGCAAAAACAATACTTTTTGTAAAATAATGATAAGGAATTTAAAGTAGTTCCTTCTAATTGTGTTTAATTTAATGTTTCAGCACAATGCAATGTTTGCTTTAGGAATGAAAACATGCATGATGGATTTGCATAATTTTGTAAAACAGCAGGACTTTAAGCGCGCTGAAATTCTATTAGTGGCAGAGAGATTCATTTGCAGGAAGGGAGGGCACTACATCCAGTGACAACAAAGACTCCTTAATGATTTACTACCGTGATTAGTTATTGGTGAGGCTGCGTGAATAAATCATGAGGCTATGACAGCATGAATCAACAGACCACATCACATTCCTTTATGCAGAAACCAAAGATCCAACAGGAAAACACCTTTAGACTAAGATCCCGGTTTGGTTCAGGATCTTTGTGGTGCAAATGAGTGTGCAACAGTAAAAATGAGGCAGCTAGTGACACATTAACGTTGGTGGGGAGGAGAGGATCGATAGGAGATTCCTGTGCACTTGATGGTGAAGACAAAGGACCGTTTTATAGGCTCAAAGGAGTTAGAGTGGCTGCAGATTCCCCTTGGGGTGAGTAACCGGATTCCTGTCAGACGCTGCCATCCAATGGTGAAGCTGTGCCATCCTGTAGTGAGGGTGGAGGAGAACGCCTTGTCTTCTTATTCTTACTATATTTCAATGTTCCCCCCTTTGAGATTTGTATTTGAGAGACCAAAGAAAAGCAGTGCATAACTGCAGGTAAAGTAATATCTCTAAGTACAGCACTCCACAAATCTTACTTTAACAGAAGTAAGGCTCTAAAAACTAACAAAGCACATTGCTGCATCCCATTAACAGACATGGTGGTGGTTTCATCATGCTACGGGGATACTCAGAATAAAAAAGATTTGTAGTTAAAAAGGAAAATAAACATTGTGTTACCAGGTGATGACTTATGCAGACCCAGTCGGCCTCAGATGAGCCTGGTTCTGCTGGAGGTTTCTTCCTGTTAAAAGGGAGTTTTCCTCTCCACTGTCGCTACATGAAAGCTTAGTGTGAGGGATTGCCTTCGAGTCAATGAGTCGATGCAATCAGCTGGTTTTAAGATAGAAAACGTTGCATTAATTAGAATGGATGATCTGGTAAACTGTAAAATTCCTTGAGATGACGTGTTGTGAATTGAGAGATAGAAATAAACTGAATTGGAATTGAATTGAAGCTAAATGGATAGCAAACCTGCGGCGGTGTGAGGGACCGAGCCAGCCAACCATGAGGACACAGTGGTGATTGTCAAGAAAAACTGGGTTTTATTTCCCCAAAAGTAACAATAATACAAACAAAGATTTCAGAGCCCTTAAAAGAGGTCAAATGAAGAAAAATATCAAGCTCAAACATATTAAACCTCAAACTAACTGAACAAACAAACCTGACCTGACATACACAGGGGACTTAAATACTGGCTGATCAGACCAGACTGACACACTGAGGAAGAGGTAGGGAGAACATCTACACCAATTTAACAAAAATAACTAAACAGTTAGCTTAAGGATTAAACTTAAATGACAATCATTAAACAAATTAACAAAATGAGCAAATCACAAAAGCAAGAAGAAGAAATTATGCAACATATTTATAATGTGGAGTCCATGGTCTTCCCCATAGTGGAACTCCAGATGGTACGACCCAATCAGAATTTGACAAAATCCAATATGCAAAAGTTAACCAAATGTGTGCGCTACAATTGGAACTAATGTCTTCAATATTGTCAAAATATATGCTACTGTGTATTAAAACTTATGAAAAAGTGGTTGTGTGTGGGGTTAGTGTGTGACCATCACAGGTGGCCTAGTTGTTAGGGAATAAAGCTTGGAATCCTGAGGTTGTGAGTTCGAGCCCCACCCATACAGACTGCCACTCCCTGAGCAAAGACCCTTAACCCCACACTGCCCTCTGGGCGCCGTAAAAATGGCTGCCCACTGCTCCCCAAGGAGATGATTTAAATGCAGAGGTAACATGAGATCAATAAAGTTCAATTATTATAAAACCTTTTTATTTTTCAATGTTTTCACTTCAATCACTTAAAATCCTCCCAAAATACTGTCATATTTATGGTTTTACAAGAAAAAAAAAGTGAAAAAATTTAGGGCCTGATCTTCAGGAGGTTTACATGTCAGAAGACAAGAACCAACATGTTTGAATGAACACAGCAGATCTTCTTCCAAAGTGCAGAGTGATTTGTAATTCAGCCGATTGTGCAAACCTTTTTTTTGTGTGTTTCTTTATTACCATGTAGATCATATTCTTACGACAAAACCACACAAATGGAAATAAGAAAACATTTACCACATGCAATCAGAAACTCAACTGCAGCTGCAGTTTTTGCATCTTATTTATTACTTCTGAAAGACAGGTGTAAACACACATGCAGACATATCTATACTTATTATTAATATAAAGGAGACATTAATATAAAGCAAAATAGGATGGAGAGAGATTCTGTGTGCAAATAAAGAAATTGGAACCATCGGAAATAACAATGGTACAATCAAATTAATAAAAAAAAACTTGAAGCCGGAGGGATTTTTTCCCTCTTTTTATTTTTGTTATAAAAAATTTGAGACAGGCAACAAGTTGCACTATAACTATTTTGATGTATTACCATTGTTATTTTAAATAAATATCAATATTATCCCCATTTCCTTTTGCACATACTAAGGGCGTAGGTTTGATTTCAACTTTGGTAGGGACACTATTCTTCAGTTTCATTGGTCCTTTGCAAAAATATGCATGCTCTTTTTATGCTTAATGTGAGCTTCAGGGCTCATTTTGTTTAAAAGAGAACAGCAGCATTTCTTGCTACATTAATACAAATCTTTTAAGCACTACATGCACTAGATGCTGTTTATCAATATTTAAAGCATCACTGGCTCTGATGAATGTTGGAATTCTGACTTTTTTCCCACTTTGAAAAAGGATTGCATTTAAATTTACCTGTGACTAAGACAGTGTCTGTTTAACCAAATATAGTCTATAATATGTGGATTTATCCTGTGTTTTTCTTCTAAAATATAGAATTGTGCAGAGGTAAACAGAGGTAAACCCACTCTTATTTTTTTTTATCTAATATGTTTTTCTGGATCATGCAAAATAATACATTTAAGGGACAGCAAAGAAATGTATTGTATTTACATGTGAACTGGAACTAGAAGAGGAACTGACACTGAGCATTTAAAATATTAAAATTAGAAGTTGTACATCTGGGCTGTAGTTACTCTGCGCAGCTAATTTCATGTATTTTATCTATGGCTGAAACAATCATATTAACAAATTATTTAAATAATCGTGAACTAATTTAGTAATTGATTAATCGTAAACTGGAGTATAGAGCAGGAATTATACCAAGATTGTAAAAAAAAAGCTTTTTGTCTGTCAATATTCTCCATCCAGAATTCCTCCAAAGGAAACGTTTAAACGTTTCTGTTTCACCTGGTTTCATTTCATAAAAGATCTTTCTTTAAGGAGCCTTTGGCTATCTGATTAAAAGATAAAATAAAAGAAATCCTAACGTTGTTAACTTACATTTCTCAAGTTCCACAAATCAATAAAAACTCTCTCCTGCTTCTTTACAGAACTCCAATCAGAAGCTATTTTTTTAATTTGGACTAGTTTAAGAGTAGCCCAATATTAATTTATTTTTAAGCGTCTTTTTTTGAGGCTTCCAAGGATGCTCCAAGCATACAGAACTAGAAAACAAGCAATCAGAAAGAGAGAGAAGGCGGAACTTAAGGCAGAATAATCAGAGAGTTAAAACCGCGCAGCACAGTTGATGCGCTGCTATGTGAAAGGGACAGGAAAGAGCGTAGGCAGCTGCAGCTACCAGGCAGAGAGAAGCTGCGAGAGGAAAAGAAGCGGCTGCTGTATAGTAAATTATAAACATGTTGTTCACATCCAATTATTGGTAGGGACAAATAGGTCCTTCAAAATTTTGGTAGGGACATGTCCCTATGGTCCCTATGCAAAACCTACGCCCATGGCACATACTAAAAAAGGAATTGCATGCGCAATTTGGTGCCTCTGATTTGAAAACGTTGAAAGTCAGGTCCTTAGAGTATAAAAACTTTTCTAAGGTAAAGTAGAAGGAAAATTATGAGTTAATGCTTTTCATTTCTTTTCTTGCATTATCCGAGCAGCGGGGTTGACCTCCACCTATTGATCGGCAATGGCTTTCCGGCTAAATGAGCTCCTCTTCATCTGTCTAACCATGACACAGGGGTGAGAGAAGTGATGTTGAAATTATCCCGAATGTGTTTTCCATTCCTTCTTCCCTGACCTTTTGTTTTTCTCTGATTTGTTCAGTGGCTGTATGATCCCTAACAATCACTGGGGTGAATGGAACGACTCTCAGCTCCTACCCACCATCCAAAAACTTATGAAGGGATATAACCGCTACCTAAGGCCTAATTTCAACGGTAATTATTAGATGGAGAACTTTTACTATCAGAGCTATTGCTTTTTAAGTGCAGATTTAAATTTGACCAAAATCTTTGTTTACAACAGAAGGTCCAGTTGAAATCGGAATGAGCCTGGATATCGCCAGCATCGATGCCATCTCTGAAATAAACATGGTCTACCCAGCTCCCTTTCATTCTATATTACCGTTTGGATGTGTTGATTGGAAAAATATAATCTAAAGTCTTCTTAATGCTTTCAGGACTACACTGCAACCATTTTCCTCCGTCAGCGCTGGCGGGATTCTAGGCTGGTGTTTCCCGGGAATGAAAGCGTGAGTGTAGACGGACGGCTGGTGTCGTTGCTATGGATCCCTGACACCTTCATCCCAGACTCTAAGCGCTCCTTCCTCCATGATGTGACGGTGGAGAACCGTCTCATACGTATATTCAGTAACGGCACCGTCCTTTACGCCCTTCGGTATGTTGCTCTTCTTCATGGTTCTGTTATTTGCGGCCATGCTCTGGCCCCCGGTTTTACTCCACTAATGCGTCATCATTCAGTCATGTTACTTCAGGGTGATGCTTCGGCTTCCCCAGACTGTTAGATTTTTTTTTTACCATGTCCTTGCCTTCTATGAAAATTTGACTCGACCGTTTATTCTGTCTCGTCACCCTGAGAACACAACTTTGGTTTGAGTCTATAAAGAGGAAAAAAAAGATCAGCTTTGTGTTACGGTTGGATTCATCCCAGCTTTGCTTTAATTAAAACAGACACTGATTCATGAGTGTGTCTAGATGGTGGCAAGTCAATTTGAGCATGAGTCAAGAAGCTCCTCTCATTTACAGAGAACCTTTGAAATGTACATTTACGACATTGCTATGGCATCTTATGGTCAATAAACTATCACTAGAGTTCCACAAGTGTTCAAAAGTTAAACATGAATTGTGCATAAGAGAGCATTTTTTATGCTGAGACATCAAATATAAGTCTCTGTGCCTCTGATTGCTCCAGTTAAACTGAGCTTGAGGAATGATATGCTGTGTGAAGAACTTATAGAAACCTATCCATCGGCAATGATCATCATCCCTCCCACTTTGCGAGTCATTGACTGTAGACACAAGTCTAGTTTTGGGGGAAAAAAGGGATGATGGTGTAATTTTTTTTTTTTTTTTGGAAGCATACATAGCCTAGTTAATATAGTCTATTAAACTGAAATCCATATGCATGGTCTCAGTTTTTACATGTCCAGGTGTTATGCTCATTGTGAACTAGCAGAGTAAGAACTGCAGTCCGGTCTCACTGGCATGATCACCCCTACACAGTTAGCATGGCTATCACTGCGCCTACATGGTTAGCATGGCTATCACTGCCCTACACATAGGCCGGGGAATAAGCCAGCATCACTGCCCCTACAAGGGTTAGGGGACTTCTTAATTTCCCCTAGGATCAACTTCATCTAGCCTGGTAGAGACCATCCCTGATCTCGCTGAGCTTTCAAAATTTCACTACTTGAATCAGTCACAGAACTCTCGTTGAAGAATTTGAACTGCCAAACCAGCGTCAATCAAAGCGTTAGCGGCTTTTGAGGCGGGTTGAGGGGAACGGCGCCGAGAAGAAGCGCCCAGCAGTTCGATCTAAAAAGAACATTGCGGCTTCAGCGTCGAAGCTAGCGTTAACTTGTCGAAGCAAGAGTTTTATGAGGATACAGTATTTCTTCACTGAGAAGAGAGCAAGCTGCTGCTCACGGAGAAACTTTGTCGAAGGCTTTGCTTTCTTCTCCCGACTTCTGGTTTTAACCGAGTAGCGTACGCGTCGCATACTTCGGTTGATCTACGTTGGTTCATTTTGGCACGTCTATCGCAACGCGAATTGTCCTTCAACATCACTGCGCCCCTTCCAGAGTACTTAGCAGGAACGTGGATTAATATTAGACAGAGTAAATATCTCGAGTCAGGGTAAAAGCTTCATAGTCCATGACTGGAGACTTGGCCAGTGGGACCAAACTTAAATAAAAGGAGAAATTGATTTCAAAATTTGAAAAAGTACTTTTGTTTAATAGTGTAAAAATTTGCTGGAAACAAAACAATACAAAAATAACCCCAAAATAATAAATATATCATGGATCTGGGCCCAACTAGCTTAGCACTTTTGAGGTCCAGCTATGAGGATCGGCAGAGCAGAGAGCAAGGCTGCTTAAAAAGGGATGGAGTAGCCCAAGTCACACCACACGAGGGAGGGACAACGAGCATACAAAAGAACCAACTCAAAATACAAAAGGTAACTAAAGCCATTCACACTTCAAAGGAAACAAAATAAAACCAAAACTAACTTTTACTTAGCAGAAACAATAAGTGAGTGTTTAGGGCGACGAGACCCCTCCTGTATGCGTAACAGCTTGAAACAAAGTCTCCCGACAGAGTCTTTCAAAAATGGTACGCTCCAGGTTTCCTCCTCCAGCTGGTTTACATCAGCAGCACCTCAAACAAAAAGAAACAGGTGCAAGCCAAGCCATTTTCAGACAGACATTAACTAAAGAGGTGTGCACCCATTAGAAAATACCTGTCTACAAAAAGAGCGTACTTAAGTATGAAGCTGTAATATATAATACCCATAAAGCAAGAAAAGAAAATACTAACATGATGTGGTGGTGGGAGGAGGATGCTCCCACCTAACACTAATTTTATTTATTTTGCTCAATGGTGCAGCACACATCCCTTGGTATGTTGAAAGGACAAATAGCCTTGGCTTTAGTGTTAATATGGCCGAATTATTTTAAAAAGATTTTTTAAGAAGGGGGTCTCCACCACCAACTGTACGCACCAGCAGGCGCTCTGCGATTGCAGCACAGCTGCTCTGCGTTCACTAAATTACTCTAGGCAACGCAAAGCTCACTCCCATTTCAATGTAAGGAACTGGAATAATGTTGCATTTAATTTAACTTTTGGATTGGTCATTCCATCACGTCACGGGAAAAAATGGGGAAATCTAGATGTCGGCACTGCATAGTAAGTACATTTCATTCTTGCCTCCAACATGTAGAGGTCTTTTGTTTACCAATGGAAGACAAAGAGATATTTTACATTTTAAATAATAAAAATAGAAATACAATTTTCGATTTCGTGCATTTATCCTAATTATCTTATTTTAAAATTAAAAATACTCATTCCATTGGCAAAAGAATTCTTCCCCCACCCCTGCTCGAGGAATTAGATTAAAGCCACTTAATTTAAAGAAGCTATTTTGCCTCTATACAAGTTTTTTTCCTTGAGAGGTGATGGGATTAAAAGAAAACGAAGACAAATTAGCCACCAAAATAATGAAATTGCAAAAAACCATAAAACCATTAGGAAACGATATAAGCCAGGGAAAGAGACTTCGAGTTAATATAAGATCTTTAGAAGCTGAGGCGCAATATCTGCAGAATTACAAGGGATTGTAAAAGAGGTGGGGGGTGGGAGTTTTGAGGCGTAGTAGGAAGTGTTGAGTTCTAGCATGAAATGACGCGAGAAGTTTTAAGCCCGGACTTTTTCAATGAAACAACAGAGGCGGGTTAAAAATCAGCACAAGCAATGCAAATGAACCAGAACCATGGAGATATGACAGAAAACATGCATGAGGAGCTGAGTAAAGACGAGGAACTGCACAGGGAGAGTATTTATGGGAGACTGAACAAAGACAGACTAATGAGCTGATTGGGAGCAGGTGTGAACAGAGGCTTCTAGAAGGAGTTAGGAGAAAGGAGACCAACACAGGAGGGCAAGCAAAGAAAAACCTAAGAACTCAAATATTTATTTATTTATTTTTTTTTTTTTTAAGTTTATTTGATAGGGACAGACACACATTTACATAGACAAACTGAATCAATCAGCAGTCCCATGTTTGCATCATCGTGCAATAGCAACAGCTAATTCGCAGCACTTGTCCCTAGATGGGCTTTTAAAAATAACTCTAAAAATTGAAGTGAAATCATTTGAACTAACACAACATAATATATATACAAACAAGAGGGGTGTAAAATAAATAAAGAAATAAAGCTAGTACAGATTGTTTTTTTGACATAACCGGGGGCATTTTGATTTTTGAACATACTAAAACTGGTTGCAGACTTTAAGTGAACAGGAAGTGAGTTCCAAGCTGCAGATCCTCTCACAGACAATCACCTTTGAGCAAAAGTGGTTCTTCAAAAGGGGACCTTACAATTTCCATCCAAAGCTGCTCTGGTAGATCTGCTATTGCCCTGCAGTCTCTGTATGCAATCGCTTAATGGTATTGGTGCTAGTCCATTTAAACACTTAAAAATCATTTTTAAAACGTTATAATTTAGGAAATTTGTAAAATCCAAAATGCCAAATTTAGCCAAAATGTGACAATGATGGAATCCAATTGGCTTTTGATATAAAACCTTTAAGGCCTGACCTCTTGCAATGTAATTGTCAGTGGTTTTAAAGGAATAGTTTCCTCTCCATAAATAGCTGTCATCCAATCTTGGAATTAAGCTTAAGCTCTCCCACTGAGTGTAGGCTGCAGTCAGATACACTTGAAGTGTGCTCTGTGGTTTTATGGTAAGACCTTGTTACTGACATGAGTCTTAAAAGTTAACTGAGCATCCAGAATTATTCCTAAATATTTTTCTTGTGATACTTGTTCAATAGGGACCCCATTGATCTGAATGTTCAAAGACTGTAATGATGTTTTCTTAATTGAGAAGCAAATGCACTTTGTTTTATTTGTATTGAGAGTTAAGCAAGAGTCCTTTAGTCATGTCGATAATCTCTGCAGACTGCTCTGAAGTTTTCCACTGACAACAGTACCGCTTTTGTCCGATGTATAAACAATGGTGTCATCAGCATACATTTGCAGATTGACTTCAGGACAAATGTCAGGAAGACTATTAACATACAAACTGAAAAGGACCGGACCTTGTACCTCTAAAGCTCCTTAATGAGAAGACAGATTTACTGTTATTAATGACAACACATTGTTCACGATCTTCCAAATATGATTTAAACCAAGACAATGACCGTTCTGAGAAATTAAATGATGAAAGCCTGTGTTGTTTTTTATGTCGCAACACAGGTCATTATCCAGAAAATAACAATAAAGCTATAAAACAAAGAAAAACCTAGCATAACCAAGACCATGACAGATATATTCTGTCAGTATTTGACTAAACAAGACATTTTTTAACCTCAATAATGAATCAGATGGTAAATTCTTGCTAATATAAAAATATCCGTAGCTCTATATGGGTTATTTATTCTCCAGGTGCACAATTCAATGTTTATAGTATTTTATTGTTTAAATTTTAACTCTTCACTATTATGTAATTCTTATACGTAAAGTCCGCATTTGTGTGACAATTTTTTCTATAATCTTTTTGCTGCAGTAAACACCAGAATTTCCTCATTATGGGACAATAAAGGCCTTTTTTCTATTCTATTCTAACACACAAAATATGAGCAATCTCTGTTTTTCAAATAGTTTTTCTGCTTTCAATAATCGTTTGTTGTCTCAAGCTCCATTAATGAAGGGATATTTTTAAATGGTAAATGTATTTATATAGCGCATTTTCAAATCAGGAGACTTGACCAAAGCGCTTTACACTACACTTTTATTTGGGGGGAAGGTTATAAAAACATTTCTGACACTCGTGCTTTGAAAACTCTACAGCATCACAGCAACGATTGCCTGCAACATGGATCTGACCAAATACCCCATGGACAAACAGGTGTGCACCCTGCAGCTGGAGAGCTGTGAGTACTTTCCCTCCACCAACCCTCTATCAACTATGTGACTGACCACAGATCAGCCTTCCATTAGCTCTGTCATTTTCCTCTTCATCATCATCCTCATCATTGTTGTTGTGAGTATTAATTTGTGTAGGCACTGCATTGCTGTGCAGATTTGATGCTATAACTGGTAGTAAGAGTTTGTGTGCTGCATGTTCAGGGGGCTATAACATACAGGACGTGGTGTTCTACTGGACAAGAGGGAATGATTCAGTGAAGGGTTTGGACACCCTGCGGCTGGCTCAGTACAGCGTGGAGAGCTACTACACATCAGTGTCGGAGGCTGTGTACGAAACAGGTACAGAGCGGAGTCGTGGCGAAGGAAAGATGTTTGCAATACATCATTATGTGCTTAGAGAACTGCATTGTTTTTTATGTCGCAACACAGGTCATTACCCCAAGCTGGTGCTGCATTTCTCCCTGCGCAGGAATGTCTTGTTCTTTATCTTGGAGACGTATGTCCCCTCCATCCTGCTGGTGGTTCTCTCCTGGGTGTCCTTCTGGATCAGCCAGTCATCAGTCCCAGCTCGAACATGCATTGGTCAGTAGTTTCAGCTTATTAAGATTCTGTTACACCAGGCAATCCTCTGAAGACACCAGCAAGTTTAATTATGCTGAAATTAAAATTGGGGAATTAAAGGAACCACGCAAAACAGGAAAAAATGTTGCTAGTGCAATAGGAAAAAGGTTTGGATTTCTTTGTTTTTTCTTTGTATTTTGACAAGCTTGGGCTTATAATTACCTACCGAATTAAATTCCATTTTAGGCTGGTTAGTTGTAATTATATCCTTACATGTTTGATGCTTTGAAACACTGGGATTTTTTTCTCCGGTCCTTGTGAGTCTGTTCCAGCTTCATTACAGTCGGTTGGTTCTGCTGGACAGAACAAAGAATTCCCGCAAGTTTTCTCCCCTCAAAACAGCCCCAACCTTTAAAAACAAGTACATGGAATGCAATGCTATATTTATACTGTATTTAACCTAAAACATTTGTTTTTGTTTGCCGTAAAACACCCCTACCCGTGGCTTTGTGTGTTGATAACCGGAGTGGGCCGCGGTGACAGTCTGCACTGTGCAGTGATTTTTTACGTAAAAACCAAACCCACGAAAATAACTTTGGTGGATTTAAAGATGGCTGACGGTAAGTTATTTCGATAAGGTGGAAATCATTATTTAACAACCGCTCTCCACTGGCGCAGATCTGTATGGCCCTGCAAATTACCTGTGCTATTTAATTCAATTCAGTTCAGTTTATTTCTATAGCGCCAATTCACAACAAATATCATCTCAAGGTACTTTTCTAAATTGTTTATCTAAGGAAAACCAGTTGATTGCATCGACTCATTGACTCTTCAGCAATCCCTCACACTAAGCATGCTTGTAGCGACAGTGGAGAGGAAAAACTTCCTTTGAACAGGAAGAAACCTCCAGCAGAACCAGGCTCAGTGTGAGCGGCCATCTGCCGAGGCCGACTGGGGTTCAAGGAGACAGAAGCAGAGATACAAAAAGCAGCTGTAAAGGTGTCCCCGTCCAGGAAACACACAGCCAGGGAGACGAGCTCCGAGCCAGCTCCCATGTCAGAGGATGAAGAGAGCACATCCAGTTAGTCACAGTCAGAGAAACAGGACTACACTGGAAAACAATCGGCCGATCTCCAACATCTTTAAACAAAGGTGTTGATGGCAGCAGCACAGGCTGATATTTTCTCTCCACGTCGCCGCCAAACCGCGAAACAATGCGCGTGACGCTATTGACGAAAGTAGAGAGAGCAGAATATTAGTGAGACTGAACCAACAGACTCGGCAGTATGGCGAATAGAGATAGAAACCCAGCTGCTAACGACGGTGGTGCGCGTCCCCATGTCCTCCAGCAGTTCAAGCCTACAAAGGCAGCAGAACTGGGTCATCTTGACGGTTCAGCTCGAGCCACTCCAACTGCGGTCAGGGCGAGTTTTTAAGCCTAGCCTTAAAAAGTAAAACAGGGTGTCTGCCTCACTCTAATTACAGGAAGCAGAACAAGGAGAGGAGCCTCGAGAACTAAAAAGATCTGCTCCCATTCTACTTTAGAAATTTAGGAACTACTAGTAGACCTGTAGCTGCGCCCCGGCCCAGGAAAACACACAGCCAGAGATCTGTGCCCCAGCCAGTTTCCCTACGTCAGAGGACGAAGAGCACATCCAGCCAGAGTCACCTTCAGAGAAACAGGACTACATCGAAAAACAAGTGGCATCTTCTAATATCGAAAAGGTGCTGGATGCCGCGCGAGCAGCGCCCGCAATTCGTGTTCTATAGTTTAGTCCACCCCCGCAAGTATGCTCCCGCTATCATGATTCAAATGGTAAAACACAAAATAAAGTGATCATGAAGGAGTCGAACAGCTACGATCTGAGGGTGCTATTACATCGCCTTTGCAGTGTAATTACTTCTGTCCAAACCAGACATTTGGTTCCTTGGCAAGTTGTAAGGCAAGCAATTTCAAATTATTTTCTGATCTGCAACACAGAAAAATATCAGCACTCGAATTGAGCTGAATTGGTAAGGACAACCTGTTTGGTGTTGAATGTGAATGGTGAAAACTGGTGTCAAAGTCTGGTCGCCTCCTGGTGTGAATGGTGAGGAACATGGTATTTTCTTCAAGAAACAAATCAGTTAATTTTTCCAACATTCTCCAAGAAGTTTTTTTGAACATATAGTTTCTAAATAACAAAGAGAAAAATGAATTAGTATTAGAGTTTCTTACATCCATTGCTGAATGTAATAGTGGAGCAAAAGCTGGAGTCTGAGCCGCATCAAGGGCATCATAACCAGCTACGTGTTCCGGCAAACAACAGAAAGCCAGGCAGCCTCTAACTAGGCAGCAGAGGTAGAGATGCGTAAGAAAAGCACCAATGATTGGATCTCGTTATCTGAACCAGAGGCACCATGTAAACAGAAGACCGCTCATTAAAGTACACCAACTGCAAAGTTGACTGGATGAAGAAACAGCAGAAAAGGACTCAGTTGAGTCAGTGCAGTGGCTGCTTTTAATGGGCTGTGTGCACATATGGAGGTATTTTTTATATCAGATGTGACTGTGGACTTCTTTATCACCTCTTACATGTGTGATGTTCAAGGCAAAGCTGCATTGGTTCATGAATGTATGGGCTTCTAAAGATTAGGTTGAAATGTAAAATATTCTATTTTCCTACTGTAGCTTTTCTTAAGGCTCATGTTCTGTTTGCTTCATGGTGTTGCAGACCTTTTGCGGTCCGTCAGCGCTAGTGTTGCACCGATGCTATTTAGTCTCCCCAACACCGACACCGGGTCTGTGCAGTATTGGCCGATACCGAGACAATCTGTTTGAAATTGATGTGTGTGTATGGAGAACCGCATGCTACTGTGATGTAAAATACTGCCATCATGGTTTTGCAAGCCAAGCCGCCTACATTTGTGAAGCAGGAAAAAAGACTTCACGTTATTTTCACTTAATTATAAGGCGCATATAAACGTCTTTTTTGTCCCTCAAAATGTGCGCTCTATGTGTGTTGTTACTGCGGACATTGTTGAGACCGCCATTAAAGGGGGAAGTGTGGGCGTGGATTGTGTATAAAAGAACAGGTATGTGCTTTATGCAGAACATTGTTGTCTTAAAGGAATAGTACACCCAAAACATGATTAGCCTTCATTTTCTA
>JAGKQL010000006.1:4275057-4338002 GCA_018398635.1 Cyprinodon brontotheroides | reverse complement strand
TTTATCGCTGTATTTATTTATTTAATTGTGGCACTTTATATTCGTGTGACGTGGTTTAATTAATGAATGACACATTTATTTATTTAATTCCACATTTAATTAATTATTGACACATTTAATTATTTATTTAATGCTGTATTTATTTATTTAATTTTGGCACTTTTTATCCTCCATACACTAAATCTGCAGAACAATAAATAGGAATAAAAATATGCGCTTTATACAGGCTGACTGGTTCTAAAGGAGGAAAATGATAGAAAAGCCCTTTCTGTGCTTTATATGCAAATCTGTAAAGTTTGTAAAATGGCGCCTAAATTTTAAGACATTTATGCACAAAAAAATCCATGTGAGTCTGACAACAGTAAAAAAAAAAAAAAAGGTATAAATATGTGGAAAAGCTCCTTATTTATGGTCTAGAAGTAAAGCTTAATGGAGGATAAACTGACTTCTGGCTGCAGGAAATGTTCACAGCGGCATCCAGGCAGGAAGCGATTATGACTAATAGGTGATGAAACCAGTTTAGAGTCGACTTATACTGATTGGATTAAACCAACAGGAAAATAAACCAAACACAGCATCTATATTCTCCTCATAAATCACTGAAGACAGAGCTGATTTTCATAAAGCCCTAATAAAGGGCTAATAGCTAAGAAAGCTATTCACATATTTATACATCAGTGCTAAATGAATTTACATTAAATGGGTGGATCAGCTTATCTTTATCTTTAATTACATATAAGACTCCTAGATGCTGCAGAGACCAACTCTACCCCATAAAACATAAAAACTGATTAGTAAAAAAAACCTTGACTCCTTAATAATCCTCCTTATTCTTAGTGTTTTATCAGAAATATTGAATGACTGTATTTTTATTGTTAGTGTTTGGTTTATATACCAACTTTAAAAGGTCAAAATAGGACCTTCCACATTCCAGCATCAGTGCTGCCACCTTCTGGTTTAGAGGAGAACTGCTTGATCCAGAGGTGGTGGATTACTATACATCCACATGGTGGTGGTGGGACGTAACGGTTAGCAATAATATGCTGTGGGTGGACATAATCTGTTTGTGTTTGTTCTTTTCATCATTCTGCTTCATTCTATCTCTATTCTCCCACTCTGCAGAATCTGTTGGTTCAATCTCTAACACGTTCTGCTCTCTCTGCTTTTTCTCATAGTAGCTTCATCTGGTCTGTTCCTGTTTTGGCTGTGACTCCATCCTGGAGAGAAATATCAGCTGTGCTGCTGCCATCAACACCTTTGTTTCTAGATTTTTTTGAGCTTAGCCTGTTTTCCAGTGTAGTCCTGTTTCTCTGACTGTGACTAACCAACTGGATGTGCTCTCTTCCTCACTCTGACATGGGAGCTGGCTTCGGCTCGTCTGCCTGGCTGTGTGTTTTCCTGGGCGGGGCGCCTGTGGAGCTGGTTAACAGTTGCCTTTTGTATCTAATGGCCCCTATTTTTTTCTATCTCTGCTTCACTGTCTCCATGCCGAACCCCAGTGGGATCACTCAGCAGATGGCGGCTCACACTGAGCCTGGTTCTGCTGGAGGTTTCTTCCTGTTCAAAGGGTTTTTCCTCTCCACACACTGCAGCTACAAGCATGCTTAGTGTGAGGGATTGCTGAAGAGTCCATGAGTCGATGCAATCAGCTGGTTTTCCTCCAGGTAGAAACCTTTGAATCAAATTTGAATAGATGATCTGGTGAACCCTTTAGTTTATCCCTTTAGTTATGTACAAAAAAAACAATTTAATTACTTACTTTTTGGTATTTTTAAAGCGTAAAGCGATCTGAATTAATTTTTTTTTTTTTTGTATATGACTAAAGGGATGCATGCCTGTTGAGGTAATTTAAGGTCTATTTTAAATGTAAATTTGACATCTTGCACACCGTATTGACTATGTGTATGCTGGTCTGACGGCGTATGTTCATCCAACAGAACAACGGCAGTGTGATAATAAATAAGAGATCTACAGGCTGATCTTTGTTCAACATTGAAGAACAGATTTCCTACTGCTGTAGATTGATTTATTTCTCTTATTGCCAATGTGGAAAACACAGGATTAAATCCTGTTAATCCTGGGAGCATCGGTGTATTTTTAACCAATACTGATAGAGTTATGTAGTATTTGCCTTCTTCTTCTTCTTCTTCTTCTTACCTGAGGCCACTTTAAGCTCCTCCTTCAGGTCCCTCTTCTGCTCCCGCAGTGTCACCAGCGCGTTTCGGATTCCGTCCCGCTCTTTTTCCAGCTCCTCTTTTTCTCTGAGGTAACGTTTGGCGTCTTCCTCGGCTCGAGTTTTCCCATACCTTCCATAGGGGTTGGTATCTGGGTGGGAGCAAAAGGTGAGGGGGTCAGACGTGCAGAGGTTGTGGGAAAAAGACAAAACTCCTGACAATGGTTTCCCTTCCTGCCTGATGAATACTCGATTTGTTTTGTTCCTTTTTCGGGCGATAAAGTGAGATTAACACACTGGTTTCAAAGGTCTCTGAGTTTTAACTTTGTAATTAGGTGGAAACATGTAGATGATATGTGAAGATAAGATAGCAGACAATAACTCAGGGGAGAGGTCGAGAGGTGAGGCAGCACATCTAACGTGAGGGTCCAATAAATCTCCGATTACATCCTAAAACTCCTCACCATAAAAAGCGCAGAGGTATCTTTAGTGTCAAAGAAGCAGATAGATGAATTCTCAGGGAACCAAAAACACTAATCTGTTTTGCTTGTAAAGCTAATGACACAACAAGGCTTTTGGGAGGTGGTGAGTGAAAAGGGAGATTGCTGAAGGAAGATGACAGGGATCAATATGGAAAGAAGCGGGAAGGGGGGGTAAATTATAGGACTGACAGCAAACTGGCTGAGCTTTAGACGGCGCCTACAGGGAGAGAGCGATTTCTAAAGAGAAACAGAATCTGTGACTCCGAAGAGAGACGTAACTACAGCTTACTAACAGGAAACATCTGCGTTATCTCTTTTTAAACTCCCTTTATGCTCTCTGGAGCAATGCATGGAAAGTGTGGGTGAGTTTAAAGCTGACAAAACACTGCAACATCGTTTCTGCGAAAGCAAAAAACAAAAACTGCACGGATCCATGTTAACCACCGGCTGGAGAAAATGCATTCAAACATGTAAAAGAGCCATGAAATCAAAGTAGTTTGTGCGTTTTTGTGTTGCTGGGTTCATTAAAGACTGTTGATGTATCCCCAATTTGGCTCAAAATAACAAATGTTTTATTAATTTATTTTTATGTATATTTCACAACAAGGAGATAAAAGTAAAAATAATAAAAATAATATCACCCAGTTCTGAATTAATGAGGCCCAACTAATAATTTAACAAAAATGAAATCATCTGTTCTGATGGAAACTTGTAGGCAAATTTTTTTTTTTTAGTGCTTAGTCCTGTTTCTCTCATATTTCTCATATAGCTATGGGTTGAGCTTTCACTGTGACCAACTTAATCTGCTCTCTTTTATACCTTAGACATAAAAACCGACTCATAACTTCTTCTTTGCCAGACGGCGGCACCTATGGAGCTACTTTACTGGTAGCTTCGCTAACGTGGAACGGATTTATCGATCTGTGCTTCTATGTTCCTTCTGTTTTTCTGCTCTCCAATTGAACCCCCATTCAATTTGGACAGACTGAGCCTGGTTCTGCCTTTGGCCTCTTCCTGTTTAAAGGGAGTTTTTCCTCTCCACTGTCGCTTCATGCATGCTCAGCTTGATGGATTGCTGAAGAGTCAAGAACAAAATGCAAATAAAAGTTTGCCATCTTTACATGCTAATCCAGGACGAGACAATCCTGCATATTGTAGAAACATCAGCTCAGTGATTGATTTGATACTGAAAACTTTTGTTATGTAACGGCTAGAGTGTCAGCTAACCATTATTTTGCTAAATTTTTCATTTTTTATTATTATTATTCAAACTGGAAATGGTTCCTTAAAGAAGATTTTATACAGAGTCTAATCCAGGTGAAGATGAAGTTAACACAAGTTCTGGATGGAACATATTGAAAGACAAAATGTTATTTTTTAATCTTAGATAAAAATGTTTGTATATTTCTGTTTATCATTTTGGTTTATTTGCTGCTCTGAGTCGGTCGCTCTTTCAGCTGTGGCATGTTTTATAGTCTGTGTACTCCAGTTAAGAGTTCATCGATTACATTTCTACTGGAAGATTATTTCAATAATCGATCAAATTAACCGTTTCAGACCCTGAAACAACTTTTTGCTTTTGCATATTAAGACATCAAGCTTTTCTTGGTGGACGTTTTGCTGAGATAATTTTATAATCTTTTTATTTCAATTAGATTTCCAAACTTTTTTTTTTATGTAATATTCCTACTATTATAGTTTATCAATCAGTTCATTACTATATAACTTGGAGCTAATATGTCTTCTGATTGGTTCTAAATCATTGAGAGCATCAGCTTGCCTTATTTTGTTTTATACATTTAGTTATGTTTATAACTACTGCTTAGTAGTAATAACTAATAACCTCATTATCGAATGAGGTCAAATATAGGGCTTTAAAATAACAGCAGGATTAGATTAATATTTAAATAGATTCAAATATGGGATGACTTCTAATTTGCTGAGTTAAAACCACGTTTTGAAACCAACATTTTAAACAGATTTATATCTATTATTCTTATGGTCTGATGCAATGTACGAATTTTAAATGTTTCATTTTTTTTTATTAGTGGAAATTCATAACAGAATTAAAGGTTTTAAAAACTCAATCTGGGTGTAACTGGTCTATATCGTGTTTTTACAGGTAGAATTTAGCCATTTAATAAGATCATTATATATTGATTATTCCAGAAATCAACAGGGTTCCTACAGCATAAAAGTTTAAGGCCAAATTCACAAGAAACAAGAAACACCTGCTTGCAACAACTTAACCCAAAGGTTTATTTTAACATAAACTACTGCACTAATGTTTCAAATGTTGAAAAGCTTCCCATACAGGAAGAAAGCTAAAACACACAAATGACAGATATATTTTAACTATTATTTAACTGAATTTACAAACTTTGTTTTAGCAGGGAACAAAACTAATCAGTTTTAAAGCCCCAACATAACCAGTGCTAAGTCTTTTTAGCAGCAATTTTTCTTTGTATGGTTTTCTTAGTATGTTTGATTTGGTGATAAGTGGAGGCGTTGCAGAGACAAAGGTGGAACTAAACTGAGAAATACCGGCTGTTTCTCTGTAACTCCATTTTGACCCTTTGTGTTTCGTGCTTAGCATGTGCGACTCCACTGCCTTAATTCCCATCGTTCGAACTTGAAGGACTTCTTGCACAAAATAAACCTGAGCCTCATGTATGTTCCCTGGTTTTAGCCGTGGAGAAAACTCTTGGCTGGAGACAATTTTGGTTACATTTACACTTGCTCATATTTTCCAGACAAAAAGTTAATGGTGCATCTCCCAAATGTCCCGGCCGCAACAACGCTTTATTGGTTTCGCTATCGGGACGAACCAATAATGACAAGGCATTATTTTTTCTTTTTTTTTTTAATAAGAAAAAAATTGTCAAACTTTATGTTTCATTTAGATTCGTAATAAAAATAATCCTTTTTATGATGTTTTAAAAATTAAGACCTACAAAAGACTGATTTAAGACATTTTAATACCAATTAAGGCCTTAGTTTTATTTTTGAAGAATTCAATGCCTTTTAAGACTTTTAAGGACCTGCAGGAACCCTTAATCAAGGAAATGGAAGCTAGTTCAAACATAAAACTGTTTTTTTTTATGGAAAATCCTGTTATTTTAAATGATTCTTCAAATTAGATGAAATAGGTGAAGCAACTTTCTTCATTTTTTTCAGAAATGTGCTGCAAACCAGACGCTTTTCATCACTTTTCACCTCATGAACGAAGCTCCCTTTCTACTGGAGCATCTTTCAAGCAAAAGCCCAAATGTACTTACTGGAGCCGGTCCGCTTCAGGGAAACTAATGACTTGGCTTGGTCAAAGTCGCTCTGGGAGAAACTGGAGCCACTCCTCCCTTGATTCACTGATTTCTCCCTTGTCTGGGTGGAGCAGAGAGGAGAAGCAGCGAGAAAAAGAGGGGAGGAAGATTACAAAACAATTTAAAAACAACAGACATTGATAAAATAAAATGTTTTATGTGGAGAAAACAGATTTGTTTACGGTCTGTTAAACTGTATTGACCTTTGACCTTCTTCTCACTCGTCTTTAAAGTCTTTTTTTTCCACCTCTGGCCTTAAAAGCGACATGAAACAGACCACTGTCTATTTTTCTGTCTTTCATTCAGACAGTGACGCTTCACCACAGCTGCTCACGCTCAGTCCGATTACATCAAAGCAAAACCTTCAGAAGCCAGGAAAGAGAGCGTGGTCATTTCAGCACGTGGGCCTCACCTGTGTGACCTCAGCGGGAACCTCGTCGTACGTCCTGGAGTCTGTGGAAGTGCTGCTGGAGGAGGTGGCCCACCTGGGATCAGAGCAGAGAGGAAACACGGGAAACAGGGCTGAGGTCAAAACGTTCCCAATCGGCTCCGAACTCGTCCAGATACCCCAGACATAATCAACGCCTCACTCACAGGAAGGAATTTCGAGCGGCGTCCCGGATGTGTGCGAGGGTTTCCACGTCGACGTAGTCGTAGTGCAGGGACTCCGGATCTGTGGCGGAGCCTGTTTCCGCGAGGATGACGCCGAGCCACCGTCCAAGTTCATCAGAGCTGCTCGCCTATCAAACCACAAAGCATTTCTAATTTATTTCATCCTGGAGGCGGGGAGGAGGGGCCGGCTGTTACAAAAACAAACATCTAAACTCTTATTGCAAAGCTTTTTTCTTTTTATCCTCTCAGGGGTCAAATATTTTACATTTACTTTACTCTGCTTTGGTCTCCACCCAAACATGCTGCTCAAAGGAGGAAAACTTAAAAACATATTAAAACTACTTTAATCCCACTGATCACAGCAAATATGGCTGCAAGGCAAAGAAAGGATAGTGAAGCTCCGCCCAACGCGCGTCAGACACACTTTTGCACCTCGCAGCCAGAGCAGCAAAGCTGCTTCAGCCGCGTCAGAACTAACTGGTACAAGCAGCAAAAATGAAGCAGCAGACGTGATTTTGCTGCTCTTGCTGTGTCGGTGTGAACGCAGCATTAGACATGTTTAATTGTATGATCTGGTGAACTGTAAGGAAGTGCCTTGAGATGGCGTGTTGTGAATTGGCTATATAAATAAACTGAATTGAATTAAACATTTTACCCTTGTAATTTTCATGCATTCTGAGTTATTAGCGTTTTGAGAGGTGAAGCGCCACCATCTGCCGGCTGTGGAGAAACGCGACAATGATCAGAAGATCTGCATGATCTGAAATCTCCAATATTTTCAAAGGGTCTAGAAAAAAGAAAACCGTCTTTCTGAAAGTAGAGGCAGTTATTCCGCTTTTTTTCACCTCCAGAGCCACCATCTCTGTGCTGTCCTTCAGGATACGGAAGGCGAAGGGGTGTTTGGGTCCCAGCCCGGGGACCACCTCACAGCCATTCAGGGGAAGGGAAGGCAGGGAGCTCCGAGGGTCCCCCCTGTCCTGGTAGAAGTGCAGGGAGCCTCTGCACACACAGCACCAGTGCTCTCGCCACACCTGGTTCACCAGCACCAGCAAGGAGCCTGAAAGCAGGGAAGGAAAAAATAAACTGTACAGAAAAATCGGAGAACCAAGGAGGTCCTGAGTGGATCCGGTTGCTACCTTGCCGAGGATCGCTGCTGGATGTCCTGGAGTCGCCCGAACGGGACGACTTCTTCTTGGAGAAACTGATGATGCGTGTGATCTTACGTCCTGCAGCGAAAGCTCCACGTTTCACCTTAACTAAAACAGAATTGGAGCTGCTTTACATCTATCTGTAGAAGGGATTGGGACTTTTTTTCATCTCCAAAATGTTGCAACTACTAGCGGGTTTTTTTTCAAAGATTGTCCGGTTTTTAACAAGTTTTTCCACAACTTTAACACCACTCTGTGAAGTATCACTGAGTGCACCAAACAGTTCTGCTCTTATCTGATCCAAAACCATCCTGCATGTTTTTCTGTTTCACCTGCATGATTATGGAGTCAGTTTTGATCTGTGATTGTTCGGAGCAAAGAAGGCATTTTTTTAAATTAAAATGTGAAAAAGATGCAAACCAGAAATTAGGCTTTGAGGAACGTTTTAATCATAAATGTTTTTTAGAGCAACTTTGCTGTTTCTTTTCAAATGTTATTATTTTCAAATTAATTTTTCATATTTACTTATTTTAAATATGGAATTTCTTGTTGTTTTTTTTTTTTTTTTTTTGACACTTTTCATGTTTTTTGCTCCATTTGGTAATTGTTTTTAAATTGCTTTCTTTAAAATTTGATTGATCAATTAACTTTACTGATCTCACAGTGGAGAATTTATTTCATTTTTGTTTTGGCCCTTTTTAAGTCCTTATTTGGCCTTTTAACAAAATATGTAAAAAAGAAAAAACAGAAATACTTTTTTGATATTAATAATTTATTACTATCGCGATAAGTCAGGATTATTTTTTGTGTAGTCTTCTACTGGCTGTTATCATCTATATCTGATTGTGTACAATAGGATTTTGAGCAACGTTTTTACCATTAAATTATGCAAAAAGGTGTCAGACGCAAAAAACATTTCAGAAACCGTATGTATCAAATATGATACATTTGGAATTACAGGGTTAAATTGAGTTTTACAAACTGCATTCTTTTCAGTTTGCTTTTTAAAATATTTTGCAATAAAACATGAAAAAAATTAAAACACTTATTTTTATTAAAATATTTTAGTTTTTTTTCCTGGATTCCATTTTCTTAAATCTAATCTACAAATGGATGGACGGATGTGGATTTGTTCCTACGGCTTTCTTTGGATTTGATTTGCTTGGCTTGCCACGTCCTTGGTAGGTTTACAGTTTCTCCATTTCCTTTCTCCCGTTTTGAAAGTTTTTCTAAATAGCGCTCCGTTCAATTTAATTTAGAGGTAATTTCATTAAAGGGGGTTGAATAAAAAAAAACTACAAATATCTTTTTATATTTGATGACAATTTGTATGTTTGTTCTCTTTATAGTTAGGGACCATTTTATGTTAGTCTACAGTGCTGGATTCAGACTTGAACCTCCAAAAGCATTTAAAGACAATTACAAGGTCGGCTTTATATCACCTGAAGAACATTTCCAGGATTAAAGGACTAATGTCTCAGCATGATCTGGAAAAACTAATCCATGCGTTTATCTTTAGTCTAATCGATTACTACAACGGTGTTTTCACAGGTCTGCCTAAAAAGTGGATCAAACAGCAGCAGCTGATCCAGAACGCTGCTGCCTGTGTGTCCTCACTAAGACCAAGAAAGTAGAACACATCACCCCAGTTCTAAAGTCCTTCCACTGGCTCCCTGTATCTCAGAGAATAGACTTTAAAATACTTCTGTTAGTCTATAAATCTCTGAATGGCTTAGCACCTAAATACATCACAGACTTGCTATCAGTGTATCAACCCTCCAGACCACTCAGGTCTTCTGGCTCCAACCTGCTCTGCAGACCTAGAACCAGAACTAAACATGGAGAAGCAGCATTTGGTTCCTATGCTCCACTTATCTGGAACAGAACTTCCAGAAAACTGTAAAAAGTTCCTTTAAATCAAGACTAAAAACACATTTGTTTAGGATTTGCCTTCGACTGTATTGACCAAATATTTAATATTCTTTTTTTTTGTTTCTGCATTTTTTATTTTATTTTATTTATTTATTTTTTTCCTACTTGCTTTTGATTCTGTTTATTTTCCTATATTTAATCATGTAAAGCACTTTGCATTGTCTTTGTACTGAATTGTGCTATGCAAATAAATTTGCCTTGCCTTGCCTTAGTTAAAACTCGACCCGCTGCAGTTTAAGTTCTGACATGACAACATTTCCAAGGAGAATGAAAACATGCATGTTTAAACCGAGCAGGAGGTGAAGAAATGTCTCACCGTTCTCTTTGTTGCTCTCCCCCACGGAAACGCCCACGCCGTCTGAATCGGACGCGTTTCTGTCGACAGACAACCTCTGTGGAGGGAACAAGGAAATCACAGTTTTAGATTCATCAACGACGTCTGAATCCCACCCAAGGGTCGCTCAGCATGAGAACAAGTTTGACTGATTTTAGGTTCAGAGTTATAAAGACACAGAGAAAGAAACCACCTATCATTTGTTTGCCCTCCCTCCGCGGCGGCGGCTCATCTGTGTTTCTGTGTCAGAGGCTTTTCTAGTTTATGTTGGAACAATTTTCCTGTTAGCTTCGGACGATTTTCAAAGGCTGACTCACTGCCGCCTCTGTCATTGTAGCATTAACACAGGCATCCTGCTTCACTGCGCCGAGCCAAACAACTGTTTAGGAAAATTGATGGTGACAGCACAATTGCTACTTAAATCCAACTTTTCCTCACCTCAGCTGTGTGATTATACCTTGGGAACAGAAATGACAGGGAAGCCTAAGCATGAACATCCTCACCTTGTCAAGCTCGGTTTTCCTCTGGGTGTTGGGAGATGTGGCTTCCTCAGGTTCCCCGCTTTGACCGCTCGCCTCTTTCACGACCTACATGCGAGGAGTCCATTTAAATGTCCCTAAATTCTCAGTCTACATTTTTTACACGAACATGTCGACTCTACCTTTAACCACTTGTGAGCCTGTTCCCTGCTTTGAACCGCCAGCACCAGGCCATCGCCGTTGGGTAAGGTGAACCTCAGCTCGTGGTGCTTCTTCTTGCTGTCTTTAGGTACGTAGACCACAGAGCACTGCGGCAGCAGGAGGTCGACGTAGGGACACGTGTCTTTGGAGTTCTTATAGCACTGCAGGAAAAAGGAAAAGTGTGTTCTGAGTTATTATAACTGCCAGCTGCTGTGCCATTCATTGGGATTTTAATGCGAGAAAATGTTCAGAACTACGAAGATTTAAAAAAATCCACTGGAGTGGTGTCTGCTGTTCAGTGCAGTGAGGAATGCTCTGATCTTTATCTGGAGACACCAAACAACCTTTCCACAAATGCATGACCCAACACAGTAGAGCGCCCTCCTCTGGACAAGATTCTGCAGTACAACTACACCTTATGGACAAAGGACATTCTTTTGAGGACCAGAATGTTCAAATTTTGGACAAAGAAGACAGGTTGTTTGAGAGGGGTGTGAAGGAAGTCATCTATGTTAATAAAGAAAAACTAACGTTAAACAGAGGGGGGGGACTCATGTTTCAGCTTTCAAAAATCTACAATGCAGCGATAGAGTTGATTCCTTCCGCTATCATCACAGCCCTAAACCCCTTTACAGGGGAACAGAAGACCTCACCTGTTCAGCCAGACAAACGATTCTTATTACTGACCCCCTTTCAGAGAAATAGACAGGTATGGGGCATTGCAGGCTAACTAAAGAAGCCAAAGCGACCCTAGGGCTGGGTACCGAACTTCGGTTCTTTTATGGTACCCGACCGAAATGCTTCGGTTCTACAGAGTATCGAAACATGCCTCGTCTTTCGGTACCAAGTTTCGGGTGATTGGCTGTAACACTTAACGTGATTGCGTCATCCTGGAAAAATACACAGGTGGTCCCGCCTACAGCCAGGGTTCATGTGTATCTGTTGTGAACTGGTTGCGAGCGTCGCGGAACCCCTTTAAAATTCCCCAGGTCAAAAGTGCGGCTTCACTTTTATTAAGACTGATGCTAATAGTGCGCAATGCAATACATCGTGCACGGAAACAATTTAAGAGCAGAAAGTTGCTCTGTGTTTGACTGCAAGAAGAGCGGACCGCAGCCGGCGCGACCATCCTCCTCTCAGCAGCCCGTGGGCGAGCAAAGCCAGAGCGGAGTGAATCATGCTGCTTTCACACGGACGCAACAACAAGAGCAGCAAAATCACGTCTGCTGCTTCCTTTTTGCTGCTTGTACCAGCTTCTGGCGCTAGCGGCTGAAGCAGCTTTGCTGCTCTGGCTGCGCCCGGTGCAAAAGTATGTCTGGCCGTCGGCGCTGGCATGGAGCTTCTCTATCCTTTATTCTCCTTGCAGCTATATTTGCTGTGATCAGTGGAGAATAAAGTAGTTTTATTATGTTTTTAAGTGGGAAAATCCACCTGAAAACTTAATCAGTGCAGTCAGTTCATCCTGCCTTCCAATATTTTCTCTGTGGGAGCCGCTCAGACCCCCCACATACCAGCGGTGCGCTGTCAGTAGGATCCCATTCAGCGGGCTTGTTTGTCAGACATGGTCATTTTTCTAAAGGAAAACTGCTAATTAAAGAGGTCCTCACAATGTAACAGTGAATATTAGACACTGATTTCTTTTTTTATGTAAGAGGAAAAATGTAAATGGAAAAATCTGAGCTTAAAATAAAACTCAAGATTTGTACTTTTTAAGTTGTGTAATTTTCTTTTTCTTCGAATTGATATTATAAAACTGGTATCGAAAAAAGTATCGTTCAGGAACCGGTATCGAAGTGAAGGTATCAGTATTGGTACCGGAACCGAACATTTTTTAACAATACCCAGGCCTAAACCCCGCCCCCCTGCTATTGGGAGAGTTTTCAGATCAGAGCGACTGCTGGACTTTGCTTACCTCAGAATTTCATCACCGCACTCCTTTAGTCAACTTATTTAACTTGTTCTACCAGAGTCTCATATGGCGCCTCTTTATTTAATCACCATAGTTTTCTTATTTTTAATTACAGATAAGAGAGTATAAATATTTCGTTTTTTCAGTTACTCTTTCAATTTATTTTTCATGTTTTTATGGCTGTCTTTTACCTGTATAAACATATGTTTTTATTACATAAATAATGGAAATAATTAATCAATTAATTCCAGTTGATGCGTTTTGTCCTCCATCTTCCTCAGGGAATTTGGAACCCTGAGTTATTTCAAGATTTCAATAAAATGCATAACTATTAGTGTTGCACCGATACCAATACCAGTATCAGACGGGGCCCCGATTCTGCATTAAAATGGTGGTATCGGTATCGGCGAGTACCAACAAATACCATTTTGAGAGCCAAAAGTTTATTGAACTATTGTCACCCATTCCAGGTAGGCAATAAAACGGCTCTACTGGATTCACTTTATTTCTTTTTCCTGCTTCACAAAGGTAGGCAGCAGCTTGACAAAGCCTTGATGGCAATTATTTTACATCCTAGTAGTATACAGTTCTTCATATATACACACATACATCATTTCAAACAGATGGTATCGGTATGGTATCAGTATTGGCCAATACTGCACAGCCGGGTATTGGGTATCGGTATCAGGGCCAAAAAATGGCATCGGCGCAATACTGATAAATATTTGTGACAAAATGTGGAAACCTTCTGGGAGTCACTGGAAAGCTGCTAATAATCAGGAAAAGAAAAGGAGAATCTCTCACCTGCAGCCTGTTCTCCCGGATAACGGTGAACTGTTTGGCCCACTGGCCGAATCGCTTCTTACGCAGCAGGAAAGCACAGATGCGACAGTCTCTAACAGGAGGTATGTTGCTCTCCTCTGAAGGCCACTGATGAGTGACGCCGGCGCTCCTCTCCTCTTCGTCCTCCTCGTACGATTCGTAGGAACTGCTTAGAGCATCGGAGTCGTTGTCTAACAGAGCAATGGAGACGATGAAGGAAGGTTTAGTGGATGAAAAAGAAGAAAAAGAAACTGGGACGTCTGTGGGGGGGGTTTAGCTCACAGGAGTTCTTGCGGTGCAGGTTAACTGAAGTAGGCGGGGAAGGGTTTTCCGTATCTTCATAGACGTCATCGATAGAGTTAGGAGGGCTTGACCTGTCTGCGAATATAGGACACCAAACCCAACTTACTAAATATATATTTACTTAAAGGTATAGAGCAAGGGATAACCAAATCACTTCGAATAAAGAAAATCATCACCAGTAAAGGACATTTTTTAATTATAATCTGTTACTTTAAACAGAATTTAACACTGAAATAAAATGAAGTTTTGACTAAGCCATTCTCAAAGCACATATCAAGGGGAGCTCATTTTGGTGATAGGCGGGCCAAATAAACCAATCAGATCAACAAAGCATATGACGTACTAACAGAGCGACGCTGACGAAAACACAACCACAAGCCAGGCTACTCTTGCCGAAACCAGTGGGGAGAAGAGCAAAACATCTTTTCCTCTGAGAAAGCCTCCAGAGCAGTGTTTTGCTCTTCTTTCAGTGAAGAAATACTCTGTAATTCCGATAAAACTTTGCCGATAGCCACGCTAACGCTAGTTTCATCGGCTGAAGCCGCCATGTTCTTTGGACTGAACTGTCGCTTCTCCGTTGCGTCATACCTCAACCACGCAAAAGCCAACGCTGATTGGGCGCTCGCTTGGTGAACGGCTCCAAATTTTTTAACGGAGAGTCTCCAGACTGATTAGCGAGTGAAAACCTTGAAAGCTCGCGAGATCAGGATGGTCTCACGAGGCTACTAAATCAGTGGTCCTCCCTAATTGTCAATCATTCTGGTGAGATGTTTAAGTAAGGTCGTCCTGTGTGCTCGTCCCCATTAGCTACCTTTTTCTGCGCACTTTCAGACGTATTTCTGTGGTGAACTATGGTTTCAGACAGTCATTGAAGCCTACCTTTCTCACCGCTGTTCTTTGAAAATAGCTGAGGGTCGCAAGAGAAAATGTGTCTACGAAGTGTATGACAAGAAAAGAAAGGCCTCAGAACAGGCAAATATATCCCAGAATGCTTTGCGTGCAGAGCTCTCCTCGCAAAGCATTCTGGGATTCCCTGTCACAGCGGCCCGCTGTCGCCATAGGCTGTTGCTACCCGACAACTGCGACTAATAACAAAGATGGTGAAGGCATCGCGCAGTGGAGAAGGAGGAATTACGTGACCAACAGAGCAAAAAGCAGTGATCATCTGTCTAAACGGTCAGTTTACTGAGTTCGCCATAAAGTCCAGTATATATCCCCGTTCTATATAGTGATTGAGGCATTTAGGGGTTAGAGGGATGTTCAAGAGATGAGAACAGAAGCTTATAAACAGAGCATGCATGAGGAGAAATGGGCTTTTGCACGCTCTCGCACAAGTTTAATAGGTGTTCCCTCCATGGAGCCGGTACAGGGTTGTGCATGTGCATTTTCTTTAAACTGAAGAGGACGGGTCTTTTAAAAAAAGTCCTCCACAATACCTTTAAATCTAACTTCTGCTTTGCAATTATAACTGAAAAAAGAAACACATAAAAATGTTTGGATCATTTTTACAACAAAGCTGTTAAAAATTGGGGTTTTCTATACAAAACTGACCCAAAAGGTCACCAAGTTCATCTTAAATGTGCTGACCTCGTGTGATGATGTACTCAGGAGCCATGCCGGGACTGAGAGGCACCGCCTCCTCATAGTACTCCTCAGGAGGAGGCGTTGTGGGCAGCGGGGGAGGGGAGTCTGTACAGCTCTGCGAAAGGCAGACACATAAATACAAACAAAGTCAGGCTTCCTCTTTAGGCCAAGTTTCCACTTTTTTCCAAAGCCAAAGAGTAACAGAATCTAAACCTCAGCAGTAAAAGGTTTTCCATAAATTAAACACATGGGTGGATATCCTAATCCTCAGTTTTCCAACATCATGGTGACTGATGATGTGAGCAAAACTGGGGAAATCCCACATTTATCCAACAGTATCCCTGTGATATATCATCGCTTTCAGTTCATAGTGCTGCGATTTCTATTTGCCAAATCAGGCGTAGAGAATTAGTGTAGAAGACAACAAAACTAATCGAAGCCACTTTTTGTGGTGTTACATCTGCAACAGATAGGAAACATCGGAGCATTTATCTGGGATGGCTGCACTTGCCTGTTTTAAAGAGTCATCTTGTGTTTTCTTGTCGTCTTTCAGGTAATCTGTGATGTCCCTCAGGTCCCCGAGCTCACAGTCTGGGACAAACAAGAGGATATGCATTCAAAAGTTTAAAAAACTCAGGAGCATCTCAATATACACAGAGGTGTACATGTTGCTTCATATTGCTGGTGCTCACCAAATTTCTCAAAGAGAGACTCAACGAAACTTGTCCCATTTTTGTACACAGAGGAGTTCACATAGATGTAGTCTGGACCTGATTCTAAAGGACAGAGTCAGCAAAGACGGTAAGGATGTCTGCACAAAACAATGTGAGTGCAGAAAAAAACAAAACTCTAATAGGAAGAATAGAAAACTAAATAAAATTAACAAAGTAATCAAAGTTAAGTTGTAATAAAAGGGTAGAAATACTGGATCCAGTTGGGCCCGTATGAATGGACTGCTGTGTTTTTATTTATTAGAAATTTTGTAGAAATAGAAATAAATTAGAAATGTGCTGTTAAAATACAGTTTAAGGTCATATTTGCAGTATTTAAGTGTAGACGGTGTATAGACGGTAGACAGAGGACTTTGTGGGCCGATGCCAGTAGAACCTGCTGGAAAGAAAATAAACCGCACAAAAAAGCAGGGGTCTGTTAGCCTGATAAACCAGACTAAATGTGAGATTAAATGTGTAATTTAGTCTAGACACGATGAAAGAGACATCGGAAGATTGTTGATGAGAACAACCCGTTGTTTTTCAAACCATGTCTGCGCCTATTGGCCAACGCTCTGACCAATGAGCGCAACTGACGGTGACGTAGGAAGCGCCGCAGGAAGCTGGTGGGGGAGTGGAAACAAACAGCCTGTCTGTAAAACGGCGAATATGTTCCTTCTTAAAAACGAATGAGAGTAGAGCCTCTTCCTGCTCACATTTCAAGAAACCCAAAGTGTAATCCTTCCAAAACTGATTCCAAAGCTGAGTCAAAAATCGCCATTTTACCCAGCGGTCCTTTGCACATAACTATGCCGAGAGAGGGCTGCTGCAGACGGGCTAACGTTAGCCCTGGCTGCCGTTAGCCTCGGAGCTCCGCTGGTTGCCGCAGTCCTTCCAACTTCGGAAATATTTTTTTTAATTACGCATAAAATTGGTAAATGGACCATATAGTGATGATTTATATAATAGTATAATATTCTCACCGCAAATGATCTTAAAGCAAACTTTAATTAAACAACAGCAACAGAAAAGAGAACTTTTAACTTTTAAAGGAGTGCTCCATTCAATTCAATAGTTGTTGCCATCTTTCTTGTTGTGCTTTCTCCAGAGTCGTGCAGCTTTGTTGTCACGCCCTCAAAACTCCGCCTGCTTTGCACCAAAAAATTCAAACATTTCTGCGTTGGGATTGGCCCACCAGATTTAGGGCCTGGGGCATTGATCGAGGCTATATACGGAAGAGGATTAGGGCCAGAAAAAAGTCAGAATTCTGACTTTTTTCTGGCCCTAATCATTCTGTCTTTAATCTGAGAATTCTGACTTTTTCTCAAATTACTGACTTTTCATTCTCAGAATTCAGACCAGAATTCTGAGAAAAAGTCAAAAATTCTGAGGAAAAAAGGTCAGAATTACTGACTTTTTCTCAGAATTCTGACTTTTTTCTCAAATTCTGACTTTTTTCCCATGTTAAACTGAAATAAAATTAAAAAATCAGATAACTTTTTTTTTTTTTTCAGTGGCCCTAATCCTCTTCCGTAGCTATACCCCTCGCAGGCAAGAATGTTTTTTTGCCGCTGGCGGCTGGGGCTAGTTTACTAGGCTAGGGGTCAGGGGGCAGGTTTACTGAAAACTCTTAAATTTTCTAAAACCGAAATCGGGAAAACTCTAAAGCCGTTTCTCAAGACACAAGAACGCGAGTACGGACTTGTTTCCTCGCCATCAGCCTTTCGAACACAGCTATGCCGAGAGAGGGCTGCTGCAGACGGGCTAACATTAGCCCTGGCTGCCATTAGCCTCGAAGCTCCGCTGGTTGCCGCGTTCCTCTCAACTTCGGAAATTGTTTTTTTTAAATTACGCTTTGCTGCATTTCCTCTGACAATATGATTCTCTGTTATTAATGATTAATCACTGCTTACGAAGGAATATAACTGTTGATGTGAAGTATTTTTGGTGTTTTTCTTTTTTCCTGTATTAGCAGCTCGTCTGGTTTTGTGATGCTCTTGTCATCCTAAGTGCTAATAATGCTAATACATGCTAATACTTTGTCTGTTGGAAATCTGACCTGTTGTCTGGATCTGCTGTAGGAGGTTCCACACTGAGGTTTTCTTCTCCAGGGTGGATTTGCTGAGGTTCTCTTGGTCCAGCATCTTCAGCAGCAAACCCAGCTCCTTCACCAGCACCTCCACTGCTGCAAAGGGCCAGAGTGAAAGGTCAGGAGGTCATTGCATCAGTTTAGAAACAGAAGAAGAGGGCAAAGATCAGATGGACCAGTCTAAACAAACCCAAAGGATTTATTTAGGGTTTTCTCTGCTCTTTGATTGTATGTCACATTGCTTCACAGTGTGAGCCGTCTCAAAACAGACGCTCCCCTAAAGTCAGAGCAGACTAAACAGATACGAGGCTCCATAGTCAGGAAACACTTTTAATTGGTAATTAACTCAGTCAGTGAGTGCATCGTTGGATATTTTCCTTTACAGCTACATAGTCACTAGGGATGGAACGGTTTATGAAAACCATCCAAACCCGTTCGGTTCGACTGTCTCGGTTCGGTTGGCGTGTGTTGCTTTTAGGTTCATGCTCTGCTCAGCACCTATCATAGGCGAAACGTTTACACTCCAGAGCAGAAGGTGGCGGTACTGGAACCAAAGCCAACCACCAGTAGTAAACAAGAAGAAGAAAAGCGAGAAGCAGTGTAGCCGGGTGTAGCAGAAAAATCAGTTGTTGTGGAGGAATTGTGTGGGTATGGCGGTAGTGGAAAGAACAGGATTTGGAAGAGGCGCCAGCTTAGCTTACTTTATAAGGTCTGCTGTAATGGGACCACTTTGCATTTAGAGTGACCCCTCACGATGGCAGCCGGAAAAGAAAGTTGTGGATAAAAAGCGGTGTGCAAGCATTGAGCATTGTGCAACGCGTTTTGTTTATGCTGGCTGCTTAACACGACCAACATATTAAGGCTAACAATCAACATGTACCGAACCGAAAACATTGAACTGAACCCGAACCGTGGATTTTGTGAACTTTGTTCCACCCCTAATAGTCCGCGTTGTATGCCTATAAGACCAAAAAAAAAAAATTTCATAATGAGAAAATAAAACAAATGAACAATTTATCAAATTAATCAGATTAATTGATTATTGATCATTAACTGGAGTATTTAAAACTCTTATAATGCCTTTAGCTGGCAGAGCAACCCACTTAGAGCAGTAATTATGCCAAAATAAAATAATAAAAAAAATATATATATATATATTCTGCCTCTAAGACAAAAATATTTTTTGTCCGTCAATATACTCCTTCAATTGTTCAAAAATATCCTCTTTCAGGAACTTTTTGTAATTAATCATTACTTAATTAGCATAAAAATAACAAAAAAAAAACCTTCAGAAAGACATTGATTGCAACCAGAGTGATTTACTGTTGTATAAATAAAAAACTACTAACGACTACCAGTAAGAGTAAAATTTATGCTTTTTGAGGTAAGTTTATGTTACTGCTGTTGCTGCTAAGCAGTCATCTTCCCTGCTGTTATATAATCTCATATCATATTAATTTTGTACTCATTTTCTGCCCAAGAGGCTAAAGCTAACAGCTAACAGCATGAACAACTAAAGCTACGGCGGACTTTTCTGTCCCAAAAATGTCAGATCTCCAAATGTCACAGTAATTGTTTAAAATTGCGTTTTATAAACATTAAAGCCAAAGCTACCTTTTTGCAATTGGTGGTCATTTAACTGTGGAAAAAAATGGTTTATTTACAGAGAAAATAGAGGAATATAGGAATTGACACTTGTGATTCCCAATTTGACACACATAGTGAAAAAATGTGCAGCAGGTTTTCAGGGAAAATACAGCATTGTGTCACTACCCAATCCGACCAGTAAGCACGATCCGCCCTGCGCATGCGCAAACAGAATAACTTCAGGGTAGGCGACACTTTGTTTTTCTTACTTTTTTATTATTTTGTCTTTTTAAGGCGGGGGTTTCTTTCAAATATTTTTGTATTTGTGTAAATATTACATATTCTAAAATCGAAAAAGAAGCAATTAATAGCCTTTTGACCGTTACTGTGACTGCTCTGAACATGTCCGATGATGACGTCACAATTGACGTCACAATAATACAATTGTTAGTGCATGTGCAAGGTTAGTGACACTGCAGCATGCTTTACATTTTTATCACAGCTGAAAGTAACAAGGGCTGTACCCCCTGACTGGAAATGGGTTCAGAATTTAACATATGGAAAATATAAAGAACACGCTGATACAGAAAAGAATAAAAACATATTGTCATTATCAAAACAGATATTCTTTCACAGTAGCCTGTGATGTTCCTATTTTTTCCAGATCGCTGCTGGTTCTGTATCCCTTGAAGCCTCATATTAAAAGGTAGAAATGATTCACATCATTTGTTGACTTGAAAGCCGGAGATGATGTCCATTCTTTTCTCAAACCAAAACTTAAACAAACGTCCTCCCTAACCCCCAGCTGTTGAATCTTCCCAGAAAGGTTTTGAAAGAGCTGCATGTGGTTCACATTCTTCTTTATCTTATCTTAAACCACAAGGAAGCGCCACCGAGAACAAAACCTACTGCTCGTCTCCTGCTTCCGTTTTGCCAGTCAAGGCCTTCCAGCGTTTACTCTTTATCCTTACATTTATTACCCGAGCTGCAGCTTGTCTACCACACCACGCCTGCAGAGTTCCCACTCCTTCTATCTCATTCCCTCACTCACTGCTCCAAATGGGCTCATTTTCACAGTCCAGTCGAGTTAGGCCCACTGAAGCGTGTGTCTCACCAGGGTCAGACACGGGACAGACGCTGCAAGGCTCTTTGTTCACTGGGCGGTCATACGGCAAAAAGAAATGCTGCACTGAACACACACAAATGTGCACACAAACATAGACAGACCTACATGGACAGAAAAACACAAGCAGGCTCGGTTTGTGTTTTTAGTGAGGTGTGTCTGTGTGACCTTTGGTCTGCAAAGTAAGGAAACTTTGGAAGGTATGGAGAACATATTCTGGCAGCTTTAGGCTCCAGGATGTTTCGCTCTCACAGAGAGATGCTTCATTTAATCACTACTGAGAAGCTGCCAATCTTCATAAGTTGGGAGTTTTACTCTTTGTCCTTCATTTTAGAGAAAAAGTCTAGGTCACAATCAGAATACAAACTTCTGAAAGTACTTGAAGAATGAAATTATTACAACCTTTTCAATAAATGAAAAGTGTTTTTAATTAAGAGTAATTTAATTTGAATGTGCTTTACTGGAGGCATCCATGTTTGTCAAAGAACACTACTGCCACCTACTGGTTTGTGACATCACGGTTAGCGGTTATCGCAACCGCCAGATGGATTTGCAGGATTTGCTCCGCATATCCATCTGGAAACCTTCGGTTGAAGTACTTTGGGAAGGGGCGAAAATACTGGTTAGCTGATTGGCCTATGTTGGTGATGAGAGGCGGGCCAAATAAACCAATCAGATCAACGAAGCATATGACGTACTAACAGAGCGACGACGAAGAGGAGCCAATTGATAGATCAAACTCTTGCGAAAACCAGTCGGGAGAAGAGAAAAACATCTTTTCCTCTGAGAAAAGCCTCCCAGAGCAGTGTTTTTGCTCTTCTTTCAGTAAAGAAATACTCTGTAATTCCTGATAAAACTTGCTCTATAGCCAACGCTAACGCTAGTTTCATCGCGCTGAAGCCGCCATGTTCTTTAGACTGAACTGTCGGCGCTTCTGCGTTGCGTCACCCTCAACCCACCTCAAAGCCAATGCTGATTGGGCGTTCGTTTTGGTGAGCGGCTCCAAATTTTCTTCAACGGAGAGTCTCCAGACTGATCTGATGCAAAAGTGAAGTTGGGAAAGCTTCGCCAAGATCAGGATGGTCTCACCAGGCTAACTCCATAGGGGATGCACCAAGCAACTGGCTGGAGATAATAACCAGACAAATTCCTTTGATTAATTATTACCTCTAATTTTAAATCATCTAAGAAATGTTCCCATTTATCATTAGTTACAAAAAAGAAGAGTCTAATAATTTTTGTTGTATAAATACATCAGCAGGTACCTAGATGCTCAGCTTCTTTGGTTTTCTAAGAGTCCTCGTTGCGTCACACCTCAACCCGCCTCAAAGCCAGCGCTGATTGGACGCTCGTTTGGTGAAGCGGCTCCAAATTTTCTTTAACGGAGGAAAGTAGCCAGACTGGATCTGCGCGGTGAAACCTTGAAAGCTCGCGAGATCAGGGATGGTCTCACGAGGCTATGGTATCGGCTGTTGATCAAGTCCCAGTGCTGTATCTGGTGTTTGTCCCAACACGCTATTATCCATGATGCTGACGACCACTGCACTATGTGAAGCAGAGAATAACAGGGTAATGACGTGTTTTTTCTCTGGCCAGAAGTTCAATGGAAAATCCTCCTTCTTCAATCCAACGACCAACCCGTCCGTGGAGGATCAGGAATGGGAAAGGTTAAATAGCTCTTTTTTTTCACTTTTACCCGATGTATTCCAACATCCAGCTGCCATGCACATGGGCATTGTCAGTTTCACTATAGCTCTGGTGAATTTCAATGGTGAAGTCCTCTGGAAATCTTCAATAATTGTTGTTGATTGCAGATGTGTCTAGTAGTTCCCATTGATTTAGCTTCTGTAAAAGCTGGGAGAATGGCGCTAGGCTTACCGCGGACCGCGGACGTCACTGATGGAAGATGGCAGGAGGGAGGGGCTACTATATTTGGGCAAAAAATGGCGGCTCCCAGACAAAATGCGTATGTATTTAAAAAAAAAAAAAAAATTACTGATTAATGCCTGATTCATTAAATCACCACAAACGTATAGTTTTAGGTATAGATAATGACCCATAGGTTATTTCTTGCTGACCAGACTTCTTCCTTTACAGCCCCACTCCCTAAAACAGACATAGTTTCCTCAGGCGGGTCTTCCTATGGGCTCAACAATGCTCTGCCATGGCTACAGTCAACATCTACAGCCGGCATGTGTTTGTCTGTTTCTGTTTAAAGACACTGCTTTCCACCTTAGTGTGGTTTCCTTCCATTGTAATAAACAGTCCCGAGAATTGGGCACGAGGAATTAATTCACGCAGGGACTTGGAATGCCTCCTCGTTAAGATCCCATTCATCCAGTGGAAAGAAGGAAGTGGAGTTTAGCGGGGAGAGGAAGCTGGCGTTAAGTGGGACGTCTTTGCCTGGTGAATGTTGACCTGCTGCCAGCTGCTCCAGCTGTTTAGATCCTGGCTTCGGCTCAGCACTGGACTTCCCCTAACCGGGCGAAAGACAAAACCTCTTCCACAGCATGAGTCACTGAAATATATACCACTCAGCACTAAATCAAACATAACACTGAAATGAAAGGAGTGCTTTTCAGGGATCTGGCATGAAACTAGAGCCCACAATCATAAATCTGTTTGACCATTTACAGTAGACCCTGCTTTTGAAAGCTGATTATCCAATTTCAAAATGAAAAAAAATGGACGTTTGCCAAAATAAGAAAAGAGGAATGTTCTGCGGTATCTGCCATGTGGGGCGTTTAAGGCCACTTCTAAAATGCTGTTTACATCATGATTACCTTTAGTACTGGTTCCAATCCATCTAAAACATTACATAATCCCCTAAACCTATAGCCAACAACTGTTTATTCATTTGAAATATCTTCTTTTGCTGCATTTAATTGACCCTGAAAGTCAGAAAACAGATCCAAGAGTTTCCCCTGCTTTATATGGATGTTGGAAATCTGCTGTGGTGCAAACCTCCTTGGAGTATAAAGCCACAACAGCTAGTTAGAAAATATTCAAATATATACAAACTTCAGACCGAAGTATTCTGTACAGAAGTCCAAAGACTTGGACAGTTTGCATACACTAAAGCCAGATATTAGATAAGTGCGTTAAAAGTGTCAACTGACCATCATCTATTGACAAAATGTTGCTGTACCGTAATTTTCGGACTATAAGCCGTGACTTTTTCCCCATTTTTCGACCTTATATAACAATGCGGCTTATCTATGGACATTTACAGTTAACGGCCACTAGGGTAATACCTAAATCTATGGATTCAAATCAAGTACGGTAGCCGCGCGCGCGAATGCGGAGGTCCTCCGAAAGCAGACTTCTACCGCGAGTGGTACGAGACAGAACGACAGCAAGAAAGACGGACATTGCACTAAATTGTAACAGTTAACGTATGCAAACATGCAAATTGAGTTGAATTGTTAATAAATAGGAGCTTCCCCAAACAGTTGCCTCTTTCCCGACAATCCTCTCTGTGCATGAACCATATGGCAATTAAACATAAAAAAACCTAAAACTTATAGTCCGATGCGGCTGATAGTCCGAAAATTACGGTACTTCTGCTGTACATTGCCTTTAAAGGCTTCACAAATCTTAAGCTGTGTGATTAAAGATCAGTCATCAGTTGGACGTCTTCTCAACCAGATTGTAGTTCATTCTGTGGTATTAATGCATGTCTATTTTTTGTATAAAGCCAAAAAGAAGCATGGTAAATGCCTGTCACGGTTCCTTCAATAAATAAAGTGATAAATAAAACGTAAACGAGCGGTACAATTACACTGCCGTTGTTCTGTCAGATGAACATAACCATAGTCAATACCCCTTTAGTTTTGTATGAAAAATTTACTTTAAAGTACGTCAACGGGGGTGTATCCCTTTAGTCATGTACAAAAAACAATTTCATTACTTACTTTTTGGTGTTTTTCGAAGCATATGGCGATCTGACCTTAAATTGTTTTGTTTTTGCAAAAACCTAACGGGATAAATGCAAATCTGCTATCTTGCGCATGCATATTGACTATAGATATGCTGGTCTGACGGGGTATGTTCAACTGACAGAATACCGGTATAGTCCAGGAAACCTGGCGCAGTTTACTTTCACACAGCCAAACAACATCATGAGGTTAAAACGGATCGTTTCAGCGTCACTATTGGTCCAACATTTCACTAGTCAGGAAGAAAAATTGTGCAAATCAGAAACTTTGCCCTATGAAGCTTTTTAAACAACCAATCTTCAGATTGGGGCTTTTTGTTTGTTTTTCATTTTCTTCTTCTACCTAAACAGTTACACAATCTCTTCCTGCTTCCTGTTGCCCAGATAGACATTCATGAGCCCAGACAGACTTTTCAGGGGTTCTGGATCAGGTTCTTACTGGCATGAACACCTAAATAAAACAGGACGATACAGTTAAGGGTGTTGCAGTTTGGCCTGAAAGCACTGTACCTTTTATATTTAATGTTTGTTTAGATTCAGTCAAAGTCATTTCGATTTTGCAATACTGAAATAAAGTCCAAAACAACTGTGAAACAGCCCTTGCAGCTTAACCCCCAGTTAAAATACTTTTGTTCTTGGGTGCAGTCACTAAGAAGTCTTTATTTGTTGACTCTGTCAATAACACCAGAAATCTGGGTGTTTGAAACAGGATTTCAACCCATTTCCACAAAGCTGATTTTTATGGGATATTTTTACAACCCTAAAAACAAATACTAGCAAATACAATCAGATACCAGCATTTCTTGCATATGCATTTTGAACCTAAATAACTTTAACTGAGCAAAAATCAAATGCAGCATTATAAAACGTAGCACTGGTGGATTATAAAGAACCAAATATTTAACTTCTGCAGTTTGAGAGGCACTTTAAATGTTTAAGATTTACAAAGCTAGAAGGAAAGAAAAAAAAGCAATTTTATGGCCAGTTATGGGGGGAATTTTGCTCCATTTTCGCAAAATAATATGTTTTGTAAATGAAAATGTAAAAAAAGGTATCAAAACCAAAAAGGGTTTGGGGGCACAGAGGTGGTGATCGCATGACCCATCTTCAGAGGCTTTGGTCCTCAACATGGCTGTTGCAATATTGAGACCCGGCCTGTTGACATTTGCTGCATGTCTTCCCCTCCCTTTCATCTAATTTCCTGTCTGCATACTTTCAAAATTAATAAAAACTAAAGGCCACAAGGAACTAAAAGCTTTGAAAGTTTGAAAGAAATTTGGTTATCTCAAAGAAAATATGATCTGTAAAAGTTACGGTAGTTTGAAAAGAATGCAATTTGTAAAAATCAATCTTAAAAAGTGAACAGAAAATATGAAAATATTACATTTCTAAAAAAAAAAAAGTACATTTGTAAAACAAATTTAAAAAAATGAGAAAACAAGAGAGTTACTCTCAAAACCTTAACCCTTTTTTTATTATTAAAAGCTTTTCAAAGGTCTCTACTTGCAGCAATAATGGGACAAACTTCACTCCGTAGTTATAGCTCATTACACTTGCTGCACCGCTGCTGCAAAGCACCAGCAGCATTCCTTGATCACGGTCCAAAACTCTATGTAGCCCAGCGGTGTTAGTGAGTGGAAACACATTGGCCAGAGAAACGATTTGGTAAACACCACGACCAGGACCTTTAAAAGGACCTTCCAGTTGAAGCTTATTGTTTTTTTGTTGTTTAAACTCTGCAGGGGATGAAGGGTGGGGGTGGGTGGAGGGGGTGGGGGTAACACAAGTTCAGCACCTGTGCTAACATGTCCGAAGAACTTTGATGAGAACAATAATGTGACCTCAACTGGGTGCACATAGGTACACGTTTTTCTTCTTTCTACTCTTCTGTTATGCTAAAAGATTTCCCTCATGCTGGCATAAGCTTCCACTCCATGCAATGCAAACACAAACATCATCACAGTGAGTCAAAAGTCCCAGATTTCTGTGATCCCGGAGATCAGATCTGTTTCACAACATCTCCTCCTGCATCCCATCCAGCAGATCAGCTCACACCCACACAGAGACTTTGGCAATTAAGCCAATAAACTGGTTTTTGTTTGCATGTGGATTCCCAGTACATTCAAATCATTCACCTTGTAGGTATTCAAGCAAGGTGATGTGTCCTTTTTAATTCTCTCTGAATACTACGTATGACTAATGTAATCCCAAAGCTTTTTAAAAAAAAAACATCATTTGTCATTTTATCATTTCACTTTAAACTTCTGTAGCTGTAGTTGTCTGATAGATCATTTTAACAAAACTCACCCTCAACAGCAATGGATGAGAGTCCCACCATTCTGCAAGATTAAGCAGGAAACAAACCAGCTTGATTACATACAAAATAACTGCAAAAAAACGTATATTTGTATTCCTCTGCCAAAGCTTCCCAGCCTCTCTCTGTCCAGTGAAGCCGTTATACCAGAGTTAAGCTGGTCGGCTGAATTCGCACTCCCTTTACCTCTCCCTTCCTCCATCTGATCTGTTATCTCCCTCCACCTCCCTCTCTTTACCCTCCTCTTTTCCTTTTGGGGGGTAGGGAGACGGTGGAGCGGTGTGTGTTTGTGTGTGTGGGTAAGCCTGCTCTCCACTGTAATCCTGGGGATTGTATAGCACCTGGGAAAGGCTTGCTGTGTAAACACACATGCCGACTAATAGCTAACCCGCATTCTTTATTCTCTCACATTCTTTCACCTGAAACTAAAGTTTTACAGATCAACCATCCTAACAAGATGCCCACCGCCAAGAAAAAGTTTTAAAAAAGACAATATTTTAGACAGTGCAACAAAATGAAAAAAATCATCACTAGCTTTTCTGTCCCACAGCTGAAAATCTATATGTTGCAAGTATTGTTTTAAAATATAAAAGCTCAAACATGAAACGGTAGATTGATTTCAGCAGAGTGAAGGTAGAGGTGAGGTTTCAGAGTTCCACGTGGATGACTTGTTACCCTGAGGCGGTTTAAGTGCCCCGAACATGATGAAGCACGCTGCCCTCAGTCACTCACTGCACAAACAATCCTCAAAACTACACACTCCAACACACAACCATATGCACCACAACATACAAAGGGTACATAGTTGATCTCTGTCCGTACAGCAGGATTTTATCGTCATAAAAAGAGCTACATCAAAGATGGTGGGGGCCCCCATGTTTCTTCTATTTTAAGTTTAGCTTATAACTTTTTTTATCCTTTTTTTAATAATGTTTTATTAAAGTAATAGAAGAGGGGAAATTGGATTATTAACTCTAATGCTATGTTCAGACCGCACGTGATAGAGGCAGCAGAAGCAGCTAGTTTAAATGCAAAGTCAATGGTTTACAGTAAAGGTCCTGTAGCGCGTCTGAGCAGCTGAAGCAACGCCTCATGAACTTCTGAGTATCTGACGCGCGAGACGCACTTTAGAAGCAGCAGCTCCTGGAGTTGGAAAATCAAACTTTTGCTGCTCGACGCGCCACATCTACCAATCAGTGAAGCTGATCTGGGAGCTGGCAGGGAGACAGACACAGCGCTGCTGATGCAGAGCGCTATGATCAATCCTCAGAAACAGTTTATTAACGCCTAAATTAACTTAAAATGTTGAAACCTGCCGTCAAAATATGTTCAATTTTATTATTCTGATGCCTGCAGTTTGGATCACGCTAACAAAAACGCGAACATCTACTTCCAGCCGCTGCAAAATGTAGCTAAAAAACGCGAAGAGGCGACCGGGCCAGAGGCTGCTTTTTAAGGGGATTCCCAGTGACAGCACACAGCCGGTTTAAGGGGGTCTGAGTGGCTCATTACATAGGTAATAACATCTTATTACATACACTGTTATTACCTATACATATTTGCTATTATTTTACATTTCATGGGTCTAAAGTAGCTGAAAGTCTTGAAGGAAAGTACTGCCTTCTAAGACAGACTGAGTTCTGACATTTAACATAGGTGACGAAAAAAAAACTAAGCTTATTTTAAGAGGTGAGGGCAGGGGAGGACAAATGGGACATCTTAAAGTCGTAGGGAAACGGCCATTCTAACCGTAGCAGTTCTGAATTCTGCCGAGTGGTGCACAACTTTACATGAGTGAATAAAGCGAATTTGAGTGGTCACTTATCAAGAGGGCGGGATTGTTGTGGTGGAAGGTTCGCAAGCATGTTTGATCGTGGCTGGTTTCTCAGAGGCATTGTTGCTAACCAGTTAGCAACTTAGTGCTAGTAGGTTCCCAATGGGAAATTATAATGTGAACAAGTAGCACTAAATTGGTGACTTAGAAACGACAATCGCCAAGGAAATGCCATGGACAGAGGAAATGATTTCCTGCAGCTTTAAAAATTACTTTCTGCTTTGGCTTCGGGTCTCGTGGGCGTTGCTCGCCCGGCTTGGCTTTGTGCTGCCCTCGGCTGCTGGAGGGGGTGGCTGCGCCGCCTGCGGCCTGCTCTTTTCTTATGTTTTGCTACTGGCTACGCTTGCTCTCGGCTGATTCTGTGCGTGGTGTGTTTTCACAAGCGCCAGCTGTTGGCATCGGGTCTCAGGTGGGGTGGGCTGCTGCTTTTGCACGGGGGGGCGCTTTTGGGAAGGCCCCCATGGCGCCATGGGTCGGTTCGCTGGGCGGAAGTCCGTCAGCGGGTCAGCCTGGAGTGTTTTTCCTGGGTGGTGCGGTCGCTGTGGTGGTACGGTCGGCCGTCACGGGCTTTGGTGTCGGGGCGGGCGAGCTTCGTGCTCTCAGGGGTTTAGCGCCGTTTGGCGCTGGGGCCTGGTGCCCGTGCCCGCCCTACTTCTCGGGTGGCCGGCTGCCGGCGCAAGCCTGTAGATCTGTCCCCTCGCTGCTCCCCGGGCAAAGCGGCATGGCGGTGGCTGGGGGGCTTCTTCGGCTGTTCTCTCCTACTGCCTTGGTGGGGTTCCTGAGCCCGGGCTGGCTCCCCGCCTTTGGTGCCTTCGGGCTTCTGGGGTCCCCTGGCCTCTGGGCTTTGGGTCTCCGGGCGCTTGACTCAGTTTTCTGGGGGTGTGCCCTCCTGCCACAACCACTATTGAGCATTTTTTCTATGGTTAAAACTTTTTACATGCACAAGTTCACCCCTCACAAACAACTACAGGTGCTAGGGCTTCAGGTACTTAGAGATTCACTTCCAAACAGAAACCCCACATTCATATCTTCAGGTAACACAGAGTACATGTCAGAATTAATAATATTACTTTAGCGATAGTTTCAAGGGGTTTGCTTTATTTTGTATATCTCGCATCATGTCTTTTGGTTGTGCTGTTCTTTTTTTTTTTTTTCCATCTCATTACAGGTGTTGAAGCAGACTGAAAATGTTTTGTCATTGTCTCCTTCCTATCTCCTCTTTTCTTTTCATTCTTATGTCCTGTTTTTTTCTTTTTCCTTCTCTTCTTTCTCTTCTGTTTTTCTGCTCTACTCTTACATTGCAGTGTCCATATAAATCAAAAACTCCCTGCATAATTATAATAAAGCAATTTATATACATGAAAACAAGTGGAGCAGTATGGCAATTGCTTATACCGCTACACTTGTGAAAGTAAAATTGTTAGCTCCTTGGCATCAAGACAATTATTCTTATTGCCACCTTGCCAGACAGGACACTGTTAAAAAAAAAAAAAAAAAAAAAAAAAAAAAATTACTTTCAGAAATTAATTACCAATAAAACAAGTTATTCTACTTGTAAAAAACGAAAGGTTGTTGTTGACGCGAAGTTAAAATTAGTGTAGCCTAATATGGCCGGCTGACCGAGCTAAAACACGCTAACCTGTTAGCTACTAAGTACAGCTAGCCAGAGAGCTACACAGCGTCCATAAAGCTCGATGCTTCCTAGCTCCAATTTAGCTTAGGGACCTACTGGTGTTCCTAGCTAGCGTTAAGAAATATACGTCTGCCCACAAGGATTCGCCTGATTGGCACCTAACGAAGTTTAACAAAAATAAAATATTTCTTCATGGTTACTCTGTAAGACACGCACTAATGTCTAGACCTTCACGTGTTTTAGGTTTTATAACAGAGAGCCTTAGCCCTTACGTATATTTGTGTAACTTTTGTTTTTGTAGTTCTTTTTGAAAAGGCTAAGGATTCTGGTTAGCATACTTCAGTGTAGCAGGCTGTTGTGTTAAACAAGGTCGGCTTTACGCCAAAAATACGACCTTTGACGGACGTCTGGGCTTCCTCTACAGCGCATTTCTGCACGGACGATGGTGCCGCTGAAACTGGAATGGTGCCCTTACTCTGAATTTTAATAAGTGTTACAGAAACAGTGTTTTCAAAACAAAAGTCTGGTCAGCAAGGAACAATCAATGGATCATTTTCTATACCTAAAACTAATATGTTCGCAGTGATTTGATGAATTGAATGTTAGCCCGTAAAGGAAAGCAATAATTTTTGTCGCTATCACTGAGTCTGGGAGCGGCCATTTTTGGCCAAATATAGTAACACCTCCCTCCTGCCATCTTCAGGCAGTGACGTCGCGATGCGGTAAGCCTAGCGCCATTCTCCCCGCTTTACAAAGCAAAATCAATGGGAACTACTAGACACATCTGCAATCAACAACAATTATAGAAGATTTCCAGAGGACTTTACCATTGAAATTCACCAGAGCTATAGTGAAACTGACAATGCCTACGTGCATGGCAGCTGGATGTTGGAATACATCGGGTAAAAATGGGGCAAAAAAAGAAATATACTCCATTCCTATTTCTGATCCTCCAAGGACGGGTTGGTCATTGGATCGCCAACTTGAAGAGGGAGGATTTGCCATCGAACTTCTGGCCAGAGAAAAAACACGTAAATATGTAGCCAACATTTCGGAGAAGAATGTTTTCAAGATGACTTGGATAATAGCGCTGTTAGACAAACACCAGATACAGCACTGGGACTTAATCAACAGCCGATACCGCTACATCGCCCATGACGTCACAAACCGGTAGGTGGCAGTAGTGTTCTTTGACAAACATGGATGCCTCCAGTAAAGCACATTCACATGAAAATTGCTCTGAATTAAAACACTGATCATTTATTGAACAGTATGGAATGATTTCATATTTAAAGTACTTTCCCTCTACCTTTTTTCCTCTCCCTTCCCAATTTAATGTTTTAGGAAATAATCCTTGGAGGAACCTAGACCAAAAGATGTGTCTCTTTCAGGTCTAACACACTTGTAAAATATACTGCTATTACACCTACTTTGAGTTTTTATGTTTCTACCTCTTCTTTAAACTGTCCAAATGGCTATATCTGTTCCTAAATACAAATGTATTTGTCTTCAACACAGATTGTTTGCATTAACCTTCCCCTGGTGATTCTGTACCAACGCTGTTCCAACTCAAAACAGATGTAAAACATTCAAAAATTGTTAAATAGGGGGGGTTGCACATTCTGAGTGATGTTGAACTGTTTCCAAAAATCTAATTGTACAAAAGCCAGATCTTCCTTGAGGGAAGGTACAAGCCTCAAGGAACCGGCACACCCTGTAATGCTTGGTCATGGTCGGACAAACCGCTGCTATCTGTGACTGACTGTGAACTCTGACCTCCCAAATGAAACTGTGACACCCACACCCCCGTTGTCCAACGGGAAAGCAGCACTAAAATTAACATGCATCTGTAAAATTCACACCCTTTTATTTCACATCACAGGGATTTTGAGGTAATCTCAAATATTTGTAAAACTACATTGAAGATTTGAGTTTGAAGTACTGTAGATAATTGTGATTAATTTAAAGTATAAGAAGCTCAAACAACATTAAAGAAGAATGGTAGTTTATTTATTTATTTTTTTAAGAAAAATGCTGCAGGAACCTACAAAATAACACCCTTAGCTATTGTCTTTGGACATGTACACACAAACTCTTCTAAACCTGATATGACATGAAAGAACTCAGCAGGTTGGTGATCTTGCGGTGTCCAGAAACAATGTGTGGGAGTCTTTGTCAGCTGAAAAATATTACCCTGCTACTTTTTGTTTTGTGAGCAGGCAAAATATTATCTCAGGCTAAGTGAGTCATGGGAGAGATTTTTCTGCAAATTTGAAAACAGAGGGGTTTTACTCAGTACCACCATATAGTTATATAACTGAGAAGTTAAAGGATGATTATTAGAATTACTTTAACCAATTATAATCATGTTAAAATATCATGTGACTTTGTGTTCAGTTATCTGGGTTTGAAGCAGTAGAGCCAACATTTGTTAGTGTTTAGAGCTCTTTTTTTGACCTCATTCCTTTCCTAAAAATATAAAAAACTCAGTTAGAGGAGTCCGTCAGTCTAATACTTTTTTAAGACAAAGCTTACAACTTTTCTTATGAATAAAGCTTATAGTTCAAGTGGCTCAGGTTACCTAAAGCGAAATCTGTAGCTAGCTTCTATAGACTTGGGCTGCTGGAGGACATAGGGACCCCTTACCATTGCTCTACTTATTCTACTATTAACCAATTTTTCAATATTTCTTACCTTACTTTCTATCTTTAGGTTTCTTTTTTTTCTCTTCTTAGTAACTACATTTGGGATGGTCGTCTGTGTAGCCATGACACCGTCCTGCTGTTAACGTCATGTTATCGGTGATCCATCCATGTTTCTCAACGTCTAGTCTTGTATATTTCATACATATTGCTACTAGTTGAACTTTTAATTGTACTAACTGTATGTGCTCTCCAGTGGAGGGCAGTAGCGCCGCTACATGTAGCGAAGCTATTAGTTTAACTACATTTTCCAGTAGCTTGACCGTAGCGTCGCTGCTTTATTTATCAAGTAACTTTCCAGTAGTGACGTTATTGTTTTGATCAAGTAGCGGCGTAGCGTCCACAAACGCTACAAAATCCAGGGCATAACTAAGAAATTAAACCAGGTTTTCTCTTTTGAAACAACAATCAGCCACAAAACTACTGTAAATAGCAGTTTCAGCTGACGCTTTTATAAGTGGCGTAGTAGCACAGGCACACTCAGTAGGGTTAAACAAGCGCACCCTTTCCCAGGCTGTCATTCTATTGGCTGGAATGGTTGCTAGGCGGACGATCCAACTGCAGTCCGAGAGAGCAAAAAAAAAACCGCAAGCAGAGCCTACGGGTTTGCGAGCGTAACTGAGACTCGAGCAGAGAGAGCGGTTTGTGCGCGCGACGAGAAGGAGGCAAGCTTGAGAGGAGAAAATATCTGTGCAAGAAGCATTAAATCTAAGAGAAGAAACAAAGATTTGAGAGAGAAGAGAAAATATTTGAGAGAGAGCGCATGTTTGGAGTGTGAGCATTATAAATTTTGAGTGCAAGAAGATGAAATTCTTTTCTCAAATTGAATTGATGTGCTCTTGCATTATGGCAGGATAATTCTCCCATATCTATGTGCCACTAAGATACTCTAATTAGAGAGCAGTAGTGAAACTTCCATATTGTATTTCCATGGCCTTGTTTACCTGACAGGATGTTTACATAAATCTGTTTTTAGGCTTTGCACAGATAAGATATTTTATTTATGGAGGAACAGCTCTACTGTATATAAAATAAATACATAAAAAAATAAATGCTCAATAAATAAATAAATAAGCATTCAATTAATTTTGCCCCCAAAAATACAATGAATAAATATGTAGGTAGAAATTAAAGTATATGGTGAGACATAAATATATGTATCACTTAATTACCTTCTTTATTTTTTCACCTTTTTTGTAAGCAGTTTCATTTGTTACTTGAATCGACTGTTTAATTGAGGTCTGAAGAAGTTTTCTCTAAGGGAGACCCTAAAGAAATAAGATGCCTTTTGTAGGGTTTTGTTTTCCCTAGAGATGTCCATTGAATGCAAACTCATAGCCATGTCTCCATGTGTGTAGAACACTACACAGTACCTTTAATTTGGTTCTAATAACAAAGCAGATTGTTTACTAGTTTGTCTACTAGTGATTACTTCAGTTTTTATTTTAATATGCTGATCATAAAGCAATGTTTATACTGTGTTATGTCATTGGCTGATCTTTAATTAATGTTTTAACTAGTGTATCAGACTCATTTTGAATTGATATTAGGTTGGTACAACGTTAAGTAGCTTCTGATGTAGTTAAGCTACTTTTAACACATTAGTGTAACTTAGCTTGCTATAATTCTTTAGGTGGTAGCTTTTGTGTAGTGAAGCTTAATTTATTGTTGAGTAACTGATAGTTTAGCTCACTACACTGGACAAGTAGCTTGCCCAACACTGGCGCTCTCTTTTATCCACTTGAACACCGGCTTGGAGGTCATTTGGTGTCCCTCTTCGAGACACAGTCACTTGGGGAGTTAGTCTTCAATTAAAGACGTAAAATGTATTGGTGCATCAGACCTACTATGTCCCATCTATGTGTCTGCTTCTGTATTCTCAAACCCATCGACCCCAAAGTCCAGAAGGCGGCTTACACCAAACCTGGTTTTACTGGAGATTTCTTCCTCTTCACTGTCATAACATGCATATGCACTATAAGGGATCACTGGAAAGTTATGCTACGTTCAGACGGACGCTGCAAAAGCAGCAAAATGGCGTCTGCTGCTTCCTTTTGCTGCTTGTACCAGTTGGTTCTGGCAGCGGCTGCTGAAGCAGCTTTGCTGCTCTGGCTGCACGGTGCAAAAGTGTGTCTGACGCTGCTGGCGTTGGGCGAAGCTACTCTATCCTTTCTCTGCCTTGCAGCTATATTTTGCTGTGATCAGTGGGAATAAAGTAGTTTTAATATGTTTTAAGTGAGAAATTAAACCTGAAAACGTAATCAGTGCAGTCAGTTCATTCAGATTATCATCCTGCCTTCCAATATTTTTTCTGTCGAACGCTCAGACCCCCACATACCAGCGGTCGCGCCCGACAGAAGGAATCCCTTCATCAGCAGCCTCTGGCGGGGTCGCCTCCTCACAGTTTACCGCGGCGGCTGGTAGGTGTTTTTCATCTAAATAATCCAGATCTGCAGGCACCAGAATAATAAAAGCGAACATATTCTGCGGCAGATGTATATATTTTAAGTTAATTATCGCGTTAATAAACTGTTTAAGAGGAGTAATCAGAGCGGTCTGTGTCATCAGCGCTGTGTCTCTCTCCTGCCAGCTCCCAGATCAGCTTCTCTGATTGGTTCACGCGGCGCGTTGAGCAGCACAAATTCAATTTTTCCATCTCGAGCAGCAGCGTGTTTGCGGCGCCGTCCGCTAGCGTCAGATGCTTAAAGCGCGCCCGACGCCGGCTGCTTCAGCTGCTCAGGACTGCGCTAAGCCTGCTGCTCAAAGCAGCGCCTTGCCGGACCTTTTGCTGCGCCTTGGCCAGCAGCGTCAACCATTGACTTTGCATGTAACTTCGCTGCTTCTGTCAGCCAGCCAGCGCTGCGCCCGGTGTGAAAACGCAGCATTAGTCGACACACAATGCTAACGGCTGTCCACTGTTGCTAAACATCCGAGAGAAGTAAGTTCTTCAAGTTAATGACTTGACGCAATCTATTTGGTGTATCTTAAAGAGAAAACTTTTTAACTAATCTTTGTGTGTAATATGGTTGAAGGAACTCTGTGAAGTGTCTCATGTGCCAGGCCAACAATTCCCCCTAATAACCCCTCTTTCAGAGACCAAAGAACCCAAATGACCTATATTCCTAAGGGACGGACCTATTCTTCCCGTTCAATTAGGATGTTTTCTTTTTTTTTTTTTTTTGGTCCACTTTATAAAGTCTCAAACTCAACGCTAAACGTCTTCAAACTTGAGAACAAAGTCCTGGAGTTTGTTTTTTTAACTTTTTTAGTAGGCTGACAGGAAAGGGGGTATGAGGGGGAGAGACATGGACCAAAGGACCAGAGGTCGTATTTGAACACGGGTCGGCAGCGTCGAGGACTACACTGCAAAAACCATCTAGAAATAAGTACAAAATTTCTTAAATTTAGTGTATTTAACCTTAATTTTAGTTGGTAAATAAGACGATTTGCCAATAGAATCAGTATTTCTACTCCTAAAATAAGAGAATTAGATAATATTCACTTGAAATAAGACAAAGCAATTGTTTTTTTCTTATTTTAAATGTAAATTGCCTTGTTCCATTGGCAAGGTGTCTCACTTATCTGCTCAATTCAAGATAAAATTCACTCAATTTAAGCAAAAATAACTCATATAGATTTCCATTTTTTGCAGTGTAAGGCCTCCATACATGGGCCGTACACACTAACCGCTGCACCACCTTGTTTTTTTAAAACTTTTTTAGAGTGACTACGTATGACCTGGATGAGCTGGATACATTTCATGGATTTACTCAGATTTACTTTCTTGCTGAGAATCCCATGCCAACAGAATAATGCATACCCCCACAGTTTTTTACACAGGGTGCGGTTGCCTCTTTTATTAATGCATACAGTATTTGGCTTTTTTCCTAAAAGTTCAAATTTTGGTACATTGTTTTAAACAGAGCCTGTTCTGCCACATGTCTGCTGTTTCAGTCACAGGCTTGTGGCAACGTGTAGAGAGGAATTTGTTCAGCTTTATTTAAAAAAAGAAGCAATTTTAACTCTCTGTGGGCCTAGATTTGTAAAGAGCATGAGTTAGAGCTGTAAAATCCATGCAGTTGCTCTGCAGTTACTATAGGCTTCTTAGCAGCTTCTCTAATGAACACCTTCCTCAAGTACCAAACAAGGTGGTCTTGTGTCCCTGAGTTTCAATCTGTGCTTAGCATCCCGTTTAAGCAATATGAGTCTGCTTAAACCTCTCAGCAATTGTGATCCTTTCCTGTCTGTTGCGAGGGGCTGAAACAAATAATTGAATTAATTGTGAAAAATCGAGAATTGAAATAATCCTTTACAGTAATCAATTAATCGTTAATTGGAGTATAAAGACTCTAAAACGTGTCTCTGGGTGACATGGTGACCCACCTAAGCAGCAATTATACCAAAATTGTAAAAAAAAACAAAAAAAAACAATATGTTATGATTTTGGATTTAAGATGTAAAACATTCGCAACCCCAGCTGTGATAAAGTGGAACAGAAAATGGATGGATGGATGGATGGATGGATGGATGGATGGATGGATGGATGGATGGATGGATGATGGATGGATGGATGGATGGATGGATGGATGGATGGATGGATGGATGGATGGATGGATGGATGAAAAACATTTTCGTTTGTCAATATAATATCCAGTACTCCTCAAGATGAAAAGTTTCATGTGGTTCAATTTTGTGAAAAGACTTCTTTAAGGAAACTTTTACTATCTGATTATTAATCAATTAATCGAAAAAATAATCTATAGATCAATCGACTTTCAAAATACTGGTTAGTTGCAGCCATACTGATGGGTTCACTGGTCTTCATGATGCTTCAATGATTGACCTCTTCAGCATTCACGGAAAAGCTGTACATTTGACTTAAACTGCATCCCATGCAAACAGTCTGAAAGCAACTGTTTGGATTAGGGGTGCGGGAAAAATCGATTTGGCGATAGATTGTGATTTTCGGCTGCCCGATGCAATATACATTTTTTTACTTCCTTTTATCAATTTTGAAAAAAGTAAAAAATTTTACCTAAAACAATGAGGGAAAATGGGGTATTAGACGTTGGTTTTTAAGCTAAATCTGGTTGGTCCGTCATGTTCTTGATTTAGTCCTGAAATAGTTGTTAAAAATTGGGCTGGATTTGGTAGGTCTGATTTTGTCCCACTTTAGTCCAAATTAAAGACGTTACAAACCCAGTTTTCATCGTCTTTTCAACAATCTGAAGATAACAGCATTTCACCTCACTTTCCAACCAAAGGTACACGTCCTTTGGATTTAAATCATGTCGTTTTTCCAAACATTTTTTGCTCGGTGGCTACCTCTACACCGCTTTGCTGTGCGGCGCGGCGCCATATCTGTAGTTGAGTCAATCACAGTAGAAGACGTGGATTGACTCAAACCCCAAACAACATGCCAAACCAAAATAAAGAAATGAGCAATATCTTCTGGTAAACATTTACAGATTTACTTTTTTCATCCATATATTTAATTTTGATACCTGGGAAAATACCGCAATATATAGTGATATTGCAATATCGCGATAATATCGTATCGTGGCCCAAAAATAGTGACACGTATCGTATTGCAACACCCATGACAATATTCACCCTATTTTGTAGGTGTAAATCAAATCCATCATGGCGATTTGATTCAGTATCGATTTCCTTACCCAACGATTCGATTATTTTTCATACTCAAGAATACACCACGATGCTTGATTCTATCTCGATTAATCGGATTAATTTTTATTTTTTTTGTTTTTTAACCTTACAGGCTAAACAAAGTTTCAAGTTTGAAATAAATCAACGAAATCTGTAATATCGTTATGCTTTTTTTATAGAAACACAGCAAATAACAGAAGTAGAAAAGTTGCATCACGAAATACTGCAAAATTACTGCACAAAATCAGTGCAATGAGTGCAATGCAATACCTCGGCTCCAGACGTCCCTCCCCCTCCACAGACGCCCGCTGCTCTCTCCCAAATTGCAGCTGACCGCCAGACAGGAGGCGGCTTGTTTTGTTTTATGACCTAAATTGCGGAAAACAACTCGCGTGGAAGTTTGACCCGCTAGAAGAGCGAGAAGGCGCGAGAACACTGGGAGCCTTTTTCCACCTGGATCTCTTCTGCTCTTTTGGCTCTCATGTCCCTCCGTCCGCTGCCGGACTAAACTCCCCCCACTTCCTCATTGCCGCCGCCGTATCTAGACCCACAGCATGTAGCACAGACCACGCGCTTCATTTTTTACTGAGCATAAATCAAAATGTCTGTGTCAAGCTCACTGCAACACACTGCTGTAAGAGTATAACCAGGAAGCGAGGTAGGAGTGGCATAAAAAATAGGTTTAGCGCCACCAGCAGCACGGAGGAAGAATTACTTTTCAGGAGTTTCGATAGCCACGCTAACGCTAGTTTCATCAGGCTGAAGCCGCCATGTTCTTTAGACTGAACTGTCGCTGCTTCGCTATGGGCCACACCTCAACCCGCCTCAAAAGCCAACGCCGATTGGACGTTCGCTTTGGTGAACGGCTCCAAATTTTCTTCTTCAACAGAGAGTCTGCAGACTGATTAGTGAGTGAAATCCTTGAAAGCTCACGAGATCAGGATGGTCTCACAGGGCTACTGAATCACGCAGTGTATTCACATTATCAGTTTGTATGAAATCGTACGAAAAGTTATGCACAGTAATTTCATACATTTTTGACGTTTTTTTTGTCGTATTTCGCCGTATTTTTACTGAGCATAAATCAAAAATGTCTGTGTCAAGCTCACTGCAACACACTGCTGTAAGAGTATAACCAGGAAGCGCAGGTAGGAGGGCAAAATAGGTTTAGCGCCACCGCAGCACGCGAGGAAGAATTACGCCCAGGAGCAAATTGATAAAATAGACCATGAAAAAAAAATAACATAAATCAATTCTCTTGCAGACGAATGTCAGATGCATCATGATCGTCGGGTTGTTGATCGCATCGATACAAAACGATTATTATTTACAAGTACCCCTACTAGTTTGGATTGGAGGTGTCAGCTCAAAAAGGTCGGAATACATAAGAATTCAATGCTTTTATGTTAATTTCTTGAAATTAATATATGTGATATATTCTTTCCCTCCCATTTAGCAGTTAATCACTTTGTTCAAGTCTATGATGTAAAACCTCAATACGATATGTATGTTGGTGGTTCTCACTTGGCAAATTCTTCAAAGATATAAGTGGTTTAAACACATTCGCAAAGCTTGCTATGGCTATAGATGATGTCTGCAGGGAGGTATTAAGGCAGATATTTTTAAGTGAATCATAACTCTGTGTATATCCACAAACCTTATCACACTCTTTCACCGTGCACAGATTAGAGAGATTAATGTAGACACCATGCAGAGAAAAGGGAGGTAAACCAGACATTCTTGCAGTTTTCAGTTGTATTAAGACATGTGCCAAACCATGTCTCCTCTCAATAACCTTTGCTCTACCATGATGAAATGCTCTCCTGGTGTACTCCTCAGATTCACGGCATTCCCCAAGGGTGACGTTTCTTCTCTTCTGCATGTTGTCAACATGTCTGGGCATCTACAGGACTGATAACTCCACCGCACACAACAAGTAAATAGAGACAGACGATGCTGCTTGATTGAAAAGATAATGCATAACAATCTAAGGACTGCAGCTGGGACTGGATGGTCATTTTCTGGCAATTTACGTCATCAGCATAGCAGAAGTAGATCTACAGATATAGAGTTTACACTCATTACAAAATTATTATGAGCATCTTCTGAAACTTGCAATGCAATTTATTGAGAAACCATATTGGTTGTGTACAATCTAAGTCCATGATGTACGGAAGAGGATTAGGGCCACTGAAAAAAAAAAAAAAAGTTAACTGATTTTTAAAATTAATTTCAGTTAAACATGGGGAAAAAGTCAAGAATTCTGACTTTTTTCTCAATTTGACTTTTTTTCTCAGAACTATTTCCTATGTTAAAAAAATCTTAAATTAAATGTATTTACCCTTAATTTGAGCAAGTAAATGAGATACACTCACCGCCCACTTTTATTAGGTACCCCATGCTAGTAACGGTTGGACCTCCTTTGCTTTCTCAGAACTGCGCCTCCCTATTCTTCGCATAGATTCAACAAGGTGCTGGAAGCATCCTCAGGGAGTTTGGTCCATATTGACATAATGGCATCACACAGTTGCCGCAGATTTGTCGGCTGCACATCCATGATGCGTAATCTCGCTGCACCACATCCCAAAGATGCTCTATTGGATTGAGATCTGGTGACTGTGGAGGCCATTTGAGTACAGTGAACTCATTGTCATGTTCAAGAAACCAGTCTGAGATGATTCCAGCTTTATGACATGGCGCATTATCCCGCTGAAAGTAGCCATCAGAAGTTGGGTACATTGTGGTCATAAAGGGATGGACATGGTCAGCAACAATACTCAGGTAGGTAGTGGCGCTGTAACGATGCTCAATTGGTACCAAGGGGCCCAAAGAGTGCCAAGAAAATATTCCCCACACCATGACACCACCACCACCAGCCTGAACCGTTGGATACAAGGCAGGATGGATCCATGCTTTCATGTTGTAGACGCCAAAATTCTGACCCTACCATCCGAATGTCGCAGCAGAAATCGAGACTCATCAGACCAGGCAACTTTTTCCAATCTTCTATTGTCCAATTTCAACGAGCTTGTGCAAATTGTAGCCTCAGTTTCCTGTTCTTAGCTGAAAGGAGTGGCACCTGGTGTGGTCTTCTGCTGCTGTAGCCCATCTGCCTCAAAAGTTCGACGTACTGTGCGTTCACAGAGATGCTCTTCCTGCCCACCTTGGTTGTAACGGGTGGTTATTTGAGTCACTGTTGCCCTTCTATCAGCTCGAGCCAGTCTGGCCATTCTCCTCTAACCTCTGGCATCAACAAGACATTTCCGCCCACAGAACTGCCGCTCACTGGATGGTTTTTCTTTTTTGGACCATTCTCTGTAAACCCTAGAGATGGTTGTGCGTGAAAATCCCAGTAGATCAGCAGTTTCTGAAATACTCAGACCAGCCCTTCTGGCGCCAACAATCATGCCACGTTCAAAGTCACTCAAATCACCTTTCTTCCCCATACTGATGCTCGGTTTGAACTGCAGGAGATTGTCTTGACCATGTCTACATGCCTAAATGCACTGAGTTGCTGCCATGTGATTGGCTACTTAGAAATTAAGTGTTAACGAGCAGTTGGACAGGTGTACCTAATAAAATGGCCGGTGAGTGTAATTTTTGCCAATGGAATGAGGGATTTTACTCTTAAAATAAGATCATTAGATAATATGCACCCTAAAATAAGACAATGAATTTGTGTTTTATTATTTTGGCATTGGCAAAATGTCTTTATCTACGGAATGAGGATTAGGGCCGCTGAAAAAAAAAAAAGTTAACTGATTTTTAAACTTTATTTCAGTTTAATATGGGAAAAATGTCAGAATTCTGACTTTTTCTTAGAATTCTGACTTTAATCTCAGAATTGTGGATCTTAATGTAGATGGGCACCATGAAGGAAGAGATGTGGAGCTCTCAGATTCAATGTCAAAGATGTGAGTTGTTTGAGGTGGCCAGTGACACATTGGTGGAAAATGATCTGAATTAGGCAACTTTTTACGCAAAGATTGCCATGAGGGTCCCTCATTAATGGAGGAGCAGAAGGTCATTAAAACAAGAGAGCTAGTCTCTAAAACAGACATGGTTATGACTTGATGCTAACGCGTGTTACTTAGCTGTCAGAATTCTGAGATTAACGCCAGAATTCTGAGAAAAAAGTCAGTTTCTGAGATTAAAGTCAGAATTCTGACTTTTTTTTCCCATATTAAACTGAAATAAAATTTAAAAATCAGTTAACTTTTTTTTTCCAGTGGCCATAATCCTCTTCTGTCATGATGTCTATATGAATGCTGAAAAAAAACAACAATCAAAACCGTATCATGTTAATATTTCAACAGTATCAAATCCAGAGCCACATAGTGTCAAAACTGACTATTTAACACTGATTTACGTTTTTTTTTCTTTTTTCATGATATCATAGCTTTCAACCCTATCTAGTGCATACAGGGTTCGTACACCTTTTCCAAAGTCAAAATCAAGCACTTTTCAAGGATTTCCAGCACCTGTACGAACCCTGTGCATAGCATCTAGTTGTAATCAGCACTTTTCTCTGCAACGCATAGTTTTAGCTCCTTCAGCTATTTACCTCTTCTAAATTATTTTGTGCTGTACCGCAAAACGCTCAAATTCATTATAGATAAAACATCGACAGCACATTTTTTTTTATTAAGGTAACTTTGAAAGTGCTGAGAAATAATGTACCACCTGAATCTGGTTACACGACTGGATTGTGCAAGAATGACCAACGCTGTCGAATAAAACCAAATTTACATAAACGTTGCAAAATATTGAATCTTTCTGTTCCTGGCTTCATCAATGTTTACATTACAAACAGACAGAACTTCTGAGATGCAAGATTTTGGTATAACTTACGTAAATTTCAAAAGCAATGCATACACATTTCGCATGCAGATATACTGTTTTCCTTCGTGCATAAAGGCAAACATTCTAACACTTGAAAGGTAATCAATGAAAATGACTGATGGTAATTGATTAAGTCATTGCAATATTCTGCAATAAGATCACAGTCAGATGTTTTCCCTGAGGCCTGGGATCTGAATTTGGACAAAGCTGGATTCTATCTAGATGTATATGAACTTGCTTTGTAAAGACTGTTGAGCTTTTATTTGACTGGCACAATATTAAAGTTTTTTTAATGGTTTTGCTAACTGTTAAAAAAGAGCTATTATGTCCAGGTTAAACGCACTATGAAGTCAGACTTCTCCCAAAAGTGCACATGCTTGATAAACACTCATATAAGCCGTTTTATTTAAAACACGCACATGTAGATTACTCTCCATTACCATGACGCTCCAATACATCACAGCCATGATCATAATCCTTCTCTGTGCTCTTTCGCTGTTTCTATGCACACGTTAACTTTTGTCTCTTGAGAGTGGAACCAACCTGAGAAAATAAGCTTCCTGTGATTGGCTACTTTTCAACAAATCCAACCTCTTGAGACAGTTGCAGCTAGTAGCTGTCACTACCCGATCCGTCCCAGAAGCACGATCCGTCCTTCGCATGCGCTAACAGAAAAACTTCCGGGTAGGCAATTCTTTGTTTTTCTTATTCCATAGAAGTAAAAAAAACAATCCATCCGGACTTGGTTCAAGTTTGAAGACACCATTTTAACTTCCCATCCAGGAAGCTTTTTCAATTCCAGGGGTTGGCGTTGGGGGTTTTTTTACCACTTGCCCAAAACTATTTTTACTGTCTAGTATAATATTTGATAAATATAGTTTCCTAATATTCATTTTTGTATATATATCAATGAAACATGTTTTGATTTTTTTAAATGTTTTTTTGTAATTCAGTAAGTTTCCAAGGTCCCTGAATTTGTGGCCTTATACATTACGTCGAATAATGAACTCAAGCCTACATTATCGTGTTAACATGCTTTTCAATCCTTCCTGCACATCTTTTTTCAAACTAAACTTGCTTTAAACTGTTGTGTGCTTTGAAAAATATAAATTGTAATGTTAAAATCTAAAAAAAACTCTTGACAGGTTAAAAAACTTAAACTACTACTACTCACCAATCTAAGATGTTTAGCTCTATAACATTTAAATGCACCTTCCAATGTCTGAGAGAAAAAATTTTATGAACATTTTAATGTATAACCACTGTACAGAAGACTGCCATATGATAGAAATAGAGCTTACACACTGCGCATACAGTTATTATTATTTTCCTAATCCCTGACTGATCATTTTAATCTAGCGTGTATGTATAGACAATTCATCATCCAGCTGCTGTTCTGCAGAATTCTCTCCCAAAGAGCTGAATCACGCCATCTCGCTTAGATGGATTTGCTCCCGCGATATCCATCTGGAAACCTTCCGCTGAAGTAAGTTTGGGAAGGGGAGTAGGTGTAACATGGTTATCTGATTGGCCTATGTTAGTGATAGACGGCCAAATAAAACCAATCAGATCAACGGTTGCATATGACGTACAACCAGAGTTTAATTTTAAGAGGAGCCAATTGATAGATCAAACTCCTGCTTCGAAACCAGTCGGAGAAGAGCAAAACATCTTTTCCTCTGAGAAAAGCCTCCAGAGCAGTGTTTTGCTCTCTTTCAGTGAAGAAATACCTGTAATCCTCGATAAAACTTGCTCGAGCAGCTTGTACGGCTAACGCTAGTTTCATCGGGCTGAAGCCGCCATGTTCTTAGACTGAACTGTCAGCGCTTCAAGGCGCCACACCTCAACCCTCAAAAGCCAACGCTGATTGGACGCTCGCTTGGTGAACGCTCCAAATTTTCTTTAACGGAGAGTCTGCAGACTGATTAGCTTAGTGAAATCTTGAAAGCTCGCGGAGATCAGGATGGTCTCATCGAGGCTACCGTGGAATCATTCAGTGTATGCCTTCATTATCAATTTTGGTATGAAATCGCATCTAAAAGTTAAGTGCACATATAATGTGTACATAATACCGCTGACGTGCTTTTTGTCGTAGTATTTTGTCGCTTTTTTACGCCTGCCTCGAGATAAAGAGCATATCATCTGTTACATGATATTAGTTTTACCATTCAATAACATAGAATTTAACATACAATTCAACCCTGACCCTCAACACCTGAAAGCAACCTAGTTAGAGACATCAAGAAGTAATATATGCACTGAAAGTGTTTTTCGCCTGTCTGGCTACCATGTGTGACTGATCTGTTTTTTCGAGAAAAAAAACGTCAAAAACGTGATGAAATACTGTGCATAACTTTTCGCATACGATTTCACAAACTGATAATGAGAATATGTTGAATCACGCCATGTAGCGGAAAATCACACGCAGCTTTTTCAAATCACGCCAGAATGTGTACCAAACAAAAATGGCGCTGCTACGCTTGTGGGTCGTTTTCAGCTTAATATTGGTGATTTTAAAGTGATATTTTGAGTGATATATAATTGTTTTTTATCATTGCACTTGCCCGGGCGGCAAATGCAGTGAAATTTGTACTCTCCCGATAATAAAAAACTACTTGCTCCATACTATCGGGCAATGGTTAACATCGCGCCCTGCAATATCAGATGTCAGAAATAGCGTTCAGTTCAAGGCTTTATAAAGAGCCCAACAAGGCCTTGTTTTGCTTAGAAAACATGCAAATTTAAATGGACCTGACGGGTCCATAGACATGTTAACAATTTCTAATACATTCAGAGAAACCCAGGCTCAAACAAAAGTTTTATTTTTGTTTGTCCAAAATCAAGAACATTACTCAACAGAGCTAAAATGTTAAGCCCATTGTTGTTCCGAAGATCCTTTGAAAATGACTCAATCCATATGCCAACAAAATGATTTTCCTCTCCTCCATCAGCCCTCCTTATGGGGTTGCCCCCCTATAGAGATGCACTTCCTCCTCTTACAAATGACATCACCCATCACCTCCGGCCTTCTGTTTCCTCTTCCTGTCAGCTGACACAATGTCACTTTTACTTTACTGTCTCTGGTGACCCCGTTCTCATTGCGCTGCTTAGATCCAGCCATCAGATAGCATTGACCGCGTTTAGCTTGGAGACGTATTTCAAAGAGAGCACATTGTAATGGAGCTCAGTTTTCACTCAGCAAATGTAGGTTGACCCCTTGGGGGTGAAACTCCTTTTTCATACTTTGGCAGGTCTCATCTTATGGCTGGGAAATCTTAAACAAACATGTTTGTAACATGCTTCACAAATGCAGACTACGATCTAGGACAGGGGTAAAGGAGAGCATGTGGGAAAGTTTATTTTGTCTGAGGGAGAAAAAAAAATCTCCCTGCTGTTTTTATTGAACTCAGGAAGATGCTTCAGGATATCATAAAATAAGCAAAGACCCCATACAAGTGTACAAACACACAGAATGCTGTCATGTTGGAAGACGTCCAAGAATTTAGTCTGAGTTACTCAAGTCTGGGAGTTTTCTTCTTTTTTTTTTAAACAAGCACACAGCTGGTTTGCACAAACCCACAAACCAGCAATTCAGCAGATTTCTTTCTTTACAATTCCTTTCTGAAAATGCAGCATTTATCAAGATCCTGCATGCAAAAGTCTGCATTCCGTCACACAGTTACTCACTACTTTATCGTGGTTTTAATCTGTTTGAATCAGATCAAGGGTTATGCTACGTTCACACTGCAAGCAGCAGAAGCAGCTAGTTTACATGCAAAATGAATGGTTGACGAGCATCAAGGCGCATCAAAAGGTCCTGCAGCGTGTCTCAGCAGCTGAAGCTGCGCCTCATGAGCTTCTGAGCATCTGAAGGAGCAGATACTGGAGTTGGAAAAATTGAACTTTTGCTGCTCGATGCACCACATAAAACCAATCAGAGCAGCTGATCTGGGAGCAGGCAGGGAGACAGACACAGCACTGCTGACACTGCAAAACCATCTAGAAATAAGTCACAAAATTTCTTAAGGTGCGTAATTTACCCTTAATTTTAGTAGGTAAATAAGATGATTTGCCAATGGAATCAGTATTTCTACTCCTAAAAATAAGACAATTAGATAATATTCACTCTTTTGAAATAAAACAAAGTAGCCTTATTTTAAATGTAAATTGTCTTGTTCCATTGGCAAAGTGTCTTTACTTATCACCTCAATTCACAGAAGGAAAATTCACTCCAATTTAAGCAAAATATAACTCATACAGATTTCCATTTTTTGCAGTGTATGCAGAAGCGCTATGATCACTCCTCTGAAACAGTTCATTATCGCTAAATTAACTTAAAATGTAGAAACCTGCCGGCGGAATATGTTCTTACTTTTAAGCTGGAAATTTCTTTGAAAATGCTTGAATTTTGACGTTGTGTTTTCAAGGTTTGAAAAGTGCTTATATTTTGGATGAAATGCTTGAAAATGCTTGAAATTGTAACTATTTCTTTCGCAACAAATCCCTATCTAACTGAATCGTGTGTTTATTAAATGGAGAAATAAAATGTTGGAGAGCCCGAAAATGAAACCTGCTCGCTTATGTGTGACTGCGATCTGCCAGTCTATTTCCATGTGTGACTCCGCCCCCATGAAACCACTACTGCACCATGCCGGGAGGTTGTCGTTTCAATGAACGTTGGCTGGAAGATGAAAAATACAAATTATGGATTAAACGGGGACAAACCCCACGAGTTGCCTCTTGTAAAGTCTGCAAAAAAGATGTGCAGCTTTTCACAATGGGCGAGTCTGCGCTGTCGAGTCACATGAAGAGTAAGTCATAGACTTTTTAAGTAAGCCAACTGAAGTAGCCTAGAACGCGTTAACGTTAGCGCCTATTTGTTTACGCTAGTAACTGCTAGGCTAGGAATTCACAGGCTAAGCTTACTGAGTGACTGAGAGTACGGTGTGATAAATGTAATGTTTTTGCATTGCAGTGCTTCCATAGCACTATCTTGGCGGTGGCGGTCACGCAAAACTCACCGTACTGTCATAGCCAGCGCATCAAAACAAAACAAAAAACTAATTTTTAATTCATTGCCAGGTCCAGACCTTAAAACAGCATTGATAACTCTATGGCTGATAATACTGAATTGCGACACCCTCTGGTTGGTTAGGTTGTGCTCTGACAAATTAAGATCGGATTTAGTTTTATGTATTCATTTTCGACCCCCACCCCCCACCCCGCAGTCATCCGCTAAAAACTGGTTCCGTAGGGTGCTGGAAAAACTTTTAAAATTGATCCTTGAAAAGTGCTTGATTTTGACTTTGGAAAAGTATGTACTACGAACCCTGATGTTAGATTTTATTATTCTGGTGCCTGCAGTTTGGATTCATTACATAAAAAACGCCTTCCAGCCGCCATGAACAGTAGCAGAAAACCGCAGTTAGGGATCGGGGCCTGAAGCTGCTGTTGAACTAGATTCCCAGTGACAGCTCACACGCCGGTATATGTGGAGATCTGAGCGGATCCCACAGAGAAATAATATGGTAATCTGGATGAACTGACTGTACAGATGAAGTTTTCAGGTGGACTTTCTATTTTAACATATTCAAAACAACTTTTACCCATTGATCACAGCAAATATAGGCTGCCATTGTTACAGGCAAAAGAAAGGAGAGGGTAGCTCAGCCCAACGCGCATCAGACCCAACTTTTCCACAGCGCGAAAGAGCAGCAAAAGTTGCTTCAACCGCCCATGATGAACTAAAACTATGAGCATGAATCAATGGCGCAAGCACACGCGCCGTTTTGCTGCTTCTGCTGCTTGCAGTGTGAACGTAGCATTAGATCACATCAACTCTTTGTTGCAAAAAAAAAAACACTGAAATTGGACTTGGTTTGATGACATTTTGGCTTAATACACTCATCCACACTTTTAATCGGACTACTCTAATGAGCTCTCATAGCTGATGGTATGGCGTTGAGTGTTCACCTGCTTAACCATTAACTTTCTTTGGAAGGACAACCATTAGACACAGAGCTTTTGATGTTTAGGCAAGTCACACACACATTTATACCCCCACACCCACACACAGGGAAGCACACTCTTTAGCTTTAACAGCTAAAGAGCTTATCTTTGAGGCCTTCATGCAGGTCAAGTTAGTGAAGGATTGGTGCTTTTTTTCCCTTCTTTACTGGCTTCACCTGAGCCAGATAGTTTCACTGCATTTAAAACAAGAGTTACTGAAAGTTACTGAAAATATTTAAAGTCGTAGGGAAGCCATATTTTAAATGTCAAATCATTTCTGGCTTAAAATTATGTATATAAATGTACTCTTTATCGTGACTGTATAGTCCCAAAAGAGTTTGAAAAAGCAAATCCGCAATGCTTAAAAATATGTGGTTTTCACATTTACTTTTATGCAGGCCAGCTTTTGCCTTACGCCAGCATGAACACCTAAATTCAGCCAATCATATATCGGCGATCATCTGTCAATCAAATTCTTTCAGTCATATCATCTTGCTTCATATGTCGCGAGCTAAAATAAGCAACCCGGTTGAAATCAGAATCCTTTCCTTTCCCATTGAGTTTAGCGCCCCGGTGTTCCGCGAGGATGGGCGTCTGTGTCTTGACGAGCGTGAGAGCTAACAAGAACCCAGCAGCGTTGCTTTGAGGCAAGGCAAGGGCTCAAGCCATGGCACGGCTGGAAGCCTTCTACACCAAACCAAGCTTTCTGGCCGCCCTGCCGCCCTCTTCTTCCACAACATCTTAGTTCCTCGCTTTCCTCCTCTAAATGAAAATGGATGACGGAGGAGACCTCAATCCACGACCTCCGACGCAAAACTCTCCTCCTCTTGCATGTTTCCGCTGTCCATAGCGTTCCTTGACAGCGTCGTCACCCATTTACGGATTTCATTCTTTTCAAATTGGACTCAATTCAAGCTCAATACAAACATTCACTCCTAATACACACAATGGTCAATAAAATGTTGTTGCCAACATGAGAAGTTGTTTTTACTCCTCACTTCAGGAAAGCCTGTTCCCATAAAATAAAAAGAAGGCTATCTGTTAAATGAAAATTGAAAAGAATGACATTCGTAAAATTGAATTTCAATAATCAAAAAATGGAAAAGTTAAAATTAGAAAAAATTTTTAAATTCCTGAAAATGTAAAATCTATAATGCAAATAAAAAAAAGGAAAAAAATGAAATTAAAAAAGATATAGAAAAGTACATTTTTGACTTGTGTAAAAGTTTAGAAAAAAAAAACGATCCACAGGACTTGGTAGTTTTCAAGGTTTGAAGACGTTAGTCTCTCCCTCTCCAGGAAGCTTTTTTAAATTCAAACATCTTCAAACCTTGAGAAACCAGAGTCTAGTGGATGGTTTTCTTCTAAAACTTTTACAGAATAACTATGACCTGGATGACTGAGAATCTTCATCAGCATACATTTTAAATGACTATTTCAAAAGAGCCATTTCCACATCCATTTTCTCGGCCACTCTTATCCCAGTTGGGAGATCGCCGTGAGAAGGGTGCTGAGATTGTGCTTATCTCCAGTTGGCTTATAGGGCTTACAGGCGCAATCTGCACCACAGGTTCCCCAGTCCATCGCGAGGACAACACAGAGACAAACAGGGACAAACAACCATTTCATGCACACACTGAAACCTAAGGAGAATTTTAGAGAAGTCAATTAACCAAACAGTCATGTTTTCTCACCGACTGTGGAGGGAAGCCAGAGTACCGGTGAGAACCCACACATGCTCAGGGAGAACATGCAAACTCCATTCAGAAAGACCAGCTCAAAGGCTACGTTCACGCTGCAGGCCTAATGCTTTCCAATTCCTCGGATTTTTTGTGAAATCGGATTTTTCGATGATCGTTCACTTCCACAGTATCCGCGACGCTGTATGCGTGATCTACTGTGTGAACTGGAAAGCTGCATCAACCGCGTTCCTCGAAGCGTCGCATGCGCACTCGAGGACGCGATGACGCCGTCTACATGTAGGTAGCAAAGCGTCTGCCTCCGTGTTTATGAAGCAAGTAAGCATATGGCTAATGGTAATACCGCCCGCGCTGATATATTGCGGCTTCTTTTAAGTTCTTCTCTCCAACAGGAGCAGGCACATTACTAACGAAATCTTTTTAAGAAGATCAAAAAGAAAGACCTCCCCCGGTTCCGGTAAGACCCTTCAAGTTTGATCTGAATCGAGCTATCTTTCAAATATGAATTAAGTCAGCAACCTCACTTTCTCTCCATTGACTGACTCTCTGTGTTATCTTCCGGCCATGGTTGTTAGTTTTTCCTCGCCCGCTTAGTAGGGCGCGCGCCAGATTAGTAGCGTTAAAGTAACATTTGTGTCAAGAAATATCAATGACCCGTGTAGGTGTTCGGATGAAACGCGACCTGGCCGCACAGACACAGGTCGCATTTGAAAAGATCAGATACGTATCTGATTCAGGACCACATATCCAAGTGGCCTGGGTCGCATTTGAAAAAACCGATCTGTGTCGTTCAGGACTGTCATAAAAAGATCAGATACAGGTCACATATGGGCAAAAAATCGGAATTTTCGTCACTTCAGGCTGCAGTGTGAACATGTAGCCAAAGACTTTCAATACACTTGGCAACGTTTTTACGTAGCATTACCTTCCTGACACAACCAGGATTTGAACCCAGGACTCCCCCCTCAGAGCTAAAGAATTTAACCATCTTACCAAGGGGAATATTTCGTTCCTTGTGTAACATTAAATCTAAAATGACAGAAATCAACAGCTGCATATCAAGCATGCCAGTCTCTGTGTTGTCATAGCGACCGACAAGTAAACCATCCAGGGAAATTCCCTCTTTCTTCTCCTCATTGAAATAAAGAAGAAAGAAAGGACAGATGGTTCAAAGTCATCTGATTGCAGAATACTCTCACTGGACAGGTGGCCATAACTGCATCTGAGCAGTTTCTCAATATGGCTGCAGGTCAAAGGTCAGGAAGCCAATCAATAAGAGAGAATGTCTGTCTGCTAGAGTCCCATCTACCCCCTACAGCCTTGGCCTCATTTCTCATTTTTTCCCCCCCTCTGATTTATTCAAGTCTGGGATGGCATAAGGGGGCTTGAGTCAGCCTGCTGCCAGACAAAGACCCAACAGATCAGTCAGTATAATTCAGATCCCCTATCTGCCCTGAGTGCTGTGACATCACCACAATACTATGTGTGAAAACAGAAAAGTCTTCACATACTGGGAAAGATGCTATTTTGCAAGTCAAAGCTCAGCTTCACTGATGTTGAACAGAAAAGCGGGAAAACGCACAGAAACTCAGCCAACATCGGAAAAAAAGGGCGGCTTTGTCTTCGTTTTGGATTTTTAGAGTTTGTGAGCTAGTTCAGTTTGAAAGTGGGTCACATTATTCACTTTGCAGACATTTAAATATGTTTATAATTTTAGAGGTAATACTTCTCCCCTATGGTGTGAGATAACTATAACTCAGAGAATTTTTAAAAGAGTAAAATAGTATTAGAAATTATATTCTAAAGCAGATGTTCTAGGTTATTTATTCATGGATTGGTTTGTGAATTTTGGGTCCTTGTGATAATACCCCAATAAAATGTCTATTTGTCAGAGTTTGGTTGAGGTTTTGAGGACCCAAATGCAGAGGCGAGTTCTTGAGAATTTAATTGAAGAACTGAGTCAAAATTTAAAAACCCAAAGAACAAAATAAATGACAAAAACCAGACAACTTCATGGCAAAAAACTCAAGTGGGCGGCTAGGAAAAGACGAGGAACACTGAGGAACTGCACAGGGGAGAGTATATAGGGAACAGGACAAAGACAGGACTAATTAGCTGATTGGGAGCAGGTGTGAAGAGAGGATTCTAGAAGGGAGCTATGGAAAAGGAAAGAGGGCAACAGAGGGCGAGCAAAAAAACAACCTAAGAACTCAAATATATCCACAAAAAACTACAAAATAGGAATTAAACCAATAAAACTAGAAACAAAGAAGAACATGTATCAAAGGGAAACTGAAAAATCAAAAGAAAACTTAACAGAACCAAGACTGTGACTTTATTAATGTAATAAAACTTACTGTATAACAACAACTCTGTGCAACTAACCAGATGTCTCTCATAACGACTGATTAAAGAATGCAGATATTTTCTATCTTATGCAACAAGCTGTCATCAGGTTTGATGAGTTCTTCCCCACTATTGAAATGTTAATTTTAAAAAGCTTTCAACAGTAATTTTGCAACCGTTAAACCTGCAGGCATAGCCATGGTAAGAGCAGGCCCCGGGGATTTATGCCATGTTGCATCACAGGCTGTAAAAACTGAGCAAGTATTTTGAAATGAAAACTTCTGTTGAAACCGATTACCTTAAACATTTCAACTAAATCAGCTTTTTATGTAAGGAAATAAGATAAAAAAGATTTTTTGGAACAATGTTTTAATTTATTGACTTCAAATAAGTAAACTTTAGTTAAATATTATACATCTTTTGAGTAAGTTTCATTAGAAAATCTAAACAATTGTGGTTGTTTCACTGAGTCCAGTGTGAGCTTGTTCAGACTAGATAACATAAAAGACCTGAACATTTAAGTCCTAAATTACACAAAATTTGTTTTGGAGCAAACTGAGTTCTGGCTAATTATTGTGCAGCATTAATGTTTTATTATTCCACTATAAAAAGCTCCTAATCGATGCTGGTGTTCTTCAACTGAGTGTTAATATGAAATATAATGGACCATGCAGATCAGACTTCATTGATTGTAACAGGGACTTATGTTGCTGCACACTGCAAAAAAAATATGTAAATTTTTTAAAAATAAGAGTTCATCCATCCATTTTCTTACACACTTAATCCCAGGCGTGGTCGCGTGGGGCCCTGGTGCTTATCTCCAGCTGTCTAGGGACGAGAGGAGGGGTCCACCCAGGACAGGTCACCAGTCCAAGGAGAATTTAGAGAAGCCAATCAACCTAACAGTCATGTTTTGGACTGTGGGAGGAAGCTGGAGTACCTGAGAGAACCCACATGCACATGCTCAGGGAGAACATGCAAACTCCATGCAGAAAGACCCCGGGCCGGGAATCGAACCTAGAACCTTCTTGCTGCAAGGCAGCAGTGCTACCCACTGTGCCTCACTGAGCAGCCCACACACTCAAAACTGCGTTTAGGGTTTAATTTCTGGAATTATCTATATCTATCTAAAACTAAAACTAATAAAGTTGCGGTGATTTACTGAATTTCGTAGAATCAGTAAAAAATAAAAAATAATAACTTTCGTCAGCAATCACTGAGTCTAGCAGTGGCCAGCGCCATTTTTCCCCTCATCGATTTTTGCGCCATTCTCCCCAGCTTACAAGCAAAATCAATGGGAACTACTAGACATTGCCTGCATCCATCAGTTTCAGACCATCCTGATCTCGCCATGCTTTCAAGGTTTCACTCGCCGCGAGATCAGTCTGGAGAGACCTCGCTAAAGAAAATTTGAGCCGCTCTCACCAAACTTAACGCCCAATCAGCGTCCCTTTGGCTTTGAGGCGGGTTGAGGTGTGACGACGAAACGCAGAAGCGCGCGACAGTTCAGTCTAAAGAACATGGCAGCTTCAGCCGATGAAACTAGCGTTAGCGTGGCTCGTCGAGCAAGTTTTATCGAATTCTCAGGTGAGTATTTCTTCACTGAAAGAAGAGCAAAACACTGCTCTGGAGGCTTTTCTCAGAGCGTGCTGAGGTTTTTGCTCTTCAAAGAGATGTTTTTGCTCTTCTTCCGCTGATCTGATTGGGTTATTTGGCCCTTCTATCACCAACATAGGCCAAGAGTTTGCGGCCCCTCTATCAATTGGCTCGAAGATTTCCAGAGGACTTCACTTTAAAATGCTGTCTGGCTGTGGCAATGTACTTTTGTCTTGATGCCAAAAAAGCGTCAACAGATTTTATGCAGGGAGTAGCTTCGTATAGATTCCGCTGATTGGTTTTTTATTTGGCCCGCTGCTATCACCAAAAGGAAAACATAGGCCAATCAAAGAAAGGTGAAGATAAAAGGATGCCAATTATAAAACGGAACCAGATATTTTTAATACCTTTCCGCGGTAAAAATTACTTCTGGAGTCGGAAGGTTTCCAGATGGAAGCCCCTCCCTCCCGCCATCTTCCAGCAGTGAGCAACGGTGCGGTATCCATCTGGCAGAGCTAAATCAATGGGATTACGAGACACATCTGCAATCAACAACAATTATTGAAGATTTCCAGAGGACTTCTGTCCATTGAAATTCACCAGAGCTATAGTGAAACTGACATTACCCACGCAGTATGGCAGCTAGATGTTGAAATACATCGGGTAAAAGTGAAAAAGAGTTATTCCACCTTTCTGATTCCTGATCCTCCTCGCGACGGATCGGTTGGTCGTTGGATCGCCAACTTGAAGAGGGAGGATTTCCGCCATCAAACTTCTGGCCAGAGAAAAACCCGTAATATGTAGCCAACATTTGGAAGAAGAATGTTTTCAAGATGACTTGATAATAGCGCTGTGACAAACACCAGATACAGCACTGGGACTTGATCAACAGCCGATACCGCATCACTGGACGCCACAAACCAGTAGGTGGCAGTAGTGTTCTTTGACAAACATGGATGCCTCCAGTAATTCACATTCACATGAAAATTACTCTGAATTAAAACACTTATCATTTATGGAACAGGATGGAATAATTTCATATTTAAACTTTTTAAAATTCTGAATGCCTGGACTTTTTCTTTAAATATATTCAATTATTAAGGAACATCGGTCCAGTAGTTCAGCGTACATTTTTAAGATGAGTACAAACAACAAGTGAGAATTCCTTTAAAACCTTTGAGTGCACTGAATGTTAGGTTTTACAGTACGGATAAATGGAATAAAATAATATCCTATCATGGTCATAACAGCAGCATTTAAAAGTTTAATGAATAGATTCAGAGATTCATCACCTCATAAAGTAAAACCAAGACTCAAAATAAACCAAGGTGTTCTTTTTTTTCACCAAACAACCTAATAAAAACAGACCTAACCTGAAGTAGATGCAAGAGAACATAAAATTGTCAGCATTTATGCTTCATTTTGCAGGAGCCGAGAACTTTCTGAAATCTTTGACTCCTCTCCTTACAAAGACGGTGATGATTTTCTCAGGTGAAATTTGAAATGAAAGATCTCACATGATTAAAGAAATCTATAATTACAAGAGAACTATGTTTTAAGTTTTCTGCTGGATTTTCCCCAGTTTTTTTTAACCCTGAAAGCCCTGAGGAGTTCCTTCCCCTGCCGACACACAAACACGAATCTCACGACATTAAAGCTGGTCCCAAGTCCCGTATATGAACCCCCGACTGATAACAGGTTAGGTAGGTCCTATTCTGCCAAGTCCCATCAATAAATTGGAACATGTTCCTGTAGTGTTTGTAGGAGTGAGCACGCACACCCCAGGCAGAGTCACCTCACCCCCTGGAACAGTTTCAAACACACTCTGCAGCAGCACTGAGTGCAGCAGTATATCTCCATAGAAACCCTATATAAACAGCCAAGCAGTCATTGACCACTGCCTTTACACAATGCACATGTGCACTCCCACATCAGCTACATCACAGAGATGCCCTGAAACACGTCCCAGCTACGTGAATTATAGTGATCTCCTGCTCTCGTTAAAGAGGGAAATTCCACGTTGCATACTGCTCTACAATAATCCATAATACACAGTTCACAGCGTGATGGGGCATGCATGTATAGATCACTGAATGTGGTATTTTACTTTCTAATCTTGTAACACATGAGTCTCCGCAAGGTTTTATGTTAAAGAACAGCTGATAATGTCTGTTAAAGCTCAGAAATCAAAGAACTGCTGTAGATGAATTTCCTGTCTAACTTAGGAGGGAAATTCCCTGTTAAGATTTCTATACACTAATACAGACGGTGTTAAAGAGACAGTGTGTGACAAATGTGGCTTTTTATCAGCAAAAATACAGTATTGCTTTTATATTAGTCTGGATAGACATTTCTCCTTGGCTCTACCTTTCTTATACCTCATCCAAAATATCTAGGTTATCCTGAACTAATATCTACTAATATTGTGCTGCTATACGCTTAGACTGCTGGAGGACAAAGAGAACCCTTTTCATTATTCTGCTTCATTCATTTTGTCTCTATTCTCTCCCATTCTGCGGTATTTGTTAGTTCAGTCTCTAACTTTAGGTTCTCTTTGCTTTGTTCTTATCACATTAGCTTCATTTATGGATGGTAGCTGGCTCCGGAGCTCGCCTGCCTGGCTGTGTTTTCCTGGATGGGCCGCCTGTGGAGCTGGTTGACAGTAGAGAGACTGACACGAAGTGGGATTTTCTCCCTGTCCCGTCCCACTACCTCACAGAAAAAAAATGGTGTCCCGTCCCGCATCCGGGGCCAGAGTAGGAAATCTTCAATAAGATTTCTGCCCCACCTCCTGGTGAAATTACTGGCAATTTCTATGCACCAGGGTCAGTCAAGGTCCTGACTTCCCAACTGTAGTAACTGTTGGTCCCTCCATTGTTGTTTTTGAGCGCTGGTGAAAACTCAGAGCGGAAGCACTGTTGGTTTTGGGTCGCAAGTAGTTTTTTTTTTCGCATTATAGTGTAGGCTTCAAGGAAAAAAACTACAAAATGGCGCCTAGTACTGGATTTTTTTCTTTTCTATTTTATTTTATTTTTGGCATCGATCCTAGTTTTTTTTTAGTTACTATTGGTTTGCTCGCACTCCATCTGCTCCCGTTATATGTTTAATCCTGTACCGTCCCAATCACGTGGATCGCACGTACTAATACTGACTCCCATCCCACTGGAATCCCACTCAGCTGACCCGTGATTCCCGAAAAATGTCAGCTCTCTAGTTGACAGTTGCATTTTGTATCTCTGCTTTTTTTTCTATGTCTGTTTCTGTCTCCTTCTTGAACCCCAATCGCCTAGCAGCAGCAGACGCCACACTCTTCACCTGGTTCTTGTGAAGGTTTCTTCCTGTTCAAAGGGAGTTTTTTCTCCACTGTCGCTACAAGCATGCTTGTTGTGAGGCGATTGCTTTCTAGGCAATGAGTTGATGCAATCATTCTGATTTTCTCTAAATGTTTCTTCTATCTATATGCTCTATAATCCAGAACTCCTCAACTGGATAAAAATTTGTTTAACTCGGTTTAATATTGTACACATTTGTCTTTAAAAGAACCTTTGGCTATCAAATTATTAATCGACTAAGCAAAAAAAAATAATCAACAGGTTAATCAATTTGCTAAATATGTTAGTTGCAGCTAATAATATATAAATAAAACGTTAATTAGGTATAAATGGGTATTCTGAAGGGTCACTCGCCGTGGCATGAGGACGGCAGCAGACTGCAGTTAAATGCTGCTCTTTTGTCCTGCTAACCGGAGTCACCAAACTTAAAATTGAGTTAGCTGCTACCAGTTGCTTTGTCTTTTGTCTCACAAGATAAAGACTCGGTTATATGTTACAAAAAAATCGAGAATTTGATTACAAGCTGACAGATTCTCTACTTATGAGAAACACTCCAGCGGCGCTGTGGGGGAACGGGGATTTCATATGTATACAAATGACTTGAGCTTCGGGAAACAATACAAGAGGTTGCTTTTTTTTACCAACATTATGGGAAATTATGAGCCTGAAATTTCCTTCACGTGCTTCGAAAGCTACACTGTGAGAGAAACTACATTTGACTACATCAGCTGGATGAAATCACAGACGATCCCATTACTGCAATGAAGCTCCAAGGAGGCAGCCTCTCCCCTGCTACACCCACTTTACTCTCCGCTTTCTAGAGTAGAACATGAAGCAACTAATAAAATCAGCTCAATTCTGCAGTTCAAGTACTAAAACGTTTACCATAACATCTATCGACTACTGTTTCTGGAAACAAATTGAAAAAAGTGCACTGCAGTCACTTAATGGTGACTTTTAGACAGTTAAAAGGTTCAACATGTGATCTTTAAGAACTGTGACCACAAGTTTACATTACTCTGCATTTGATGTTGAAGAAAAGGATCTTAATCAGATGCAGGAGGATTAAATAGAACAAACATGTTTGCATTTCTTTGTTAAAGGAGAGTCCTAACTATGTTTTCTTGGAAAATATTCTAATGATGATTTTCTCCATAAATTACATGTGTAAGAATACAGTGAGCTCCTAAGGTAATGCTAAAATATGAGGAAACAAAGAATATGAAATCAGAATAGATATATGTTTATATAATAATTCTTATAAGGATTATACGGAAGCCCAGAGCGGTCATGTTGCTCCAATACTTTTTCACAGTGGCTTTTCTTGAGGAAACAAGTACATTTTCTTGCATTATCTAAAGATAACAAAAGCTGAAATTATTAATATGATAATTTCCTTGCTTGTGCTTCGAATGATATATCTTGTGTCAATACAGAGGAGATTGATGATAAGTCAAGTGGCAGCTGGATGCATTTCGTACATCGATGTGTTTAATGCAATGAAGCACCAAGGCACGTTGCCTGGCTTGATGATTTGCTTCACTTTACTCTCCGATTCATGATATTTCAGACCTATGCCCGCGCCTTTACCCCACGCATAAGCTGAATTCTTGGCCCGTTCGCGTACTAAGTTCTGCTGGTATGATTTCGCACTATCGACTCGAATTTCAGGACGCACATTGAAAAAAGTGCACTGCAGCCTGGCTTAATCGTGAATCATGCAGAATTAAAAGGTTCAACATGTGATCTTTCAAAAAGATGTCATGTCACAGAGTTGATTTAGACTCTGCATTTGACATCGTAAGAGGAACAGGTTTTATTATCAGATGCTGGCAAAAGATTACTATCTCGGCTATAGTTGTCCATTGCAGCTGTTCTTCGTTTTTGGGTACGGCACGCCTACACTATGACAAAGCCGGCATACCATGATCAATCATTAAAGCGTCGCTACATCGCCCAACATTACATAGTGTTACTTTACAGTGAGCTGCTAACGTAATGCTAGAATCCTGAGGAAACAAAGAATCACGCCATCAGAGACAGATATATGACAGTTGCAGAATTCTTTAAGGATTATCGCAGGCCCATACCAGCCATGTTGCCGTCCAATACTTTTTCTGAATGGTGCCTCGGCGTTACAATTTTTAACAGTTATAAGATGGCTCAATTCACCAACAATGAGCCCAGTTTAAAATACATTACAAGATATATTTGTTTCTTACGTATTTCATACTGATCTGATCATTCACTATGACTTTGACAATGATAATGAGAAAAGAAAAGTAATGGCAGCCAATGTTTAATTCTGTAAATAATCCTGTGTTTAACTTTAAGGTAATGAGGCAACGTTGTTGGTTTGATGATTTGCTTCCACTCTCTGATTTATAAGCAATTAGACCTATGCCTCCGGTGCCTTAAGTGCATATTATACTTCTGCAACCGCACGCATAAAATGAAGCTTGGGTCTGGTCGCGAACCAGTTCTGCTGGTATGATTCGGCAACGTCGGTCTGGACGAGAACTCGCGAGAATGTTTATCTTGCAAAACAACAATGGCTCCTCTGCAAGATATCACGGTCACGGAGATGGATCTAGAGTTGCTAGACATCGAAGTTCCATCGTTAGCCTGTAATATCCGTGAAACTCCCCAGTCTATGGTTCTGACCCTTAGAATCATATATTACAGGCTAACGATGGAACTCTGAAAACCATTCATCGGTTTACCATTTGCATGTTTCCAAGCGATACAAGGCTTTGTCTATATAAAGACTCAAACTCACTCCCGGATCCAGACATTTGAATTGAGCTATCCTTCCTGGAGAGGTGGAGAAAGCGTCTTCAAATCTTGAGAACCAAGTCGCTGCTGGATATTTTTTTTGAATTTTTTACGGGATGCCTTGGCTATTTGTGCAATTTTGTGCTGAAAGCCCTAAAAAGAAAAACGCATTTGGACAAAGACATGGCTGAGCAAACGTGGCTACTACGGTCTGTCAATTTTACAGAAATTTTACAGACTTCTGCGTTTTCCTTTCACAAGAAGTAGAAGAAGAAGAATCCTTGTTTGCCCACTGAGCGATTTACGATGGCCGACTGAATTCAAACATGTTGATTTTCTGCCGGCCTTACGATTCCTGATCGGGAGGTGGTCGTTAGAGGCTGATCGCCCCTCGGTAACCCCACTGTACCATCATCAGGCTGAAAGTCGCCCTGATGAAAAATTCTCGTATCACTGGAGAACAGCGTATGACCGGCTTTAGGGAGGAAACCTGAGACAATGGGGTAGACTGCAGCAAACCCAGGCTGTTAGAGCAAGAAATTCGACTCAGTCAAACTTTTCTCTGTTAAAGCCGCATAGAAATTATGGCATGACTGTGAATAGAGCAGAAAATGAGTTTCACTTTAGAAGAACTTTTAATGACAGGAAGACAGAAGATTAGCAGCACTGATCTCCTTCAAGTGTCGATATCTTTAACGGGTGCAACTATTTCACTTTTGATCCGTCTGTTGTTGTTTTCTGTTAAATTTTATTGGTTGCAATCAATAATACAGCAGCATATACCCCACTCTTTTCAAAAAGGGCGTTTCTTTATCCTTTTGTCTCATTAATAACGATGCTGTTCTATATTTTACTATTGATAGTATTTATAAATGTGCAGCTTTGCATGAAAATTACACCTACAAATGGAGTCGTATTATCTGTTACACCAAAAATCACACAAAGGAAGTAATTAGAAAGTAACGCCTCAGGCAATTTAAAAAACAAATTGTTCTGCTATTTAGAGCAAATCAGGTCAAAGTAATCTAGTCATCACCAGAGGCCAATGAAGGGGACCTGAAGGCAACATAAACAGCGGGCTGGTCCCCGGGGACCACAGTGTGTTAGGTCTGGTAGCGTTGGCTGAACCACACGTCTCAGCTAGTTGAGTTGCATTCTTGTGCGTGTGTTAGTGGATCGAGACAGATAGGAATGACAGATGGGGATTGTACACACCCTGGAGAAGACCTAAAGACTTCCTTCCTCGTATACTTTGTCTACACACCAAACACATTAGCAACAAAAACATCCTTGTATTCCACATACTTGGGTGAATTTAGGGAGGATAGAAAAAGGCAGAGTATGAGGTGGAAAGACACCAGTAATAAATGTCATTGAAACCTTAGCTTTTTTTTGCTTGAGGGCTTAAAGGAATAGTACACCCAAAACATGATTAGCCTTCATTTTCTAC
>JAGKQL010000006.1:4190508-4245849 GCA_018398635.1 Cyprinodon brontotheroides | reverse complement strand
TTATCTGTTTTACATTATCTGCTTAGCATTGTCGACTTAAGCATATTTCGTTTACATTATCTGTTTTGCGTATCTGTTTATGCAAACTACAGTTATCTGTTTTGGCATTATCTGTTTGAAGTATCTGTTTTAGGTATATGTTTGCGTATCTGCTTGAGTATCTGTTTTGCTTATCTGCTTGCTTATCTGCTTTTGCGTATCTGCTTCGCAGATCTGCGCGCGCATCTGTTTATGCGTATCCGTTTTAGCGTATCGCTTGTGTGTATCTGCTTTAGCGCATATCTGTTTTGCGTATCTGTTTCGCGTACATCTGTTTGGCGTATCTGTTTGCGTATCTGTTTTGGCGTATCTGCTTGCGTATCTGCTTGTGTATCTGCTTGCGTATCTTTTTGCGTATCTGCAGCAGGGGCATAAAAGCCTAAGGTTTCAGGTGTATTACTGCGTCTGCTGCTATTTCCTTTTTTACCATAATTGGCTAAAACCAAACTTTGGTAGGCGGGCACTAGTTGTCGCTTCACCAAATCAGCTAAAAAAGTTCTGTTGAACAGCCCTAATCCCCTGAACAGATGAGGTGGGAGTAATCCCAGATTAAAAATGTGCAGAACTAAACCTGCGTGATACGATTAACTTAGCTTAGCATTTTACAGGAATATAACGTATCCTGTGAGTTTGGTTCAATATGATTAACTACACTGAATGTAGCGGAAACATGCTGCTAGGCTAACCTCTCAGCAAGCTGCTTTACAGAATATCTAATCAGATGAGCCATGAACAGTCATTTACAAAGAAGCGAAGCTAGATGTGCGAGTCAGAGCAGGTGAATTTTTTTTTCTTTTTTACATAAAACTAGATCAACCTAAACATTAATGGGTTCACTGCGGGATTTTTTTGTCTGTGTAAAATTCAACTAAAAAAGCACCAAACTCTTTACTGAAACAAATCTAACAGATTTCACAGGTCTTTTTTCTTCTTCAACTAATTTGTCAAATCATCTTTCTGTTCAAAACCCTGTCAATGGCAAGGTTCTCCAAAACGTTCCGACTGTCAGCGCATCTCTTGTTAAGCTGACTGTTAGTTTTATTTAAGTCATGCAACAGGAGTTTTTGGGTCAGATCTTAATGTTCAAGCTTTTATCATCTTTAAACAAAATCCGGCTTTAGTTTGAAGAAAACCAACACCAGACCATGATTCTGCCACTCCACCAAGCTCTATGGGTGAAACCTCCTTTTGGGGATCCTTCTTAAAAGCTTTTATAACAGCCTATCAACACTTTCAGTTACATCACTGCTCTCGCATGCAGAGGAGAAAAAAAACAGTATAAACACACATCAAAGCTATGGTTTAGGACATCCCTAAACCCCATAAATATATATCGCTCTGATTTTTTTCATAAGAAAAAAAAAACTAACTGGAAAATTAAAAGAGGCATTTCTATTGTGGTTACTTCATAGCTATGAAATAAATTCAGTAAAAGTAGCAGATTTTTTCAGTTTAACAGCCTGTCCCTGTCATGGTTTCAGTGAGGTTTACTGTTTGAAAACGTAAAATCGACAAATGATGGGAGCAACACGTTTTATTGGACGAGACATGTGTGGCAGCAGTACCTCCCCATAGCTGAAAGTGTCTAGCCTTTCATCAGAGGTGTATCTGTGGTACGGCTGGTATGAGGAGGATATGAGATCTGGCTGTTGGACCTCATATATGGCCTTGACCTTTGGCAGGGCTGCAAGGTCCTTATAATCAAAGATCTCATTCTGCACTCTGGCCTGGAGAGAGGACACACACCCACCAACAGGAGACAGAGACAAAAGCAACAAGACAAGACATCAACCACATGGACAATGAATGGTCACCAAAAGCTGGTCAAGCATGCACAAGCAAAAAAAAAACAAAAACGAGACATGCACACAGCAGAGCTTGACAGGACTGTGAGCTGTTGACCTTCAGGAGCTCAGAGAAAGAAGACAGGAGAGGCAGTCAAGGGAAGGGTGGGGGGGGACAGAACGGACGACACGCTTGCTTAGACTGCGTTTCTCCATCATCCATCACCTTAAACAGAAAGGTCATTGATTATGTGAGAGGAGCAGACTAAGGAAGGGCAGAGAGCAGCAAGTTGTGCATGCATGCAGACGAGTGCTGACATGCAAATGCAACCATCATATAGAGCAACACTCAGCAGAGTGCCAAGAAGCAAACTGATGGCTGTTAAAATGATGGAACCGCTCCAACTCTGCACTGCATTCAGTAAAGAGCATTAAACTCAGTGTCTTCTGCACATCTGTATATCTGTTCTACTACTTATTAAAAGGGAACTACATTTACACTGATGAATATATTGCATCTGTCATACTAGGTACAGGGCCTATTCAAGGTATTCATAAAGGTACTCATGTTACAACTCGAAATTCAAGTATAACTTACTAGAATTTAATATAATACCAAACATAAAGTGGTGTTTACTCTGCAAACCTACAGAGACATAATACTTTACCTAAACTGACCGCCAGATAAGCCGGGCTTAAGGCTGATTTATACTAAGAAACCAGGTTGTCTTTGTTTGTCGCAGTGAACGCAAATGTGCCCCGCCTTCCAAAGACACTCTGCTGCACCTCTACAAAATTGTAGGTGACAGTGCCACAGACTGGAGGCCTCTGATTGGTCAAATCTACATCCGCTCTGAGACTAATGTCTCAGCACGATCTGGAAAAACTAATCCATGCGTTTATTTTTTAGTCGAATTGATTACTACAGCGGTGTTTTCACAGGTCTGCCTAAAAAGTGGATCAGACAGCTGCAGCTGATCCAGAATGCGCTGCTGCCCGTGTCCTCACTAAGACTAAGAAAGTAGAGCACATCACCCCAGTTCTAAAAGTCCTTCCACTGGCTCCCTGTATCTCAGAGAATAGACTTTAAAATACTTCTGTTAGTCTATAAATCTCTGAATGGCTTAGCACCTAAATACATCACAGACTTGCTATCAGTTTATCAACCCTCCAGACCACTCAGGTCTTCTGGCTCCAGCCTGCTCTGCATACCTAGAACCAGAACTAAAACATGGAGAAGCAGCATTTAGTTCCTATGCTCCACTTATCTGGAACAAACTTCCAGAAAACTGGAAAAAAGTCGCTGAAAGCCTGAGTTCCTTTAAATAGAGACTAAAAACACATTTGTTTAGGATTGCCTTCCACTGTTCTAGTTAAACAGTTCAACTAAAACATTTTTCTTTAGTCCAACTGTTTTTAATATTCTTTTTTGTTCCTGCATTTTTTTTTAAATTTTATTTCTTTTATTTTTTTTTTCCTACTTGCTTTGATTCTGTTTTATCTTCCTGTATTTTAATCATGTAAAAGCACTTTGCATTGTCTTTGTACTGAATTGTGCTATACAAATAAATTTGCCTTGCCTTGCCTTGCCTTGCTGGATTTCCTGTTGGGTACGTTACAGGCAAGTTTTGCCATAGTGGAAAATGACTCCTGAAGATGGACCAGCTAGTAGAGCGAGGTGCGCGAGAACGCTGGGACCCTTTTTCAACTTGGACGACCGCTCTTTTTGGCCCTCATGTCCCTCCGTTTTTGCAAAAACCTGCCACCTGTGTTTTTCCACTTCCTCACCGCCTTGGCCGTATCTAGACCCACAGCTAGTTCCTGACACATTGCTGTGCGAGGATAACCAGCCCTTTGCACTGTGCGATTTTTGCCCTTTTCGGGCCGATTCCCCAGCCGCGCGAGAATTCTTCGATCGGAGTGACTTTGTTTGTTTGTTTGTGCGTGATATTAGTGTACAGGGGGTAATGAGGGGTCGGGAGAAAATTAAACATATTTGAAATTCAGTCGGCCGTCGTTAGGTGGTCGTGGGCAAATTGTTCAGCGGGCAAACAAGGATTCTTCTTCTTCTTTCTCTCAGACAAAAATCCAGAAGCATGGCGGGGGTGTAAGGAGTAAAATGGAGTTCTTTCTGTAAAACTGACAGACCGTAGTAGCCACGTTTGCTCAGCCATGTCTTTGTCCAAAATAAATCGTCACCTTTTCTTTTTAGGGCTTTCAGCACAAAATTGCACAAATAGCCAAGGCATCGCGTTTCACTCTAGTGAACTTCCGGATAGAGTCGAGTCCGAGTAGCACCATCTCACTGCGGAGCTGAGTCCCACGTGATTTTTAGACATATAGTGTGAGCAGGTAGATCGCAGCAGAGCGTCGGGTCGCACAGTGTGAGAACAAACATTGTGAGCTGCTGTGAACTTTTAAACCCTGCGGTTACATTGTACAGTGTGAGCTGTAGCTGCGTGCAACAATTCAAAAAACTCGTACAGTATATGCCCGGCTGTAAGGAGAGTCACAGAAGCAGCCAAGAGGCCTGATCAATTTGGTAGAGCTGCAGAGATTTTTCAGTTTGCCGCAAACCATGTTAGGAACAGAATAAATACGTGTGAGAGGGTGGAAAAAGTAAATAAATTTAAAATTTAATGAATCGAGCAAAACTAAGACTTCAGATAATCTTTAACACACAAGCATCCCAGCTGTAAGACTCGGCGTTGGCAGCATTATGCTATCAGGAAGGCTTTACTTTATACGAATAAAAGTAGCGTTTGTTTTTGAGGTTATAGCTAAACACAAGGGAATTCTTGGAAATTTATTTGCTGCATTTATTTTGCCGTTTCAGTCCCGTTTATACGCACTTCTATTTCTGTCTCCAACTGACATCCAACATCAGTAATACTTCCTGACAGTGAAGTTCATTACCAATCCGTGGTGCGCGATAGTTCGCTAATGTAACTCAATGTCCTGTTTATCAAAGCCAAGCAAACTTAAATATATGAAGATTTTATGCTTTGCATCATTTCGTTAACTTGCTCCAATTAATCGCATTTTTTTTTCTTCGAAGATTAAAACATTTCTGAAGGGAGCTGAATGCAAATTATGTCAAAACACTTTTTTTTTTTCAAAACAATGAATAAAGTTGCTTTTTTTTTTATTACGTCCAACTTTATATTGGTTTATTACATCAAATATCAAATAAATCAATTAAATTCGTCACTGCACCGTAAATAATATGCACCAAGTAAAGGGGATCAAAAATCTGCAAGCTACTGGAAATCTGACTGAGTTAACATTAATCTGATGTACTCAACTGCCACCAACAAAGGAAGGGCTTTCACAGGGTTTGTACGGGTGCTGGAAATCCTTGAAAATGCTTGCATTTTGGCGTTGTGTTTTCAAGGTTTGAAAAGTGCTTATATTTTGGATGAAATGCTTGAAAATGCTTGAAATTGTAACAATTTCTTTCGCAACAAATACCTATCTAACTGAATCGTGTGTTTATTAAATGGAGAAATAAAATGTCGGAGAGCCCGAAAATGAAACCTGCTCCCTTATGTGTGACTGCGATCTGCCAGTCTATTTCCATGTGTGGCTCCGCCCCCATGAAACCACTACTGCACCATGCAGGGAGGTTGTCGTTTCAATGAGCGTTGGCTGGAAGATGAAAAATACAAATTATGGATTAAATGGGGACAAACCCCACGAGTTGCCTCTTGTAAAGTCTGCAAAAAGATGTGTGCAGCTTTTAGCAATGAGGCGAGTCTGCGCTGTCGAGTCACATGAAGAGTAAGTCATCGACTTTTAAGTAAGCCTGAAGTAGCCTGAGTACGCGTTAACGTTAGCGCCTATTTGTTTTCGCTAGTAACTGCTAGCTAGGAATTCACAGGCTAAGTTACTGAGTGACTGAGAGTACGGTGCGATAATGTAATGTTAGTATTGCATTGTTTCCCGCAGCACTATCTTGGCGAGGCGGCGCCTCGCCAAACTCACGCTACCGCCTCTCCAACGTTCCAAAAAAAACAAAAAACAAAGTTTTAATTCATTGCCAGGCCCAGACCTTAAAACAGCATTGATAACTCTACGGCTGATAATACTGAATTGCGACACCCTCTGGTTGGTTAAGTTGTGCTCTGACAAATTCATCCGGCAGTCATCCGCGCAAAACTGGTTCCGTAAGGTGCTGGAAAAGGTTTTAAAATGGATCTTGAAAGTGCTTGAAAAGTGCTTGATTTTGACTTTGAAGAAGGTATGAGCCCTGCTTCAGCTCACTGATCTGAAACCAAATAGAATAGAATAAAGAATATATAATATATTGTATATAAATAAATCTGTCTGGACGCTTTGACTATCCGATTAATTATCAATTAATCCAAAAAATAATCAACAGATTTGCCAAATGCAGGGTTCGTACGGGTGCTGGAAATCCTTGAAAATGCTTGAATTTTGACGTTGTCTTTTCAAGGTTTGAAAAGTGCTTATATTTTGGATGAAATGCTTGAAAATGCTTGAAATTGTAACAATTTCTTTCGCAACAAATACCTATATAACTGAATCGTGTGTTTATTAAATGGAAAAATAAAATGTCGGGGAGCCCGAAAATGAAACCTGCTCATGCTTATGTGTGACTGCGATCTGCCAGTCTATTTCCATGTGTGACTCCGCCCCCATGAAACCACTACTGCACCATGCCGGGAGGTTGTCGTTTCAATGAACGTTGGCTGGAAGATAAAAATGGATTAAACGGGGACAAACCCCACGAGTTGCCTCTTGTAAAGTCTGCAGAAAAAGATGTGCAGCTTTTTAGCAATGGGCGGGAGTCTGCGCTGTCGAGTCACATGAAGGGGTAAGTCATAGACTTTTAAGTAAGCCAACTCAAATAGCCTAATACACGTTAACGTTAGCGCCTATTTGTTTGCGCTAGTAACTGCTAGCTAGGAATTCACAGGCTAAGTTACTGAGTGACTGAGAGTACGGTGTGATAATGTAATGTTAGTATTGCAGTGTTTCCCGCGCAGCACTATCTTGGCGAGGCTGACGCCTCGCCAGCGTTCAAAAAATTCCCCAAAAAGCGAAGTTTTAATTCATTACCAGGCCCAGACCTTAAAACAGCATTGATAAAAATCTACGGCTGATAATACTGAATTGCGACACCCTCTGGTTGGTTAGGTTGTGCTCTGACAAATTCGGCAGTCATCCGCGCAAAACTGGTTCCGTAAGGTGCTGGAAAAAGTTTTAAAATGGATCTTGAAAGTGCTTGAAAAGTGCTTGATTTTGACTTTGGAAAAGGTGTACGAACCCTTTTTCAGCTCACTGATCTTAAACCAAACAGAATAAAATAGAAAATATATATTATATTATATATAAATAAATCTGTCTGGAAGCTTTGGCTATCCGATTAATAATCAATTAATCCAAAAAATAATCGACAGATTTGCCAAATGCAGGGTTTGTACGGGTGCTGGAAATCCTTGAAAATGCTTGAATTTTGACGTTGTGTTTTCAAGGTTTGAAAAGTGCTTATATTTTGGATGAAATGCTTGAAAATGCTTGAAATTGTAACAGATTTCTTTCGCAACAAATACCTATCTAACTGAATGGTGTTTATTAAATGGAGAAATAAAATGTTGGAGAGCCGCGAAATGAAACCTGCTGCGCTTATGTGTGACTGCGCGATCTGCCAGTCTATTTCCATGTGTGACTCCGCCCCATGAAACCACTGCACCATGCGGGGAGGTTGTGCGTTTCAATGAGCGTTTGGCTGGAAGATAAAATGGATTAAACGAAGGGGACAAACCGCGGCCAGGTTGCCTCTTGTAAAGTCTGCAGAAAAAGATGTGCAGCTTTTAGCAATGGGCGATCTCGCGCTGTCGAGTCAAATGAAGGGTAAGTCATGGACTTTTAAGAATGCGCTAGTAACTGCTAGCTAGGAATTCACAGGCTAAGTTACTGAGTGACTGAGGAGTGCTTGATTGTGATAATGTAATGTTAGTATTGCGGTATTTCCCGCAGCACTATCTGGGTGAAAAAAAAAGCGAAGTCTTAATTCATTGCCAGACCCAGACCTTAAAACAGCATTGATAACGCTACGGCTGATAATACTGAATTGCGACACCCTCTGGTTGGTTAGGTTGTGCTCTGACAAATTAAGATAGGATTTAGTTTTATGTATTCATTTCGACTCACCCAGTCATCCGCGCAAAACTGGTTCCGTAAGGTGCTGGAAAAAGTTTTAAAATGGATCTTGAAAGTGCTTGAAAAGTGCTTGATTTTGACTTTGGAAAAGGTGTACGAACCCTTTTTCAGCTCACTGATCTTAAACCAAACAGAATAAAATAGAAAATATATATTATATTATATATAAATAAATCTGTCTGGAAGCTTTGGCTATCCGATTAATAATCTGTTAATCCAAAAAATAATCGACAGATTGGCAAAATAATCATTTGTGGCAGCCCTAGACAGACACTGACGTGCCCCCTTCTTTCAGAGAGAGTAGAATGTCACTCTCAGGCTTCCGTAGTATGTTTCACACCTTGACGGGACAGCACCAGTCTGTCGATTGTAATTTATTTAGTGCACCACTAGATTAAGGTAAATCTTACACACTGTCCCTTTAAATAAATTAAAATCCTTTCCATTTCATTTTGGAATCTCTGACCAGACACGAACATCCCAGCAAAAATTTTCAAAATGCAGTTCCTGGATTTTTGATGAAAAAATTACCAATTTGAAAGTGTTCCCACTTTAGCAGCAAGCTGGTTAGCAGGACGCCACCAGACGAGGTGAGACACAGACGGGTGACCAGGCCAAGGGAGTAAAGGTTGTGAGTTTTAGTGCGCAGAAATCCAACTTTAAGGAGTTGTTTGGGGTTTTTTTCCGCGGTAAAATAAATGCCTAAAGCAAACAATATATAGCAGCTGTGGATTTATTGGTTACTTACACATATAACTCTGCTTGGAGAACCAATGGAGGATCCTGGGGGGGAGATGGAGGTCTCTGATAGACGTCTGGGCTGAAGAGACAATATCAGACAAAGAAGAGTAAAGATGTGAAGTCTTTTTATTCATCTGATGTTTTGGTTTTAAATCAAACTCAGCTCACTCTAAGTCTTCTCTCTGCCCTTGCCGCCTGCTTGCATAACGGGTGCCACACCTCACAACCTGACGACAAGGAGGAAAGAAACTTGGGCGTCGACACACACCGTGCATTCAGTGACAATGGTTACTTCTGTGGTTGATGGGGGGGGATTTACCTGTCAGGTACATTTCTTCCCCTTCTTTGAACATGGTGTTACAGCGGGCACATCGAGCGCATGTGGGATGGTAATGCTTCCCTCCTGCCTGAGAGAAAGAGGTGTGGCTCAGCATAAATTACCATAATAGGAAACCTCACACACTGAGGGGTTAAGCTACAGAGTGTTAAACTACCCCGAGCAGGACATTATATCCATATGTTTACCAAACTGCCCCACATCAACCTGACCTCCAGTGACCTGGTTGTGTTGAGAAATGCTTCTGCTGCTTTATGCAGCAAGGAGAACATCGCATTCTACCTCTAGGTGATTCACAACTGAAATAAATGAATGTTTAATATAAATATCTTTCATAAACAGGACTCTACCCTGAAAAGTTTTCTATTTTGATTAATTAAAACCACAAAATGCATAATATTTTATTGTATTAAAAATTAAAAAGTTATAAAAAATTTTATATTTTTAAACATATTGTTTTTCAGTGTGGTCCTGTTTCTCTGACTGTAACTGGCTGGATGTGCTTCTTCATCCTCTGTCTCCTTGAACCCCAGTGGGCCTCAGCAGATGGCTGCTCTCACTGAGCCTGGTTCTGCTGGAGGTTTTTTTCCTATTAAAAGGGAGTTTTTCCTCTCCACTGTCGCTACAAGCATGCTTAGTGTGAGGGATTGCCTACGAGTCAACGAGTCTTTGCAATCAGCTGTTTTTTTTTAGAAAATGTTGAATCAATGTGACTGGATGATCTGGTTGAACTGTAAAGTGTCTTGAGATGACGTGTTGTGAATTGGCGCTATAGTAATAAACTGAACTGAATTGTTAAAAATGAAATAGCTCAGTACTGAGAACAAAACTGTCCTTCATTTTCTTAAAAGCATTTTCATGAACTCATACAAAAAAGATCCCCACAACATAATCCTTCCTCCACCATGTTTCCATTATGCACAGATGATGTAACCTTCTATCCAATTAAGTCAAAACATTCAGATTTTTCTTCACCTGATCAGCCAAACCAATGTGTACATGTATGTCTTCACCCTAAGTTTTTTTCCATGATCATTCTTCCTTTCTGTAAATCCTAAATAAAAGCCTACATTTTTGAGTCCAAACAAACCAGTAATTTTGACAGATTTGCCTGTGCAAATTCTCAGTCATCCGGGTCATGATAACAAAACAGAAAAAAGGCTTAAATCTGAGTCAACTGGACTTTAGCTCAGTTTTTCTGAAGGAGTTTGGACACCTATCCAGAAGTTTGTCAATTCCAGATGTGTTTAAAGTACACTACCGTTCAAAAGTTTGGGGTCACCCGTTACTCTTCCCATGTCTCTGCAGCAGGCTCTAATGTTTGGTCTGGTGGTTGTAAAACGAGTTATTCTGAGGGAATGGAAATCCTCTACACCTCCATGTTTTAAAAAATGGCTCAAAGATATGGTGTCCTGTATCTATCTCGAAGAAATTCGATACTCTTTGTCAGACAATCACGATAAGTTTCTAGATGTGTGGGGTCCTTTTAATAGACATATTCAAAATAATGGGTTAAAATGACTCTTTTCTGGACCTCTTTTTTTCATTAGTTATTATCTCAATACTGTCATCCTTTATTGTATTCTTTTTATTGATATCCCATGTTTTATGTTGATCCGCTTGATACAATGTCTGCAGAATTATTTTTTGTCCTCTTTGACTCTGCCTCGTGCTTTAATATGCTCTATTAATATAATAATAATATATTATTCTCTTATCAGTTCTTCAGTTTGCTGACACTGTTTTGTCTTGTTTTTTGTTTGGTTGTACTTGTTTACTGTTCTGCTATATTTTATTTTATTTTTTCTTTTTTTGTCTTGTCTGTTTAACTCTGAAAATGCATAAAAAATAAAAAAAAGTTTGGGGCTCACGCTTGAAATGTCCTTATTTTTTAAGGAAAAGCACTGTACTTTTCAATAAAAGATAACTTTAAACTAGTCTTAACTTTAAAGAAATATACTCTCTATACATTGCTAATGTGGTGTAAAGGACTATTCTAGCAGCAAATGTCTGGTTTTTGGTGAAATATCTACATAGGTGTATAGAGGCCCATTTCCAGCAACTATCTCTCAGTGTTCTAATGGTACAATGTGTTTGCTCATTGGCTCAGAAGGCTAATTGATGATTAGAAAACCCTTGTGCAATCATGTTCACACATCTGAAAACAGTTTAGCTCGTTACAGAAGCTACAAAACTGACCTTCCTTTGAGCAGATTGAGTTTCTGGAGCATCACATTTGTCAATTAAACGCTAAAATGGCCAGAAAAAGAGAACTTTCATCTGAAACTCGACAGTCTATTCTTGTTCTTAGAAATTAAGACCCCAAACTTTTGAACGGTAGTGTACCAAAAAAACTCCTCAGATAAGAATAGCACTACTGCATTGTGTTTCACTCAAAAAATAGAGTTAAAAGTATCCAGAACGTATTTAATAGAAAGGTGACTCAAGAACTAAGTATTTTTACAATTTAAATGTATGTAATAAGACCAAAATACAAAGTTATTTGCTAATTCAGTTTTTTTAAATTAGATAACAAATGAATAAAAATAACATAATTGGTAACAATTCCAACAAATCCAGGCAGAAGACACACATCTTTGTTTTAACATCAAACTTATGAAACTGATCCTAAATAGGTGGTTTATTTTTAAATGTGAAAATGACCTCTAGTGACAATATTTATTTTCATTGCATATTAATTAGCCTAATTAGCTTGTGCACCAAATGTCATGGTTGGTTCACCAGATAAATGGTATTTAACAAACATTTTCCATCAACATTAACTGTGTTTTAGTCTGGAGCCCTTTTGTTAAAGACAAGGTTTTTCATTAATTGGTAAAGATACAGTCAATGCAGTAGACACACATTTTGCGTAGATATTATTCATCTTAAAATAAAAATTAAAGCAAAAAAAGTATATGTTTGTCAAAAAGTAAATGTAAGTAGTTAGAATGTAACTCTGGGTAATTTTGTTGGCTCGTACCACAGTAATCTGTAGCCAGAACGCTGATAAGCTCCCTCATCATGTTTTAAACATATAACCCAAAACACAAAAAAATACTCCAGCAACCCAGGAAAACGACAGATGGGTCTTTGATTTTCATCTGGATTGTAATGTGCTTGGAAGGATGGACCTCCGTGTTGCTCTAGTGTGAGCCGACTGAAGTGACAAAGACTCACGGATAGCTGTCAAAGCATCTTCAGAAAAACAGAGAAAGAGTCTGGTAGCCTCCATTTTAAGAGTTTTGTGAAAAAAAGAAGAAAAAAAAAACCAGTTTATTGGTTTTGAAGATGTGCAAAGCTGAGACAGACTTTTGTGGCTTTGCACCTGCAATGCCTCAATAGTTCAGATGGGCCTCTTGACTGCTTCTCAGATTAGGGCGCTCCTTGTCTGATTTACCTCTTTCCCACTGGCAGAAGCAGCAGCCAGTGAGGGCTAAGACCAGCCTTTTTGCCACTGGAAAGGGAACCAATTGCGGATTGTTGGTAACCTGACTCCGCCGGATGGATTTGCTGGATTTGCTCTGCATATCCATCTGGAAACCTTCCGTTGAAGTAATTTTGGGAAGGGCGAAAATACTGGTTAGCTGATTGGCCTATGTTGGTGATAGACGGGCCAAATAAAACCAATCAGATCAACGAAGCATATGGACGTACTAACAGAGCCGGCCAAAAACACAACCACAAGGCAGGCTACTCTTGCTGCTCTTGCCGAAAACCAGTCGGGAGAAGAGCAAAAACCTCTTTTCCTCTGAGAAAAGCCTCCAGAGCAGTGTTTTGCTCTTCTTTCAGTGAAGAAATACTCTGTAATTCCGATAAAACTTGCTCGATAGCCACGCTAACGCTTAGTTTCATCGGCTGAAGCCGCCATGTTCTTTAGACTGAACTGTCGCGCTTTTCATTGCGTCACACCTCAACCCGCCTCAAAGCCAACGCTGATTGGGCGTTCGTTTGGTGAACTGCTCAATTTTTTTCTTTAACGGAAAGTAGCCAGACTGATCTCAAGAGTGAAACCTTGAAAGCTCGCCAGATCAGGATGGTCTCAAGAGGCTAGCTTGTTAGTGGGTCGACCCATGTTTTTCAAACCCTGGTTAACGCGCCATTTTTAGCGGGAAAGAGGCTTTAGTTTAGGTAGCTGCCGGTCTTAGTAGTTTAGGATATAGTGTTGAAACCAACCCCACTAGCGGCTGGCTAGCTTAAGTGGTAAGATCCCCGTCCTGCAAACAAGAAGCCTGGGTTGGTATCACAGCTGGGGAGAATGAGCTGCCAGTGTGGGTACTTAGGAAGACCCTTCACACTAATGCCTGTGTTGGGGAGTGCCGGCCTCGAGGTTAGGGCATAGTGCTTGGAATCCCTGAGGTTCTGAGCTCAAGTCCCACTCCCACAGACTGCCACTCTGGGTCCCTGAGCAAGACCCTTAACCCCACACTGTTCCCTGAGCACCACACAATGGAAGCCCACTGCTCCCCAAAGGGGATGGGTTATATGCAGAGAGTTCATTTCACTGCTCTTTACTTTTGAAAGTGTAATGACAATAAAAAAGCTGGGGGAAAAAAAGAAACGTCCTCACAATGTTCATTATCAAGTTATTTTTTTCCCCAATTGCCAGCATGCAAACTTCTAGACCCAACACTGGAAAAAAAATCAAAATCTAGATAAGTCATTTTTTCTTAAAATAAGTACATTTGTTCTTGGATTGAGGAGATAAAAGACATTTTGCCAATGGAACAAGGCAATTAACTCTTAAAATAAGAAAACACAATTTCATTGTCTTTTTTCAAGTGCATATTATCTAATGATCTTATTTTAAGAGTAAAAATACTCATTCCATTTGCAAACTCAAATTAAGCGTAAGTACACTTAATTTAAGAAATCTTTACTTATTTCTAGATCGTTTTTCCAGTGAAGGAGTCAGATACCAACAATTTGACTTTAAAAACAGTTGTTTGCACCACAGTTAAAGATTGTGAAAATGTGGGCCACAGTTTTCTTTTGTGAGAAACATACTATTTTTTGTTTATCAGTGACAAAACCCCCTACTGTGACTGTAACCTGACCAAATGCGAAACAGTTAAAGCGTTATACAAAGATCTTTGCAAGACTTTATACCTCCTTTGGTTAAAGGCTCAAACTGTATACAAAAAAAACAACAAATTATGTACATGTAGGAGGTGGAGTAATATAGAGGTGGCCAGATGTGCCTCTGCAGTGCCAATGACTGAGGCGTGGCCCTGTCCTGTCTCCTCAGCCTTGCTTCATACGCCAGAATTTCTATTTATAGGAGCGCGGCTGAAATACAGACCTGAGCCAGTTAGAGCGTGCGTAAGCTGGGAGTGTCGTTTTATGTAATTTCATGCCGCACTGATTTTTTCTGCTTCTTATAGAAGAGATACTTTTACATGATCCACAGCAACAGCATATGCCTGGATTCCCAACTGTTTCTAAGTTGCATCTCAGACAATGCAGGGTTAGACCATCAATTTCCATTCTCTGTTTTCAGAGGAGAAACATTCATCCGTGAAAGTTTGTTCATCCAATTTTTAATGAAGCGTCCATTCTCTGTGGTTGTATTAATAAGGATGCTGATTTTAATCATATATTAAAATTAATGACGTCTGGTTCTGGACAGTTGGAATCAGCATCAGTTCAATAATATGTAGATACAGGATTCCGCGGGTCCTTAAAAAAGTCTTAAAAGGCATTGAATTCCTTAAAATAAAAAACAAAGGCCTTAATTGGTATTAAAATGTCTTAAATCAGTCTTTCGTAGGTCTTAATTTCTAAAATATCATAAATAGGATTATTTTATTACGATTTATTTTTGTAATCTAAATAAAATGTTAAAAAATGGACAATTTTTTATTTGGTTCCGTCCTCGATAGCGAACCAATAAAGCGCTTGTTTAACGCGCCGGACATTTGGGAGATGCGCCATTAACTTTTTGTCTGGAAAATATGAGCAAAAGTGTAAATGGAACTAGAATTGTCTCCAGCCAAGAGTTTCCTCCATGGCTAAAACCAGGGAACATTACATGAGGCTCTCAGTGGATTTTGTGCAAGCAAGCTATCTCAAGCTCAGAACGATGGGAATTAAGGCAGTGGAGTCGCACATGGCGAAGCGCCAAAACAAAGCGTCAGAAATGGAGTTACAGAGAAACAGCCGGTATTTTCTCGTTTAGTTCCACCCTTGTCTCTGCAAAAACGCCTCCACTTATCACCAAATCAAACATAGAAAACCATACCAAGAAAAAATAGCTGCAAAAAAAGACTTAGCACTGGTTATGTTGGTTTCTTTAAAACTGATTTGTTGTTTTGTTCCCGCTAAAACAAAGTTTGTGAATTCAGTTAAATTAATTGTTAAAATATATCTGTCATCTGTGTGCAGTTTTAGCTGCTATCTTCCTGTATGGGGATGCTTTAAAAATGTAACCATTAGTGCAGTGGTTTATGTTAAAATAAACCTTTTGGTTAAATTGTTGCAAGCAGGTTTTTCTTGTGTTTCTTATAAATTTGATCTTAAATTTTTATTTCAAGTGGCATTAAAAAGTCTTAAAAAGTCTTGAATTTAACTTGCCTTATGCTGTAGGAACCCTGTAGATAAATCATAATTAACACACTTATTAGTCTACCAGATGCAAGAGAAGGGGAAATAAATATATACAGTCATAGGATAAAAATATTAAAAACCCCTTTTTTTGTCATGTTCATCACAGATATGATTGCTCCTTATTAACAGAGCACTTCGCTCTAAATCTGCAGGTTTTCTAGTGGTTTCTAGAATTTCTAAAAGTAGAATCGGAGGCAGAACTTTTAGTTATCAGGCTCCTCTCCTTTGGAACCAACTACCATTTTTAAAACTTTCCTTTTTGATAAAGCTTATAGTTAGAGTGGCTCAGGGCTATCTCTATAGTTATGCTGCTATAGGCTTAGAGTGCTGGAGGACATGATATATCAGCTATTTCTTCTTTTTTCATGTGTGTATCAAGGTAAAGAGGAAACATCACATTTTTCAGATTTCCTTTCTTAAAATATTTTTTTTCTGAGAAAATGTTATATTAAATTCCCTCCACCTTGCATAGGTTTATTACATAAAATCATGATGAAAGTTGGAGGTTGTCAAGCAAGAAAATGTAACAAAGTTCAGGGGTTTCACATACTTTTGCAAGGTACTGTAGACAGAATAAATAGAGACTTGAAGATAAAAGCAGACATGTCCTCACGTCTAAAAATAGCCCAGAGAGGCTGGCAGTCAGGAACAAAGCACTTCACACCAGCGATTCTGACGAGCAACGGACCACAGGGACGACAAGATTCGGTGTGTTTCTGTGTCTGCGTCCAACAATGTGTTTCATCCACATATTTTCATAAAATGTTCAAGAAGACCTTTAGAGAATCCTCCAAAGCATCTGCGCATCATAGCTTTAATCATTTCCAGCAGTTTACAGTTTATTTTACTCTTTTCCCATCTGATATCTAATCTAAGCCCCTTTTTTTCCTTTGCAGCCCTCTTTTCAACCCTTGACTTCTTTGGTATAACAGCAGAAATTGGAATTTTTGTCACAGCAGAACTTTCTCTCTACATCAGTTTCACTTTCGGCCATCTTTTCCCTCCCATTTCACCCTCGAATCTTTTTATAGCTTTCAATGTTCCTCTTGATTTCTTAAAGAAGTCGAGAGGAACATTCTTTCCCCTTGTGTTAATGAAGGCAGAGTTGTAATCTCACAATGTGTTCATATGGAAAAACGGGAGAATAAAGAATAAGAGAAATAAACTTAGATATCAGAAAAGACAGATGCATCTAAACTGAATTTGATTTCATTTCAAACTATTTATCCCCTCCTAATCTTGAACCAGCCACTCCCTAAAGCACAGTGCAGCTTAGTCTAAGCTGAGGAAGAAATGCTGCTGTTCAACTCTGATAATGCTGATTGCTCCGAGTTAATACCCTTCATCTCCCAGTTTGGATTTTTATAATTCTCCTTTTTGCATCACTTCACGCTCAAATCTCACCTCCAGAACCCGTCCGCTGATGTATCTGTTGCAGGTCTCACATTTCACCCCGTACTGTGCATGATAATCTGCCTCACAGTACGGTACTCCATCCCTACAACACCGGAAAGACAGAAGACACTGTTTTACTCTGCCAAACAGACAATACTCTAGCCTGAGAGGGATAACTGGATATGTTCATAAGAGGTGGAAACAAAGACATCTGAGAGTACACTGTCTCCACATTTTCACACACTTACTTGCTGATGTACTCCCCGGTGAGAACCATGTTGCACGTCTGACATCTGAAGCAGCTGACGTGCCACTGTTTCTCCAACGCCAGGAGAGACTGACCCTGTTTAATCTCTGCTCCGCATCCAGCACAGTCTGAATCAGAAGGAGATAAATTAAAAAAATAACAGTTCAGCTGCATGTTAATCTAATAATCGCCTAACTTGATTGCAAAGATAATGTTGTTTTTTTCATCCATCATATTCCTGCATAACACTTTTTATCATAAAAATAAGCTGCGGATCCTGCATAAATCACCCTGCTTATACTCCTGTTGTTAATCCAGTACTCTGAGGAATCAGCCCCAGCAGGTTTGACCATTATAGGCTGGATAAAGACAATAGATGAGATACTGTAGCCCTGAGCTCACAAAGGAAGCAAAGCGGCACGGCTGAAAACTGAAACAGTGTCAGTGATTCTTATTTGGAAGAAAATTTGTTAAAAAAATTTTTTGACCCAGTCCAGGGCCTCATATAGTACCGGAAGAGGACTAGGGCCAGTGGAAAAAAAAAAAAAAGTTAACTGATTTTTAAATTTTTTATTTCGGTTTAGTATGGGAAAAAAGTGAGAATTCTGAGATTAATGTCATAATTCTGGGAAAAAAACTTCAGAATTCTGAGATTAAAGTCATAATTCTGAAGATTAAAGTCAGAATTTTGAGATTAAAGTCAGAATTCCTGACATCAAAGTCAGAATTCTAATATCAAAAGTCAGAATTCTGAGATTAAAAGTCAAAATTCTGAGATTAAAGTCAAAATTCTGAGATTAAAGTCAGAGATTGTGGCAGAAAGAAAAAAGTCAAATTCTGACATTTTTATTGTCAGAAAATTGGAAGAAAGTTTAGTATGTCAAAATTCTGACTGAGATTAAAGTCAAAATTCTGACATTAAAGTCAGGAATTCTGAGATTAAAGTCAGAATTCAGAGATGGGGGATCACAGATTCTGAGATTAAGTCAGAATTCTGACATTAAAGTCAGAATTCTGAGATTAAAGTCAGAATTGGAGAAAGAAAAAAAGTCAGAATTCTGAGATTAAAGTAAAAATTCTGAGATTAAAGTCAGAATTCTGACTTTTAATCTCAGAATCCTGAAAAAAAAAAATCAGAATTCTGAGAAAAAGTCAAAATTCAGAGGATTAAAAGTCAGAATTCTGAAAAAAAAAATCTGAATTCTGAGATTAAATTCAGAATTCCAATAAAGATACATAGTATCTTAAATAGTTTTATAAAGGGCAACAATAACTACAGATTTCTGATCATAGTTTTTTTATTTACAAGCACTTATTTGTGCTCTGTAAGGTTTTTCTTTGCATGAGCAACATAAGAGTAATGCAGAAAAACAGCATTTACTACGTGACCTTCACACTAAAGGTTTGAAAGCGAGAACTGAGCTTATTCTAACCAACAGCTGTAGAAGCACATAAATAAAAAAACAGCTCATCCGTCAGTCACGGCGTCGTTCTATTATCACACGGGGACGGATATCCATATGCTGCATAGGGGCGCCGTGGCATTTATTGCTGATTTACTGCTTTGCCTGCTAGATGAACTGAGAGGCAAACCTTCATAAAAAAAGCTGATATTATAGAAGGTAGTCAAGTCAGAATATACAGAGAGATTTAGGAGGAGAACATAAAACAGAGGTCAACAACAGGCCAGGGACCATGAGCTGCTCAGAGATAAACTAGGAGGGTGTCAACTAAAATACAATCATATAAATTTTAATTAGAATCTGTAAATATGACATAAACTATTATTTCTGCAACTGAAAATCTGGTCCAGCACCGAAGGCCTTTCAATTAACGAGTATAAAGAATTGAAGGGAGCCAGAAGGTGAACCTGGCTCAGTAATTCTGTGCTCTGCCGTCTCTCTTTTATTTTAACCGTCTGGTTTTTTGTTTGCAAAGAAGCTTTGCATGGCTCAGCGCTTCAGCGTTTAGCTGCATCCCTCTCCTGGACTAACATTAACACTTCTACTGTACATTCTTGAGTTTTTTCCCAAATAGAAAACCCTCCTGGCTCAGTGATTCAGACTCCACCTTCACTGGAAAAAACATTCTAGAAATAAGTAATAAATATCCTAAATTATGTGTATTTACCCTTAATTTGAGTAGGTAAATGAGATAGTTTGCCAATGGACTTAGTGTTTTTACTCTTAAAATAAGATAATTAGATAATATGCACTTTAAATAAGACAATGCAATTGTGTTTTCTTATTTTAAGTGAAATATTGTCTTGTTCCGTTGGCAAAATGTCTCTTTTTACTCCTTAATCCAAGAACAAATGTACTTATTTTAAGAAAAATGACTTATCTAGATTTCTGATTTTTTTACAGTTTTTTTTTTCTCCCTTATGAAGAAATATTGTGCACCAAAAAATCTAAATCTAGATAAGTCATTTTTTCTTAAAATAAGTGTGTTTTGTTCTTGGATTGAGGAGAGGTAAAAGAGACATTTTGCCAATGAGAACAAGACAATTTATACTTAAAATAAGAAAACACAATTACATTGTCTTATTTCAAGTGCATATTATCTAATTATCTTATTTTAAGAGTAAAATACTCATTCCATTGGCAAACTATCTCATTTAACTACTCAAATTAAGGGTAAATACACTTAATTTAAGACATTTTTACTTATTTCTAGATTGTTTTTGCAGTGTGAGCATAGCACATTTGCACTTTCTTTCACCAGACAAGTTATCAGCTTAAAGTAAGTGATTCAATGATTAATTGATCAAGTTAAAACTATTTATTGATGGAATTTCATGTAAAATGCATTTAGATCACGTCTCTGACTGGTGCTTTCTATGGAGTGACTTTTGTGCCATTATTGGTGCAGGAACAATATATTTTGTAAATGGAGTCAAATGAAAATAAAAAAAAGTTGTACATTTCAATTTAAAAATTAAATCCAAAAATAAAAGATATTTCAATAAAATATGTCTTGAGCTTACCTTAGCAGTTTTCTCATATTTTGCAGTTTTATTTTTCAAAATATTTTGAAAGGTTTTTTTGTTTTTTTTTTTGTTTGTTTGTTTTTTTTTACAGTTTTTATATATTTAAATTGTTTTCTTTTCAAGTTTTATCAGATTAAGTTTTAAAAATTGCATTTGTGCCACAGATCACATGAAATTCAAAAAGATTGGAAGAAAAATTCAAATAGAGAATATGTGAATAAAATTTTTTTTTGTAAAACATGTCAATAGTAATATTTGAAAAAATACAATTGAAAAAAAAACCCGACAGAACAACTACGATATTTTAAAAGTTTACTAATTGGAGTTTACCTCCAAATTCCAATTTACAAAATGTGTTGTTTTATCCAAATTGTCATTTACAAAATGTGTTTATTCTTCTCAAAAATAATGCTACAAAATAAACTCCATACTTTTCTGAAAATAATTTAAAATCTGTTGTTAAATACAGCTCTCTAAGAAACTAAGAACTCCATTTTGACCTTATTCTGTGTCGTAAAAGATCAACTATCTAAAGAAGAGGAATATTTATATCCATCCATCCATCCATCCATCCATCCATCCATCCATCCATCCATCCATCCATCCATCCATCCATCCATCCATCCATCCATCCATCTTCTTGCTCATTATCTGGGGTCGGGTCTTTGGGGTAGCAGCTTCAGTAGGGAGGCCTAGATGTCCCTCTCTCCCCAGCAACTTGGTCCAGCTCCTCGGGGAATCCCAAGGTGCTCCCAGGCCAGCCCAGAAACATAGTCCCTCCAGCGTGTCCTGGGTCTCCCCTGGGTCTCCCGGTGGGGCGTGCCTGGAACACATCACCAGGGGAGGCGTCCAGGAGGCATCCTAACCAGATGCCCCAGCCACCTCAACTGGCTCCCTCCTCTCGGCGTGGAGGAGCAGCGGCTCTACTCTGAGTCCCTCCCGGATGACCGAGCTTCTCACCCTATCTCTAGGGAGGAGCCCAGCCCGCCCTACAGAGAAAACTAATTTCAGATTCAGCTTGTATCCAGGATCTTGTTCTTTTTCGGCCATGACCCAAAGCTCCATAGATGAGGGGGTAGGAGGCGGAGATCGACCGGTAAATCCAGAGCTTTGCTTTTGGCTCAGCTCTCTCTTCACACCACAACGGAGCCGGTACAGGGCCTGCTTCACAGCAGAGCGCCGCGCGCAATCCGCCTGCTCGATCTCGCTCCATCTTCTCATCATTCGTGAACAAGACCCCAACATACTTAAACTCCTCCACTAGGGGCAGTACATCCTCCCCAACCCGGTGAATGCGCTCTACCCTTTTCCAGCTCAAGACCATGGTCTTGGATTTGGAGGCACTGATCCTCATCCTGGCTGCTTCACACTCGGCTGCACCGCTCCAGTGAAAGCTGTAGATCGCGCCCTGATGAAGCCAATAGAACCACATCATCTGCGAATAACAGAGATGGAATCCTAAGGCCACCAAGGTAGATCCCCTCAACACCTTGGCTGGCCTAGAAATTCTGTCCATAAAAGTTACGAACAGAATCTGTTACAAAGGGCAACCTTGGCGGAGTCCAACCCTAACCGGAAACGAGTCCGACTTAATGCGGAAAAGGCTCTGACACCTGTCGTACAGAGACCTAACAGCCCTTATTAAAGGGCCTGGTTCTCCATACTCCCGGAGTACCCCCCACCAGACCCCCCGAGGGACACGGTCGAATGCCTTCTCCAGATCCAGACTGGTTGGGCAAACTCCCATGCACCCTCCAGAATCCTGCTGAGGGTCTAGAACTGATCCAGTGTTCCGCGGCCAGGACGGAATATTTATATTAGCATATAAAAAAAAGCTAATTTCAAGAAAGGAGTTAAATTTCATAGTCTACTCCATCATATTCCAGTCTTTTAGAAAAAGAGGTTCATATTTATTGTTCTCACTTCCCCCTTGCAGTGTTTGTTCTTAACGTGGTGATAAACGCCGTACCTGGGGAGCTGTTTGGCTTTCATTTGACTAAATAGAGCAATCTGGGACACACAGTTATTCATTGCAATTTCACCATCTGTTTAAACTGCACAAACTGTGAGAGGCAGCAGGCTGTCTGTCTGCCACATTTAAACAATTCATTCTCAGTGACTGTGCATCATCTTAGAACCTCCCCTCATTGCTTTCTACTTGGGAGCTTTTTTTCAATGGTAAGAGAAGGTAAAAAATGAGCCCCTGAATGTAAATCACATGACAGATGTAAACTCCTCTTCCTGCTGAGTGTTGACAATACTTAAAGGAATAGTACACCCAAAACATGATTAGCCTTCATTTTCTACTCAACCCCATGCTGAACAAAACTCTGGATTACTTTTTGATATCTCAAATGCAGGCTGGAGATCTGGGAGGCTTCTTGCTGTCTGCTGACATTCAAATAATGGAGGTCTATGAAGCCCGAGGCAGAAAGGTCCATAAAAGTCCATAAAAGCGTGTCAATATTCCTCCATACTGCTCCTAGAGAGTCCAATGTAATCCAAGTGTCCTGGAGTGGGTAGCATCCAGAATTTACTTTCGAAACGCAAGTCATTTTAGAACGTTTTTAGAGCCTAAACAGTAGTGTATAGGATTTTCCTAATAGCGCCTTAAGGCGCCACTCGATTCTAATGGAAGCTTGACAGACCAAACCAGCGCGATTCAGCTCTTGGCAAAGAACTCATGCTCTTCCTCAACACTGAAGTCCCCTCAGACATTTTTCTTTAGTTGTTTCTTTTCTTTGCACAGGTAAACAGCACATTTCTTCTTCTCACGCTTGCATGCTCGGCAGAGCAGGCGGCTGAATCGCACTTTCTTCGGTTTGGTCTGCAAAGGCTTCCGTAGAATCGTGGAGCGCCAAGCGCATGGGGGCGCTATTAGGAAATCCTATACACTACTGTTTATGCTCTAAAACGTTCTAAATGACTTAACGTTTAGAGTAAATTCACCAGGATGTGCTACCCACTCAGGACACTTCTTGGATTACATTGGTACGAGCAGTATGGAGAGAGGAATATTGACACGCGTTTTTGTGGACCTTTCTGTCTCGAGGCGCCATAGACCTCCCCATTATTTGAATGTCAGCAGGACGGCAAAGAAGCCTCCCAGATCTCCAGATGCATTTGAGATATCAAAAAAGTACTCCAGAGTGTTGTTCAGCATGGGGTGTGAGTAGAAAATGAAGGCTAATCATGTTTTTGGGTGTACTATTCCTTTAATAAATGTTGAATTTACCACTGTTGAGAGATTATAAGCTGCCAGATCAATAAGAAAGGGCCTGATAAATGACTTGGCAGCCACTCGATTTAGCTAAATTAAGCAAGAAGGACCTCTCAAGCCCCGAGTGTTTGGATGAAGCAGACTGCAGCGTCTGGTGGGATTAAACAGAACAGACAGAGCAAGGCAGACGCTCAACTCACGGCTGGGTCCGTGGATCTTGATGGGCTCATTTGACTTGACAAGTGTGTGGGAGCACTGCTGGCAGACGCAATCCTTTCCGCTGAACGTCACCTTGTCTCCGATCGGGAACGGTTTGCTGATGGAAAAACATTAAATAAAATGAAGATTAGTGGCTTTATATTACCAGATTAGAGGAATCATACATTTACATCAAGGGGGACGACACGTGGAAACAAATGACAGGACGAGAGCGTCTGCTGACTGGAAGGCCGTAATGCCTCTGACACCGTCTTTTGCGGGGCTGAAAACGCTTTTGCAAACAGTCGTAATGACGGGTTAATCGGAGGTTGGTTGTGACGGGAGCACCTGGCTTCTCTGTGATTAAAGAGGCGATAATGTGACGCTGCCACGGGTCTCTGAAAAGGAAAACCGGCTCTCTAGCTGAGAATAAAAGTTATTAGGGAGGACAGCGTGGAGCGCATGCTAATCCTAAACGCCTGTTTCTCGCAGTCTCCAGTAGCTGTCTGCTTTACTCAATCCCTGCACATCTGTTACCACTAGGTCTCTGTTTGCTCCGTGGCTCTAAGCTACTCTCCAATAAATCAGTGTAAAGACATGCATGTGTGTATGCGCTAACAACATGACAGCAAGACAACGTCCATAAAATCCCCTTTTCTATTGCATGTTTTAACTCCCTTTCTTCTCCTGCGTAAAAAAGACACATTTCTTTGATTTCTTTATGACTAGATAGGATGAAAGAATGAATAGGGAGCTAAAAGGCTTAGAGAAGGCCGTTTAAAAGGCAGACGACAGTAATCCTTTTACTTCCCTGCTGAGGCCTGAAGCCAAAGCCCCAAAGGAAGGCTTGAGTCTCCAGCAAGATGTTCGCAGAGAGGCCGGTAAAAGCTCTATGTCCAGATTATGCAATAGATGAGATCTCTGCAACTTTCTTCTCCATCATACTTCATCTGATCCTTGTTGGGTTTCTTTCTGTTGTTTGACTCTAAAAAGGGCGACATTCATGCATAAAACAGAAAGGAGCGAACAAGCGAGTGGAGCAGATAAGCCAGCAGGGACACTCCAGGAAAGAAATGAATCAATAAAGACCTTGGTGCACACTTGTCAGGTTCAATTTGCATGTTTTCTTTAAGCCAAAACAAGGCTTTGCTTTGGTCCCTCTCTATAAAACCTGCAACTCAACGCTATTTCTGACATTTTGAATTGAAAAAACTTCCTGGATGGGAAGCAAAACGTCTTAAAACTTAGAAACAAAGTCTAGTTGACTGTTTTTATCTGATTTGGATCCCTAAAATGTTAATCTTGGGTTTGCATTCTGAACAGATATTACACTTTTACGACGAAGCACTATCTACTCCGACATTAAGAGTTAAATCTGCTGTGATGGTGCAGAAAATTCCTGCCTTTGACCTTGTCTTCACCTGCGTTACTCTCACTCCCTGAAGACACTCCTGCCTTGTCAGCCTTTCTCAGCACTTTAAAAATGTTCTCTTATTACATATTTAATGCTAACACTTTTTTTAAAATCTTTTTACCACAAAAAGTGAAGTTATTTCTATCATTTTATGAAAAGCCTGGTAGCTCTTTTAAAATACATTACCGCTAAAAGTGATCTGCTTCTTTTCAGGCTGAAATTTTAACAACGAAGCGGAAACAGCAGGTGAGTGTTTAGAAGATGACGAGGGGAATAACGGGAATTATGAAAGACAGGGAGAAGACAGGGAGTGAAGCGAGTAGAGATGGTGAGCAAAGAGACAGCAGAGAATTTAACCCAGAGGCTTCTAGTTGTCTCTTCCAGTTCACTGTTCTCATTTTCAACACAAACACACCCTGTCACCACCCGGACTGCTCCGCTGACTGTCGTTGCTCGCAACATGGAGTTTTTCTTTTTTTTTTCCTCCCTTTTGACCACAGCTAGCGGGCTGAGGCGCCATCGTCAAACAGATCTGTGACAAGAGGAAAATACTACTCGCCTGGAGGGGGGAAACTGGAGATCACCCAATGGGAAACTTATTACACTTCAAAACAGACATGGGTGCTTTAAGGTACATTGGGAGGACGACAGATAACTGGCTTTGCAGAAAGACATAAAAAAATAGATTGTGGTAACACCTCATTTTTTATTTTTTATTGAGATAGAGAACCTAGATACCTTTTGTGGCTGTTGTTTGTTGTTATTACACATTCTTACAAAAAAAGGATCATTGAAATAGTTCAGAACATGCAGGAAACAACAAATAAACATTTCTTTATAAAGGTCAAAACAGTCTGATCTTGAGTCATCAATAGTTGATTAAAATGACCGAACACTTTTTCTTCCAGCATTTTATTGTCATTACACTGTCACAAGTACAGAGCAACAAAATTACCTCTCTGCATTGAACCCATCCCCTTGGGGAGCAGTGGGCTGCCATTGTACGGCTCCCGGGGAGCAGTGTGGGGGTTAAGGGTCTTGCAATGGGAGGTGCCACTACCCTATCCGGTCCGTGCATGCGCCTCCAGATATACACCCGGGTCACCCTCGATTTTATTTTGTTAAAAAGATCTAAATGACATTTTTTCCCACCCCAAAAATAGTAGGTGTACTGAAATATAATGTGTTAAAGTTTAATAAATGTATAAATACCTTAAAATCCTTTCTGTTTTCAGTTGATCTGCATCGGAAATGGGATCTTATGCTACTTCCAGGAGCTAACGTTTTCAGATTTGGATTTTAACATAAATATAGTCTTTTACGCGGTGCCCGTGGGCATCAAGGTGCCCTCAAGGACCACATTGGGGGCTCTCAGAGTCTTCTAAATAAAGAACAGTGGGCTAAGTTTGAAATGTTATTTTATTCTGTTTCTCTTCTTTTTAATCATTTATAGAGATTTCAAAAATGACAATGTCTAAACAAACTTAGAAATTAACAGAAACAATAAAAAAAGGTTGATAATGTACAAAGTTTAGGCTAACGCCAACCCTTGCAGCTCATGGGTCAGTAATGGTCGCCCTTCCTACGTCTCGGTACCCTTGAAGTGGCCCTCAGCCTTAAAAAGGTTGGTGATATAGAGCATAATCTAAAGAAAGAAACAACTAAAAGGCAGATAAAGATGGTTTAATCATATTTTGCCAGACTGCTCTGAGCATGTCCCATGATGACGTCAGAGAAGCTGTTTAATGAAGAAAAATGTAAAAAGCACCAAAATTATCTCACAAAAGTCATACTTTTTTTTTTTAAGATTTTATTAACATTCTTTAGAGAGTTAGGGATAGAAATAAGTAATTTTAGTACCATAATTACATTATTTATGGACACCCAGATGTATATCTGTTGGCGCATGCATAGGACGCCTTATCGATAGCTTCCAGGACAGATCGAGATTGGAGACTAGGGATGCACGATATAATCGCCCCCCCCTATCTCGGTATCGGCCTTAAAACTGAATATGGGACATCAGGCCACCCACACCGATATTTAACCCGATATTTGATCAAAGCTTCTGAGTTTCTAAAGTCTAAAAAATAAAAAATAAAAAATACTACTTCTTCTTCTTCCTCAAAAACTTCTTTTACAGACTTAAAAACTACAAAGACGAGGAAAAATATTGATACATTAAAATATCACAATATCTTCATATGCTGATATATTGCCATTTAAAAACACCATATCAATCTCTTTTACTAATGAAATATTGCTATATGTCATCGTTATGCTACGAAATCCCCGAAAATTCACAAAATTTTGCCATATTTTTTATATGTTGATATATTGACCAGCGGTATCGATCTATTTTACTAACAAAATCTCACAAGAATTTGCAAAATATCACGAGAGTTTGTAACAGAACGATGAAATTTCACGAGATTTTGAAAGTAAAATAGATGATGATACAGCGTTTTTAAAAATTTGATATCAGCATATTAAAATATATTTGAGTATATTATTTTTTCAAAGTATCAGAAATAGATAAAAAAAAAAAAAAACTGCTATTTTCAATGACTACTTATTTTTGTCCAGCTTTAACATCAGTATTGATATCGGTTATCGGCTACATGAGTTTTAAAATATCGGCATATCGGATATCGGCCAAAATCCCAATATCGTGCATCCCTAGTGGAGACAGTGGGGTTTGAACTCAGAACCTCAAGATTCCAAGCTCTATGCCACTAGGCTGCCTCACACTAGGCCCCCAATGTGTGAAAAAGGAATAGTAGAGGACCAACCAAGGTTCAGACAAGGACCCATCAAGGAAAGTGGGGAAATTTCAAATGGCCATTACTGTAAATTTTTGTCACAACCCTCTAAACAATTAACCTGACTCTGCCAGATGGATTTGCTCCGCATATCCATCTGGAAACCTTCACGTTGAAGTAATTTTGGGAAGGGGCGAAAATACCGGTTAGCTGATTGGCCTATGTTGGTGATAGACGGGCCAATTAAACCAATCAGATCAACGAAGCATATGACGTACTAACAGAGCGACGTAATTTACCTAAGAGGAAGCCAATTGATAGATCAAACTCTTGCTGAAACCAGTCGGGGAGAAGAGCAAAAAATCTTTTCCTCTGAGAAAAGCCTCCAGAGCAGTGTTTTTGCTTCTTCTTTCAGTGAAGAAATACTCTGTAATTCTGATAAAACTTGCTCGATAGCCACGCTAACGCTTAGTTTCATCGGCTGAAGCATGCCATGTTCTTTAGACTGAGCTGTCGGCTTCTTCTCTATCGTCACACTCAACCCGCCTCAAAGCCAACGATGATTGGGCGTTCGCTTTGGTGAACGGCTCCAAATTTTTTTTAACGGAGAGTCTCCAGACTTATTAGCGAGTGAAACCTTGAAAGCTCATGCGAGATCAGGATGGTCTCACGAGGCTAATAAACAGTGTCTCAGTTACAGCAGATGTTATAGACTCCTGCTAAGGAAATCTAAACTATGAGTTTTCCAGTTGGATATCATTTCATACTCAGATGATAGGCTACTTTAAGGTTTAAAGTCCTTAAATGTAGTCATCCTCCTTGTGCTGCTGGATTTCTGAAAGGAATGGGTGGTCATGAGACAGAAAACAGACTCATGATTCATGAGGAGAATAAAACATTTCTTATTCAGTGTCTCAACAATATGCTCCTTGTTCTTTTATCAGGCTATTATCACCAAGGGAGCTGATTAGATCCCCACGGACATACACAGAGCACTGAAAAAGGCAAGTGATGAGCACATGACACACTTTTATCGCCTCTTTACAAAATCTTAAGTGAATATTTAGGCAAATCAAATTTTAATCTTTTTTTTCTTTTCACAACCACAAGCTTTTATGTTTTAGAAGCAGTTATTCTATGCTATGAATCATCAAAAACAAGTTTATAATTCTAATGTAAAAGAAAATTAAGATTTGTTTTGTTTTATATCCCTCAACTAGATACAAAAAAGCCCCCATGGGTCCTTTGCCCTCATCTAAAAATAGATTATGCCTTCAAAGCAACCATCCAATTCTAACTAATGAGAAAGGTAGATGTATTCAAGTGGTAAAACATAAAAATGTAAGCCCAGGCTAAAACTGGGAAGGAATCTAGATCAGATGGGTTTAGTTGTTTTATGCTTGTTGGTTTATTTCTGCAAAGGGAAACAGTTTTATAACATTAACAAAAGGGGCCAAACTGGACTTTAAAGAAACATTTAGAATTCAAACTTCTGAAAGTTCTTTAAATATGAAATTATTACATTCTGTTCAATAAATAATCAGTGTTTTTAATTAAGTGTAATTTTCATTTGAATGTGCTTTACTGGAGGCATCCATGTTTGTCATAAAACACTACTGCCACCTACTGGTTTGTGACGTCACGTCACGGTGTGGTATGAAGCTGTTGATCAAGTCCCAGTGGTTTCTGACATTCAAATAATGGAGGTCTATGGCCAGAGGCAGAAAGGTCCATAAAGTCCACAAAAGTCGTGTCAATATTCCTCCATACTGCTGTGTCCAATGTATTCCAAGTGTCCTGAGTGGGTAGCATCCAGAATTTACTCTAAAGCGCGAGTCATTTAGAATGTTTTAGAGCATAAACAGTAGTGTATAGGATTTCCTGAAAAGCGAGCCTACTTGGCGTTCTGCTCACTTTTCACGGAAGCCGGCAGACCAAACCAGATGAAAGTGCGCATTCAGTGTCTGCTCTGCCGATAATGCAAGCGTAAAGAAGAAGAAATGTGCTGTTTACCTGTGCAAAGAAAGAAACAGCGAAAGAAAAATGTCTGAGGACTTCAGTGTTTGAGGAAGAGCATGAGTTCTTTCCTAGCTGAATCGCGCGCTTTCATCTGGGTTGGTCTGCATGGTTTCCGTAGAGCTTCGTGAACGCAGCGCTTTCAGGAAATCCTATACACTACTGTTTATGCTCTAAAAACATTCTAAATGACTTTGTTTCGTAAATTCTGATGCTACCCACTCAGGACACTTGGAATACATTGGGCGAAAGCAGTATGGAGGAATATTGACACGTTTTTTGTGGACTTTTATGGACCTTTCTACTGCCTCGAAACTATAGACCTCCATTATTTGAATGTCAGCAGACAGCAAGAAGCCTCCCAGATCTCCAGATGCATTTGAGATATCAAAAAGTACTCCAGAGTGTTGTTCAGCATGGGGGTGAGTAGAAAATGAAGGCTTATCATGTTTTGGGTGTACTATTCCTTTAAGGGGGAAGAATAAATGTTGGCATGTGGTGAAAACTGTGACTACATACCTGCACACACTGCAGACAAAGCACTTAGGGTGGTAGGCGCGTCCCAGAGCGGAGACCACCTCTCCAGTGATGAAGCTGTTGCAGCGGTCACAGCGTGTGCCGTATAAACGCTGGTAGTCTGCTGTGCAAATGTATTCGCCCTTCTTCTGGAAGAAGCCCGACCGTGCCAGGTCACAGTTACAGACTGAGGGGAAAAGAATCGAGACACATTCAAACACCTAAGTGGCAATAAAGAAAGAATTGAAAAATAGTTTTCCTATTTTTTAACATTTCACTGCCTGTCTGTTGGTTTCTGTCCTCCTATGACTGTATTTCCACATGGCTGCTAAGGAAGTTATTTCATTCCAGAGAGCAATGAGCCAATTTGTTCTGATGGGAATATAATGGTATAATCAGAGGGAAAGTAATTTGGCTCAGAACAATGCAAGGAGTCAAAACAGTAAACATCAACCAAAAACTCATTAAATACTGCTGAGAAAGACAAAGAAATCACTGCAGACACAAAGAGTAAACGCTCAGTTCATATATGCATATATTATACCCTACATTCACACTAAGATTTGTAACATAGAGTGACTGTTTAACAGCACGGATGCATTTTAACAGATTACTGTTTGAATAACTTTGAAATCAAATGTGAGATCTTGGAAGATTGCTTTCCAGATTCCACCATGAACAGAATCAAAAATAAATCTGGATCCAGGCTCAAAATGAGCACTTTGATGTGTGCTTGAGAATGGCTTAGTCTCCATTTAAGCCCAGGTTTAAAGCCTTGCAGGGCAGCCTAAAGCTAGGGGTGTAAATAATAATCGTTTTGTATCGATGCATCGATCCAACAGCCCGACGATCCGATGCATATCGCTGACGTCCCGCAAGAAGGGATTGGTTCATGTTTATTTTTCCTCCGGTCTATTTTTTATCCATTTGCTCCTGGCGTAATTCTCCCTCCCGTGCTGCGGTGGCGCTAAACCTATTTTGCCCTCCCTACCACGCTTCCTGGTTATACTCTTACAGCAGTGTGTTGCAGTGAGCTTCACACAGACATTTTTAAATTATGCTCAATATTGAAGCGTGGTCTGTGCTACACGCCAGTGTGGGTCTAGATACTGACGAGGCGGCGAGGAAGTGGGGGCGAAGTTTAGTCGGCGGCACGAGGGACATGAGGGCCAAAAGAGCGGAGATCCAGGTCGAAAAAGGCTCCCAGCGCTCTTGCGCACCTAAACTCTTCTAGCGGGTCAAACTTCACGAGTTGTTTTCCGCAATTTAGGTCATTTTTTCTGATTTTCTGCAGTATTTTTTTTGATGCAACTTTTCTTCTTCTGTTATTTGCTGTTGTTTCTAAAAAAAAAAAAAAAATGCAATAATCGATATTACAGCTTTCATTGATTTATTTCAAACTTGAAACTTTGTTTCGCCTGTAAGGTTACAAAAAAATTAAAAAAATCGCTTTTCTTGAGTATCGAAATAATCGAATCGTTGGGTCAGGAAATCGATACTGAATCGAATCGCATCGCATGATGGATGTGATTTACACCCCTACCTAAAGCCCACTGCGAACATTAAGACAGAAAAAAAAAAAACAGTCAGTTCAGGTGATTTAGAAAATATGTGAATCAGGAAATTGTCTATACACCAAACTGAATGATATTTTTTCTCTACTTCAACAAACACTTTAGATTTTAAAATGGAAAAATTATAATTGTTTAATATATATTATATATTATAAGATGGATGCATAAAAATCTCATTTTATTTCAGTGTTAAATTCTGTTTAAAGTAACAGATTATAATAAAAAATGTCTCCGGACCTTTACTAGTTGCTGATTTTCTTTATTCGGACCCCGCTGATTTTTAATTGGTTACCCCTGATTTAGAACAATAAAAACAATGTTTTAGATTGGCCATCCCAAACAACCATGAATAAGTAATGCTGCTGGAAAACCAAACCCTGTTAAACCAGTTCTTTCATCAGAAATGGGTCCAGATTCCACAACTCTAAGATTATGGAACAATACCCAAAACCTTTAACTTATCCGATCTGAAATAAAGATAGAAGGAGACTTTAAGGACACATCTGAATTTTAAGGGGGAAGAATAACGTATGTAGGACTGTAGGGGAAAAGGTAACAATATTCAATATAACATATAATGTTTATTACTGGAATAAAGAACATATAGACCAACTAAAATGCGCTTCTTCTAAATGACATTTTCCAGATGTTGTGCAGAATAAAGAGGCTGTGGCTTCCGCTCCTTCAGAGTCAGCTTTTTTAAGAGGCTGCTAGCAGGCAGCCAGTTCACACGCACGCATAAAACCCTTCAAAGGGCTTGCATTTAATCTTAAGCTGTTTGAGTGGATGGCATTGACTTAATAGTGTAATAAAAGATCAATGGCTACTTGCTTAAAAGAACATAAAACATGTTTCTCAGGAGAACATAAACACGTGAAATTATTGGTGATTAGGCGGCGCTGTGCAGAGTTAGAAAGATGAAACAGGACAGAAGGTACAGGGGCAGTAATAGCAGCTCCTTCTTGTTTCTAATATGTCCTTCAATTAGGGCACAGTAGGTCCAGATATAGGGAAGCAATGGAGGAACGGAGCTGAATCAGTCTATAAAAATGTGGGGGTGTGCAAAGACCACATTTCCAAAACCACTGAGCAATGGTATGGAGCTTCAGAAAGTGCCCGTGCTGCGTTTTGAGCCAGACCAACTAAGGCTTTCACCAAGAACCAAAATCATAGGCTACCCAATCCTTCCAAGGGAATGTAAGAGCAGGAAAATATTTTCCACATCTATATTCTCTCTAAAAACTACAGTCTCCTGAAAAGACATTTCTTTAGCTTAAACGGTGCTTTATTTTTTCCCTCTTCCCTACTTATTCTCATTCTTTTTATCTAAACAATTCGATATTACACTGCAAAAATGATCAAGAAATAAGTAAACATTTCTTAAATTAAGTGTATTCACCCTTAATTTGAGTAGGTACACTGCAAAAAATCAAAGTCTAGATAAGTCATTTTTTTCTGAAAATAAGTGCATTTGTTCTTGAATTGAGGAGGTAAAAAAGACATTTTGCCAACGGAACAGTGCAATTTACAATTAAAATAAGAAAATGGTTACCATTGTCTTATTTCAAATTGCATTTTATCTAATTATCTTATTTAAGAGTAAAATTACTCATTCCATTGGCAAAACTATCTCATTTACCTACTCAAATTCAGAGTGAATGCACTTAATTTAAGAAAATGTTACTTATTTCTAGATTGTTTTTGCAGTGTAAATGAGGTAGTTTGCCAATGGAATTAGTAATTTTACTCTTAAAATAAGATAATTAGATAATATGCACTTGAAATAAGACAATGGCAATTGTATTTTCTTAATTTAAGTGTAAATTGTCATTGGCAAAATGTCTCTTTTACCTCCTCAATTCAAGAACAAATGCACTTATTTTAAGAAAAAATGAATTATCTAGATTCAGATTTTTTGCAGTGTAGGGTTTTTTTATAAACTGGAATGAAGTGTCAAACGCTAAATCTAATGTATAGAGGGTATTAGCATTTGGACGCCTGGTCACATCACATCTGGTTGCTTCAGTCTGTTTAATCCGGATTGGAGGAGCTGGATGAAGGGTTCACCTGTTGGCTGTTTCCTTATGACCGGATGATTGGCTGGATTCATCGCCAGGGACACCCTCTTTGCTCAGTTGCCAGGAGGATGTAAACCTTCCCTGGTTACCCTAGAGACAGCTGGGGCCCAGTCTGACTGATGTGGCGGCGGTGGTGTGGGCGGCACATTTGAAGGAGCGAACGGAGACAGTAAACGCCCAAAACTCATCCCAATCTGGGACTAAAAGGAGCTAAATATGTTTTTTATTTGAATATAAGCATGTACACTGCAAAAGATTCTACATAAGTCATTTTTTCCTAATATAAGTGCATTTTTTCCTGAACTGAGGAGGAAAATGAGACATTTTGTCAATGTCAATGGAATTACCATTTAAAACAAGAAAAATACAATTGCATTGTCTTGTTTCAAGTGCATATTATCTAATTATCTTATTCTAAGAGTGAAAATACTCATCCAATTGGCAAACTGTCTCATTTACCTACTCAAATTAAGGAAAATACAATTCATTTAAGACATTTTACTAATTTCTAGATCGTTTTTCCAGTGTATATTTATGAATGTGCTTTAAATTAGTGTTTTTTTGTTTGTTTTTTTACATAAAAACACACAAATAACTAAACTTGGGAACACAGTGTTGTTACTATTTGAAACATTTTTACAGTTTTGGACCATACAATGTTATTTTATACCCAGACTTAAAAATATATTAATAAATTGTGCAGTTTCAGGGACACAACTCATTTAACAATAAATAAAAATATATAGTTTTTATTATCTGATTGTATTTTCAGAACATCCTTGACACAAAAATTAATTTAAGCGTCATTAATTTTAGTTTTGTGGCTAACAAAATGTCTCAAGTATTAAGCAATAAGTTGGTTTCATGTTATGTCATGTAGCAGATGGAGGGCAGGAAGTACAGTAGCTATGGATCTACCATGTTAAAAAAGCCCAATTAATGCTGTAGTCGTTCTAACTGAGAAAAGCATTTTTGTCGAGCACCAATAAAGAAAAAGATAAAACCTTCTGCAGACTCCACTCCTTGTCTGCGTCTGCTGCAGCGTTTTTCTAAGAGGTAGGGAGCTCCTCGTGCTTGTTACTAGTTAGTTCTGTTTACCTTTATGTTGTATCTAAATGCTTATATATAATTATAATCATATTCATTATAATTAAGTCTACAAGGACTTCATCTGGATTCAAAAAGAAAAAAAACAATCAGGACTTTTGTTTCCAAGTTTGAAGGCGTTTCCGCTTCCCATCCAGGAAACTTTTCCAATTCAAAATGTCAGAAATAAGCGTTGAGGTTTGAGGCCTTATACAGCAGCCCTAACCTGACTCCGCCAGATGGTTATCCGCATATCCATCTGGAAACCCCGTTAGTAATTTTTGGGAAGGGAGGCGAAAATACTGGTTAGCTGAGATTGGCCTATGTTGGTGATGAAGCCGGGCCGAAATAAACCAATCAGATCAAGCGAAGCATATAGCGGTTACTAACAGGCGGCAGCGACACAACACACTGCCGACTTATCATGCTACTCTTGCACTGAAACCAGTTGGGAGAAGAGCAAAAACATCTTTTCCTCTGAAAAGCCTCCCAGAGCAGTGTTTTGCTCTTCTTTCAGTGAAGAAATACTTTCTGTAATTCCCATAAAACTTGCTCGCGATAGCCACGCTTCGCGCTTTAGTTTCATCGGCTGAAGCCGCCCATGTTCTTTTTAGACTGAACTGTCGCTGCTGTTGCGTTGCGTGACACCTCAACCACGCCTCAAAGCCAACGCTGATTGGGCGTTCGTTTGGTGAGCGGCTCCAAATTTTCTTTAGCGGAGAGTCTCCAGACTGATCTCGCGAGCTTTAAAACCCTGAAAGCTTCAGCGAGGTCAGGATCGTCTCCGCGAAGAGCTACGGCGGCCCAACAAAGCAGCAGAATCGCGCTGGACCTGCATCCGGATGTATCCGAGAGCCGCCTCTTCCCCAGAAGGCAGCAGCAGTGTTTTGCCAACTCCTCTGTAAAGAAAGTAGCTATTAGCTGTGCTATAAGTCGCTAGTCAGTCGATAAATGACGTCATTGCCTAATTTGCATAACCATTGTTTTTTTTTCAACTTTTTTTTACTTACTTTTTCTTTTTTTCCTTGTGGTCCACTAAGGAGCTTAGAAATCATGGTAAAAAATGAACATTTTGAACCATACATATTTTTTACATTACATTAACATTAACAATCTAAATGGAACAAACAAAAAGCCTACAAAGAATCATGACAATATTGGGCAAATAATGGTAGAATTATTGTTATTTTTTTAAACTAATAAGATTGCCCTCCACAGGCTGGTAGCTGTGCCTCGCCTGCTCACAGAAACAGTTGGGGTCATGCGTCGCTGTCTTGGTCAAGGAAGCTCTCTGGCAGGTTCAAAGCAACTGAGGGAGCTGAGTCCAGCGTGATCAACACTGCGCCGTCAATCCCAGCGCATGCGGCTCATTGCAGTGCGGCTGGGGGTATGCTGGCTCACGGCTGCAAGCGCTGAGGGAGGGACTCCTCGCGGGCGGGAGGAAAGGCAGGATTCCCGGGCGGTTTAGAGCTCCCCACAGCGAACACCAAGAAAAGTAAAACTAGATTTGTAGCTAATTAAACTTTTGTTGAAAAAGGAAATTAAGCTGGAGGGGTCTGAAAAGTCGCTAAATATAGCGACAAAATTGCTGAGTTGGAAGGGAGGGCGGCAGGGAGGACAGTCCATGGTGGGGATGTCAGGCGTACCAGTTAGTAACTTAGTGCTAGCAGGTTCCCAATGGGAAATTCCATTGCTGGGACCAAGTAGCACTAAAGTGGTGACTTAGAAACAACACTGTCAGGGTGCGCTATGGACAGCGGAAACATGCAAGATGACATCCAACAATTCGGCTCTCCAACAACTATACACCTATAACGGTCACCAGTACTCTGCAAAGATTCTTTACATTTCAAACATTTTGTATATTAGCTGCAACGCCGCCGAATCCAGGATGCTGCCGATACCCAAAATTGATTGACGGTAGGGTTGTCATAGATACTAAACTTTTCAACTTCGATACCATTTCCGAATTACCACAAGAATACAAAACTCCAAATTTCAACAGAAATATTTTGAATAATAATTAAAATACAATAAATAAATACAATAAAAAATAAGAACAATATATTGATGTTGTATGCTGTGCACAGTATTAAGCAAGCTTGATAAAAAACGTACAAAATTAAAAGTTTTCCTTAGTTGGCTATGCTTTGCACACATAAATATTGCATTTTCCTCTATTCTGCACTTTAGATGAATGACTGTTTAGGTGCAACTGGTGGTAGCACTGTATCGATACTTTTGAAAAATGAGTATTGTATCCGGATACAACATTTCAGTATCGATACTTTTTTGAGTATTGATACTTTTGACAACCCTAACTGACAGATGAGCGTTGATATATGATTGGCCGAATTTAGGTGTTCAGGCTAAGTGTACAGCTAATCTGGCCTGGATAAAATAACGAAAAAAAACACAGATTTTAAAAGCAGGATTTTTTTCTAAAATAGAATTTTTTCAAACAATATGGTCTAATAAAGAGAAAAAAACATTTATATACATGTGTAAGTCAGAATGATTTGACATTTAAATAGGATTTCCCTACGACTTTAAAAAATACATGGCTGCAGAGAAAAGAAAATGTACCCAGTCGCTGTAATTTGCAGGGGGGGTGCAGCAGATTTGTTTTTACATGAGCACCTGGAAGCTTGTCTCTTTTAAATAATGTAAGAAGGGTTCAAAGCAGCAGAGGAGTCTCACACTGTGGATGCAGGCAGACAACAACCCACTCAGTGAGACAACAAGGATGCAGTAACTTTCTGCTCTCTGTTACAAAAGAAGTAGCTGTACCTCTACATCACGCACACAGACACAATATAGTATAACAAGTCTATGCTTAACTCTATTTCTAATTCGTCTGTATCTTTACCAGTATATAATTATTGTTTTGCATGGGTTCAGTTTGTAGAATAAGCAGGACTGTCAACATACAAATGCATACATAGACATCTAAGCACCATGATGTCATTTGACCTAAATAAAAGTTTAAAAAACTCTGAAAATTGATCATTTATGCATTGTCAATACGTCCGTGTTTGAATACAATTTGTAGAACAGACCGATTACAAACCACAGCATTTGTTTTTGGTTACTATCAGCCTATATTTGCTATTTATTCTTCCACATTCTTGCATTAGAGTATGAGAATGCATGCATTCTCATACTCTAATGGTAATTAATGCTTTATTAAAAGCATAGTGTTATATTGAGGTTAGCTGAATCTTAAAAGGCATCTCCTTTACTTACAGCAGAAACTGGCTCTACATGTATGCATAGTAAAATGTAGAAATCTGCTTTTTAAGTAGAGAGGAAGGAGTTTTAGGTTATATTCTGAGATGTTTAATACGTAGCTAACAGGTGCAAACATGCAGTAAAGGAAGATATGAGCTGCAAAAACTTGTGTGATTCAAACTCCAAAACACAAAAGCACAAAAAACAAATGCAAAAGAAAAAACTCTGCATTTTATTTGTGCTTGTAGCATGTTGCTTGTAGGTTTTAATCCATTTTTAGTGACTGCAGCATAGTTCGTTTGCAGCTTTTTTCTATTGTTTTTGTTTTTTTGTGTTTGCATGTTTAGACTTTGCTGCACCTTTCCACCGGTTTGCAGCTCATTTCTTTTTAATTTGCAATGTTTTCTTTTTTTGTGCTTGTGAGTTTTAGGATTTGCATCACACGTTTTTGCTTTTTTTTACTGCATTCTTGCACCTGTCAGCCACCATAGTTCAGTTCCTTTAAAAACAATATTTTATAATGGATACTACTATTATATTTCTATTTATTATATATTTTATTATACATTTATCAAGGCTGCACTTTAAAAAATGAAAAAGTCTCAAGAGCTGCACTAAAAATATTTATTTTTGTATATAATGACAAAATAAAATCTGTCTAAGTCTACTATGTTTAGTTTTTACAAATGACAAAACAAGTAAGGAACATGCTTTTCAATGCACCACTGAATGTTGGTGGGAATTTGGTTTTTCTAGTGGATTTATTCTAATGTGAGCCCCGTTTTATTTACTTTATCCAAATGTGGTGCAAATTTTGAATCCCTTAAAAGGAGAATTCCGGTTTTTAACACTTTTAGCCCATTTTCTGTAGTGTCAGGATGAAATCGAATGATGCGACACCAAAATTTTGGTCCTGTCTCTGCTTTTTGGCTCATGCAGAATCCCCTGGCTGCTTTAGAATGGCTAGCATAGAGCATGTCCGATAATGTCCTTAAAACAACCTTAAACGTTCTTTTTTAAAATATGCTACTCACCGGTCGTCAAGCGCTGTTCAATGGCGTTCCAAAAAGTTAAGTAAAAAGAAAAGCGTTCCTGTAGTGTTTTATTTAGCATTTAGCAGAAATGGTTACTGAAAGGTCCTTTGGATCTATTTCATTTTTTTTTCTTTAAAATTCTGTTTTACTAATTATTTAAAAACAATAAGGTGATAGCTTCAGTGGTATTGAGATAGGAGCCCAGTTTAATCTTCTAGATGTTAAAAAAAAAAAGCTGAATTTATCAGTTTTTTTATTCTAATTCAGATTTTTAGCTTAAATTAGGTCAAAATGTGTAAATTTCCTAAATATGAATGTATATTGATCCGATAAGACAATTTTTTTATTTTAATTAAATCTAATTAAATACAAATTTCACGTCATGCTGTTATATTGATATATTTAAATCCCTTGTCCACGCTGGCCCCCTCATGGCCCCCTGATACCTTTGGTCTAGAACCGCCAGTGTGTGTATATTTACATATACATATATATATATATATATATATATATATACAGGTTAGTGTTCTTTGACAAACATGGATGCCTCCAGTAAAGCACATTCAAATGAAAATTAGTCCCAATTAAATCATTTATTGAACAGTATGTAATAATTTCTTACTTAAAGCACTTTCAGGAGTTTGTATTCTGCATATGACCAGACTTTTTCTTTAAATACACATTCTTTCAGTGCCTCATTTTATTCATAATCATATGTTACAAGCTGTTTCTGAGAACATAGTAAACAACGTGTTTAACCAGTCAGGCAAGTTGTTGTGCCTAAAAGGTTTTCGGGACAGTCCCAGTGATGTGGAAGACCTCCTTCCTCATTATGAATAAGACTCAGCCAACAGTCCTTGGTGACTACAGACCTGTTGCTCTGACATCCCACATCATGAAGGTCCTAGAGAGAGTCTTCTGCTGGTCATTCTGAGAAAGCAGATAAGCAGCTATCAAGACCACCTGCAGTTTACATATAACCATGGAGTTGGAGAGTTGAAGTTGTCATCATACACCTACTTCAACAAACTCACTGTCATTTAGACATAGCAGACAGGACTGTAGGGATCATGTTCTTTGATTTCTCCAGAACATTTAACACCATTCAGCCTGACTGACTTTGTGAGAAACCTTGATCTTAGACTACCTGGCAAACAGACCTCAGTTTGTTAGACTAAAGGCTCGGTTGTCTGATCAAGTAGTCAGGAGCACCACAGGGGACGGTACGCGAGTACCGCCTCGTGTCCTCGCAAGTATGTTCTTGAGAAGAACACAGGAAAGACTGGACTCGAGGAGAACGGGAGCATAAATATGGGTCCATTGGAAAAGAAGTGTACTGATGACATCACCACACGCTCAGCTCGTCTGGAGCTGCATTTCAACTACTATTATTAATAGTCTCTAGATAATAATAAATTCATACTTTTTTCATATTTGAGTTTCTTGCCTGTATCAAAAAAGTTCAGGCATTTTTTTTTTTGCTCTAATCCCTGCAGGTATAATATTCTTGCCTTAAATGATCTTTAAACATACTTTTATAGAATCACAGCAAAAGAAAAGAGATCTTTTAACTTCTGTGCAGTGCATGCTGGGACAGCTGTCAGTCTCGAAAATGGAGAAGTCTGCTCTGATGCATACTGGGTAAAGAGGGAGGGGCGAGAACAACATCTATCTTCTTGTGAATTGGAACAGTACTAGGCCTGAGGCTGATGACGTTTTTCAAGCACATGAGAACGCTAAAGTACGCATATTGAGAAACGGCCTGTACAACTCTGACTTCCAGTCCCAGACAGAGTCCTGTCATCTGTAGAAATACTGGGATAACTCTTCAGTCATTGGGTGCATCAAAGATTGACAAGGCTGAGTACAGAGAGCTGGTGAACAACTTTGTGGAAACAATCATCTGATCCTGAGTGCCAAAAAACAAGGGAGATAATTGTAGATTTCAGAAGAAAAAGAAACAATTTGAATCATATTAAAGTGTTGAGGGAAGAAGTGGAGAAATATCTTGGTGTTCATCTGGACATCAAACTAGGTTGGAGAAAACTGTGAAGCCATCTAGAACAAGGATCTTCAACATTTTCCAGGCCAAGGACCCTCAAACTAATGGCGAGATGGAGAAGGAACCCCCTAATTATATATCTTTTTTTTAATTACTATTTTAACCAGGAAAAATATCCCATTGGGATTAAAAACCTCTTTTTCAAGGGAGTCCTGGCCAAGAGGCAGCAAAGTTACAAAACCAACATAGATACATTAAAATAAATGACCAAAGAAGAAGAAAAGAAGAAAGAAGAAAACAAAAAAAAAACATATCAAGGAAAACAATTACGGATCATTGAGGCTGATTCAAATTCTTGTACTATAAACTTAAAAGAATTTAAAGATAAAACCTCAGTCAATTTCCAGTTTCTTTGTAAAAAATTCCACGCACAAGGAGCTGCATAGCTAAAGGCTTTCTGTGTGCATTGATGACGGAAATACATCTTCTGCCTGCATTTATCTGGAGGTTTGCTACAGTGTGTTGAATTCATGTTAATATGTACTTAAAATATTACTTCAATTAGCTGAAAAAATCTCAAAAGGGCAAGGGCGTGTGGCATAGGGTGGCAACCGCCGCTTTCACCCTAAATGATACACAGCCTTGTGCCATCTGCCGCCACCCCCAGTTGGCTGTAGGTGGCGAGGCTTATAAATTATGGATAATTTGAGAATTCACGACTGCTAACACTTCCAATGTCGGACCGCCGCAGTGAATGCAGCACCCAGAGCATTTATCACCCAGAGCCACTGAGACTGATTGGTTTTGAAAACCGAATGGGGAAAGGAGCCAGAGGTCATGGGGAGAGGAGACACCGGGTTCGAAAACAGAGGTAAAAATTGATTAACCATCTATCGAGCAGAAATTAAATCCCGCAATGAAAAGCACAATGATGTGCTAGCATAGCTGCAAAGGCTGGAGCCTTGAGATGATAAAAACTCTCAGGTTGCAGAAAGTTATTTACTCTATCTATGATGTTAGTTAGGCCTGACATCTCAGGCTCATAAAGACATATTTGCGGTCAACTATGACAGAAAAGGGACTATCATCAAGATTTGGTTGTACTCCAAATCAAAAACGCAAAAAGGCTTTGGATCTAAATACATTTGTGAAGTGTTTTGCTGAGCAATGTGAAAATCGCCTCATTCAGCTGTTATAGTCATGGTAACTTTATGCGTTATGCTCTCTGGTGAGCCTTTACAGAGCTGCTTACATTTTGTTTTGGCACCTGAGTAGAAAATCTGATATTTCCCTTTTAATAAAACCAAAAAAGTGTTAAAAGTAAAGTGATATTTAAAATGTGATACTGGTGTAAATCCTGCTTAATATTAAGCAGTGTTGTTGTTTCTTTTGTTTGCATATAGTATGAAACTATCCAGAAATGACCTTCTATGAACCTACTCAGACAAATGTTTTTGATAGCTTTTGCACATGACTGGAAGCAAAATTTTATGTTGCTAAAGAACATCAGATTTGTGGAGTTTTTGGGGGTAACATACAGTACCTGCCTTTTTGTTGATTTGTTGATACAGCAGTGCCTCTATCTACAGCATATTTACAATACACATGAAATGTCTATTTTATGTTGCCTTAACTGCTGTATGACAAGTTACTGAGGAACAAATAGGGTAAATGTGTGTTCAGAGTAAACATTACATAGATGTCCGGTACCTTGTTCCGGTTGCCTTGACCCATTTATTTCTACTGTGTAGTTCTGCTCACTTTAGTACAGCTCAGTCCATAGATCTCTGATGGGTAACTTTTTCTTTCTATAGTTTTCTTCTTGTGCAAATGCTGCAAAGCTGCCTCTCTGACAGTTAATCTCACACATCTACTACTCAGCACCTGTGTCTTACCTTAATACCTTTCCTGTGATAATGCCCCCTCTAGAAGTAGTGTAATCATTCTTCTATCTCCTATTAAGTGAGATTACACAGCTGTTACGATGTATTTCTAATATGAACTGTTTCACATGAAACACATACTGTACATACTATTCTCACCAAACTGTGATAACTGTGATTAAATTCAGTGTAAACTTCAAATGCCACCCCTCAAAACTTCCTGCCCCCCTCTCGCCACCCCATAAATATTTTTCTAGATCCGCCCCTGGCAGGGGGTATATAAAAAAAAGTCTAATCAGCCCAAACTTTCGTGACCCCCATGCAGTACCTCTGTGGACCCCCTAGGGGTCGCGGACCTCCTGTTGAAGACCTCCGATCTAGAAGAAGGGACAGAGCTGTCTGGACTTCCTTATCAAGCTTAGGTCCTTCTGTATTTACAGCAAGATGCTTTGTATCGTCTATCAGCCTGATGTGGAGAGTGTGATCTCTTTTTTATCCTCTGCTGGAAACAGTATCAGAGCTAATGACTTAAAGGAGCTTAACAATTAATAAAAATTAATAAAACTCTGTTTTAGGAACTCCTCTAGAACCTCTTGAGATTTTTTCACAGAGAGGAAATATTAATAAAGTGAAGAAGATTGTGGACAACAGTGAGCATCCTCTGCGGAAGATTTTCAAACGAAACCTGCGATTTGGACAAAACAAAAACCCTGTGAGTTTCTTCAATGTGTCATTTCCCCTCGAGTAAATAAAGTATTTCTGAAATGAAGTGAATGATGAAATGGAAGCCAGTTTTCTTTACTACTTCCAAACCCTTAAAGGCCCGATTATAATTGGAAGTGGGTTTGAAGCTTCCCGTTTGGGGGGATGTTTATGCCAGTGTGTTTTGTGATATTCTGTGTTTGCTTAGTCCTGTTTCTTCTCACTCCTTTGTATGCTTGATTATTTTGTCAGCTTTGTACATATATCATTCATTAGGATTGACCACCATTTAATATATATATATTATATATATATATATATAATATCAAAATATTATCAGTGTTGAAATTACATAAAACAAAGTGAGTCCCATGAGTCAACTATCCTGGTGAATGTGTTTGTGGACTCAAATTCAGCATAGAAGGAGGCAGAGATGAGTTTATGCTGATTTAATGAAGAATCATATGGCAACAGAAGTAAAATACAGAAAACAAAATACAGAAAACCAAAAACCCGGAGACATCAGGGAAAGCACACATGAGGATCAAAGTAACAAAGAGAAACCAGCACTGAGGAACCGCACAGGAGGTGTATATATGGGAGACAGAACAAAGACTGGGGTAATCAGCTAACAGGGAGCAGGTGTGGATAGAAGCAACTAGAAGGGAGCTAGGGGAAAGGAAAATGGCACAGGGGGGCAACCGAGAGTAACACAAAACACACAACACTGCTTAAATATAACTAGAAAACAACTAGAATGACACAAAATGAAAAAGAAACCAATGACCAAGAGACAGAATGAAATAAATAACTGAAAACCCAAAAAGACAATTTAAAAGAAGTCCAAAGGTGAGAACTATAAAATATTCCCCCTGTTACTATGAAATACACCCCCCCAAATCACCTCTATCATCTTTTAACTTTTAGGAAATAACATGCATCTGCATGAAGCGTGGTTTATGATTTAAGGCTTTTAGAGGGGTTTACAAATGTTGTAAAGCTTAACATGTCTACCCTGTTAGCTGTATTGACATAAAAGCTCCCATATTAATCTGCATTTGAAAATAAAGAATATAAGAATAAAAAAATTTTTTACTGTTTGAGCGGGAAAATTCCTCTCAGCTTAAGCCGGGCATACACTGTACGAGATATTTTTTCGGGATTTTTCTCCAGGCATGTCCTGAGCCCGTAACATCATCAATGACCCGTCACACCTCCACCGTGGATTGTCCTGCCGCCCTCTGGAAAGAGGCTTTGAATGATTCAATCATTCAGGGTCTAGCAGATTCTGCAACAGCTTCTTCCCCACTGCCGTCAGACAGCTGACATATTGAATAAGATGGAAAGAAATAGTGCTGAATGTTGGAAAAACTGTAAATCATATACCAGTTTTATGTTTACATTTAATCACTGCTGCACTTTAGGAATGGAAATGTCTTGAGAGCTGAACTGAACGAAATTTTGTTTTGTATACACTCTGTGTGAACAAAATGAAAATAAAGTTTGTCTAAGAACAGTCGTGGGATTTTATGATTGCGCCTCGTTTCAGCCTCATCGTGTGTCCTGTGTCGTGTACACTGGAAAAAAGATCTAGAAATGAGTAAAATGTCTTAAATTAAGTGTATTCACCCTTAATTTGAGTAGGTAAATGAGATATTTTGCCAAATTTGAAAAAATGAGTGTTTTTTACTCTTAAAATAAGATAATTAGATATTATGCACTTGAAATGTAAGACAATACAATTATGTTTTCTTATTTTAAGTGTAAATTGTTTTGTTCCAGTTGCAAAATGTCTCTTTTGCCTCGTCAATCCAAGAAAAATTCACTAATTAATTAATTCACTAAATGCGAAATCCAATATTAGAAAAGGTGTTAGTTTGGTTTTCTGATTTAAATAAAAGAAAAGAAACTGAAACATCTTTATTTTAAAGTTCACAATACATTGAGGTTATACATGGTTTAAAAATAGAACAAAATACATGCAAAAATTTTCATTTTGTCTTCCTTATATAATGATAGCATGTCATTATATTTGCCATTTGAAGGTATCACTAATCATATCAGTATATGCATCCAGAGAAGCCGTGCTACAGCCGGTCAAATCACTTCCTGCACTAATTAAAAAAGATTAACCTCCATCAGGTCATAGTCTGGTTCTTCCAAGGTCAACAGCATCAGCAGATGATCCATCCTTAAAAGAATTTCAATGATCTTCTCTCAATTGTTAATTTTTCCATTTTATGTTCATCCAATGTAATAGTTTTATACATAAAAATATGAAAGGGATTTTAATAAGTAACTAACTGCAGATTTATACAGTAGTAGCCATTCAGAATTTCCCCACTTTTCTTGATGGGCCCTTGACTGCAAGTTTCGTGAGACCATCCTGATCCTCGCCGGCTTCAAGGTTTCACCTTCGCAGATCAGCCCGGAGACTCTCTGTTGAAGTTGTAAATTTGGAGCCGCTTCACCAAAACCAAACGTCCAATCAGCGCTTGGCTTTGAGGCGGGTTGAGGTGTGACGCAATAGACGAGAAGCGCCACAGTTCAGTCTAAAAAGAACATGGCGGGCGCTTCAGCCGATGAAACTAGCGTTAGCGCGTGGCTATCGAAAGCAAGTTTTATGGGAATTACAGTATTTCTTGAGTGAAAGAAGAGCAAAACACTGCTCTGGAGGCTTTCTCAGAGGAAAAGATGTTTTGCTCTTCTCCGACCACGCTGGTTTCGCGCAAAGAGTAGCCTGGCCTTCTGTGGTTTCGTGTTTTCGCCGCCGCTCTGTTAGTAGAGTCATATGCTTTCTCGTTGATCTGATTGGTTTATTTGGCCCGTCTATCACCAACATAGGCCAATCAGCTAACCAGTATTTTAGCCCCTTCCCAAAATTACTTCAACGGAAGGTTTCCAGATGGATATGCGGAGCAAATCCATCTGGTGGAGTCAGGTTAGGTAAATCATGCAGTTAAAGCTCAGCTACGAGCCGATTTACCAGAACCTTACTCACCATGTGCAAACAAGGAAGTTCTTCTTTTAGACTGACGAATCCGACCAGCACCATCCCTTGGTGCTGAATCCAATGTCTGCTTTTCAGACGTGCAGTGTGAGCAGGTAGAGCTCTTCAGAGCATCGGGCTGCACAGTGAACAATCACAGATATTGACACAGAAAAGATACGATTCAATGTCCACTTTTGTTTTCTGTTTGATGGTCATCTCCTTTTTTTAAGATTAACATTAATTTCAGTCATTTTCAATGGTTCAGATTTAGTTTTACAAAGGCCATAATGTTACAATTGTGTTTTACAGATAATTTTCTCTTTACTTCAAGCTCCATAAATGCTGGCTCCTGATGTGTGCAATGACCAACCAATGCTAAGGTCCATGCCGGCCAATAGAAATGCATCTTCGCTCCTCACTCCAGAGGAAAGCCCGCCCCCAGGACTGAAGACAATATGATCATTAAAGCACAATTTGAAAAGAATGCAATCTGTAAAACTCAATTTGCTAAACAGAACTTAAAAAAAGAAAACATTAAAAAAAATAAAATGAATAAATAAAAACAGAGGAAATAAGTTGACTCTGCATTGGAAAAACGATCTTGAAATAAGTAAAAATGCCTTAAATTAAGAGTAGTTATCCTTAATTTGAGTTAAATGAGATAGTTTGCCAATGGAGTGAGTATTTTTACTTTTAAATAAGATAATTAGATAATATGCACTTGGTATAAGACAATGCAATTATGTTTTCTTATTTTAAGTGAAGATTGTCTTGTTCCATTGGCAAAATTCATCTTTTATCACCTCAATCAAAGAACAAATGCACTTATTTTAAGAAAAAAAATTACTTATCTGGATTTAGATTTTTTTCCAGTGTGAAAATTTTTTTTATGAATTACAAGTTTTTTTTATATATAATTTTCTTTTTTTAATTGCATTTTTTTTTTACTAATTTCATTTTACAAAATATGCTCTCTGCTTGCAATAATAATGGAACAAAGTTCACTCCATACCATACCATCTGGCTCACAGTGGCGTGATAAAAATGAATCTGTGTTCAGCCTCATGGAGAAATGAGCCTCAACATATTGATTATAAATTGAATATATATAGCTTTTTCATAATCCAATGTTTCAGCAAATAACAACAAACAATTAACATTTCAATTTAAAGTTTCATATTTTTCTTTTTTTTTCAAACTTCAATGAACAAAAATATATTCTTTTCGAGCATCGGTCTAATTAATGAATTTTCTATTTTTCATGCGAAATCCAATATTAGAAAAGGTGCGAGTTTGGTATTCTGATTTGAATAAAAGAAAAGAGAGAAGCCGTGCTACCGCCGGACAAATCGCTTCCTGCACTAATTAAAAAAGATTAACCCCCAACAGGTCATAGTCTGGTTCTTCCAGGTCAACAGCATCAGCAGATGATCCATCCTTAAAAGAATTTCAATGATCTTCTCTCAATTGTTCATTTTTCCCTTTTATGTTCATCCAACGTAATAGTTTTATACATAAAAATAAGAAAGGATTTTAATAAGTGACTAACTGCAGATTTATACAGTAGTAGCCATTCAGAATTTCCCCACTTTTCTTAATGGGGCCCTTGACTGCTAGCCTCGACCATCCCTGAGACCATCCTGGGCGCCTTTCAAGGCTCTTCACTTGCAGATCAGTCTGGAGACTCTCCTCGTTAAAGAAAATTTGGAGCCGCTCTCACCAAACTTAACGTCCAATCAGCGCTGTTGGCTTTGAGGCGGGTGTTGGAGGTGTGACGCAACGCGAGAAGCTTCGACAGTTCAGTCCTAAAGAACATGGCGTTTCAGCCGATGAAACTAAGCGCTAAGCGGCTATCGAGCAAGTTTTATCAGAACAGAATTAAGAGCTTTCGTTCGGAGAAACAGCAAAGTGGGAATGCTTCTTTTGCTGAATGAAAAAGCTGAAATTAACTGCATAAACATATGAAAATGTGATAGGAAGTCATCAGAAACTTCAAACTGCAGAAAACAATTGAATCATCTGAAAATTTTGTAGGGTAGAATCATTTGGCAGTAAAATGGCAGAAACAGACTCATCTTAAAAGCTGCACAGCCAAACCATACATGATATCAAAAAATGTGTTCAATGTGGGCACTAGAAGGGTCTAAATGTAATGTCTCCCAAGTTTCTAGAAAAAGTTCTAAAGAAATTTTGAAGGGGGCCACCTACTGCCCAGAAACATGTGAGGTGTGTTATGAATTAGCAGCAAACAGAAAAGCTTTATTCCTGTCCAGAAAGAGAGCAGAATGAAGCAAAAGTTCTCAGCATAAGCTGAAAAGTATTAAATTAGCTGAATCAGAAAAGAAATTACAAAGAAAAACTTGAATCTTATCTGGTTGAAGAAAAAATGAGTAGCTCAAGGATGGGAAGTAAAATGTTGAGGAAGATGGTATTGAATAAGTATCAAAATTTAGAAATTGTGGAAATTTCAAGACTTGGCAAAACAATTTGAAATGATTTAAAATGTGTTGGTTGATCAGCATAAAGAAAACAGCGTCATCCTTAGAGGATTGAAAATCTACAAACCTATGTGCAAGACCGACCATGATTGAAGAAGCAGAGGAAGGACAGAGAGAGAAGCTTATAGAAAGAGAGCTAATACCACTTAAGGAGCTGAATTTATCAAAAAATTTAACCTGCATGTTACGAGCCGCTGTGTTGATGACAAGCACCGTTGGCAGGCTTAGGCTGCATGTTACGAGAGGTTAGCAGATGCTTTATTACAGTGTAAATCTTAGAACCTGATTAAGAAATATGCACTGAGGTGTGTGGTCAACAGGCCTTGGTAGTGTAATTTGAAGAAATTGGTTGAGATTGGGTCATAGCTACGAGCCATATGGCACAATGAATGAGTGTATGTAAGGAAGAGGCTTTTATTTTGTAGAGTCCTTTAGTCTTATTTCGAAAGTCTATCATGGATGTGTGTCAAGGGAAGGGTCATGCCCAGCAGTGATTTAGAATCCATTTCTAAATATGAAATCTCTGGTTTTCCATGTTATTGGGTGAATAGATGCTGTATTAGAGCGTAAATGGGAGACTTTTATTGTGAAATTTGCTCTGGGGTATGTTTTGAAAAGGTCCCTAGAGTCTAATAGAAACAAGCTGGTAGAGTTTGGGTCATAATGCTGCGCCATTTTAGCCTGGGTGCCAGTCCGAACTTAGTCCCCCCCACAAGGTTTGAGTTCCAGGAAGTTCGGGTCTGGCTCTGCTCCATAGTAGCGCGAGTATTAAAGCCCACTGTCAGGCGATCCAATCAAATTGTCAGGGCAGGCTTTATACGATGATGGACAGATGATCAAGAGTAACGTTATCAACCACGTGACCAAAGCGCCGCAGCTGGGTATACAACAATAATGGCTGCCGCTGGAGAGTTTGGGTGAGTAGATTCTGCTATTAGGTCTGTTCTAGAAGATATACGGCCAGCAAATTAATTTTAAAAGAGGAACAGAGAAACGCGCGATCAAGTCTCATCTTCTTATTCTAGGCGTGAAACTGCATCAGCTTTGATTTTGTGGACAACAACTATGCCTCTTCGCTTAAGATATCGTCACGCACTCCGTTGCTCTTATTGGTTGTAGGTCTATCCAATTGAGTACAGAGGCATTTTTTTCCTGGTTTGTTCAAAACACGCCCCCATAATCACAGCTCTATGGAGCAGCATCAGACCGTCTGGCTATTCTGACTAATTGAGTCGACTACGTCAGGCTAAGCGCCATTTGCATCAGCCAATTATAACTGTGAAGTATAATATAGAGGCTTTATTGTGTAGGGTCACTTGAGTCTTATTTTGAAAGTCTAGCAGGGTTGTGTGGGGAGAAAAGGGTCAGACTCCAGCAGTGATACTTGATGACTTTCCAATCATTAAGTCACTCCCTTTTATTCCTGTTATTAGGGCAGTAGATAAAGAGGCAATGGGAGGCTTTTATTTTGAAATACCCTTTCTGTGGGGTGTGTTTTAGAAAGTCCCCTAGAATCTCATTTTTAAAAAGGTGGTTGGCTCTTTGGGTCATAATGTTTTGTAGCCATATGCTGGGAAAAAAATCTGAGTTTAATGTAGGGGCTTTTTATTTTGAAGGGTCCCCGGAGTCTTATTTTGAAAGTCTATCAGGGTTGCGTGTAAAGGGAAGGGTCATGGCCAGTAGTCATATGTTATCCATTTCCAAATGTTAAATCAATGATAAGTGTTGTCTCCCTCCATTAGATTAAAATGTGCTGTTTAAAAGTGTAAGCAGAGAGGTAAAAATCCTTTGAAGCACGGTTACCTCTTGACAACGCTTAACCAGCCTGTCAGTGAAAGAGAGAGAAAAGCACATCACTTTCGCTCCTTTCTTTCCTCTCAGGTTTTTTGAATGGGAAAATCGGCTCCAAACAAAACGGTGTAAGCGCTGAAGACAAAACCGTAATACTCGGTATCTAGTGAAAATTCTTTCAGTCTGCTTTAATAGCCATTTCCTTTGTCTCCAATTGGGATACAACGTTCATAGCTGTAGCTCAATATCATTACAAGCAACCTTAATGGAAGGGAGAAATAAAAAGGTTTGCTCTACACCTGCTGGTCTCATTAAAATAACATGGAGTTCCATGGAAGAGCTGAGAGCTGTCAAAAGCAAAACTTTCCCTCCCGAATGTCTTGTGAAAGTGCTTTCGGTTTCTCAAAACTGTAAAAGATATCTTCCAAAATTATTCCCCACTGTTGGCGCTCGCTATCCTTCGGCTTTGACTGTGCCAACTCTCATGTTTCTACTAAAACTATCTGGCCACGGGTGACGATGTAAATTTTGTGATTTTCTTGAGTTTCTATGATTTTTCTGTGAATCACTGTTTTCCCTCTATGCCCCAACAACAACAAGTCAGCTAAACAGCTAAACTATAAATGATATTGAAGAAATTCCTTCAATGTGAGTTTTAGAAGGGTCTGAAGATGTTTGTTGTATACCAAGTTTCATGTTGGTACATCAAATAGTTAATAAATGGAAGCGATACGAAAATGTGTCGTTTTGGATTTTTGTCTGTGATTTTTGGTACCCCTCATTGATTTCTATTGGGAAATGGACTCTTCGCGGTTCGTCAAACTGTCGGAAAAACCGTAAATGCCACACAAATGAGGGTTATATTTCCTGAATCCTGATAAAAATCTTAACAATTTTGATGTGTGTATAATTTATTTCAATTGAGTTAAAAAATGAGGGACTGAGAAGAACTTGTTCGAAAAACAGAGCAGGCCTCAAAAAGCTAGAGCACGACTCTAAGCAGCTGAAGAATCTCGGGCCTGACTATAAATCCGAAAATCCAAAATTCTTTAAAGCTCTGAAGCTTCACCTCGTAGCAAAACTTCGTAAAAAGCTAGCAAAAGCCGAGTTAAAACAAGTAATAGCAGAAAGACACAGAAACATTTTAAAAGTTGAATGGTGTTTCTAGCTGAAAGTATGCTGAAGTAGTTAAAGATCAAAGTTGATGAATGAAGTTTTAGCTGAATTTTGCTGAAATCTGAGAATTCTACATGCATTTCAATGGGGCCAAAAAAAATCGCAGAAAAAGCTGAATATTGTTGAAAACTACAAGCAAAAATATCTTTACCAAAAGACATAGCAGAATTCTCCCCTGAACAAGCTGAACGCTTTTGATGTACCAAAAATTGCTGGAAATCGCTTCGCTGAAAACCGCGGACTAGTTAGAGAGTCAGAAAATTTCTAAAGTGAATCAACACAAGTGGGGAAATCGCATAAGCACTCCCACCCCTGATTACAGAGTATTTCTTTTCACTGGAAAGAAGAGCAAAACACTGCTCTGGAGGCTTTTCTCAGAGGAAAAGATGTTTTTGCTCTTCTCCCGACTGCTTTCGGAAAGAGTAGCCTGGCTTGTGGTTGTGTTTTCGTCGTCGCTCTGTTAGTACGTCATATGCTTCGTTGATCTGATTGGTTTATTTGGCCCGTCTATCACCAACATAGGCCAATCAGCTAACCAGTATTTTCTCCCCTTCCCAAAATTACTTCTAAGGAAGGTTTCCAGATGGATATGCGGAGCAAATCCATCTGGCGGAGTCAGGTTACTTGTAATTCCTTTTTAAACATCAATCTTTGTACCAAAATATTCTTTGTGTCATGATTTGTGGACATTAAGATCTAAAGAGAAGCTTCATCTCCTGGTCAGACCCTTTAATTCGGTGGAAATGTGGAGTCGGAGTAGAAAAAAATGCACGCCCAGGAGAAAGCCAGTGGCTGGAAGTTGAAAGGTATTTTGCTGGGAGTTGCAGGGAAGTGGGCCGCCATTCGGCTGGCGTTTGATGGGGAATGCACATGTTGAATGGATGCTACTGTAATTCTTGTTTTTTTGTTTGTTTTCGTTTTCCATTTTGCTTTAAAAAAAAAAAGAGAATAATGACTGAAGACCAATCAAACAACCTCGATTTTTATGTGGATTACCATTTAAAGCCCCGCTTTCAGCATAACCATATATTGAACCTGCTGTAGTGCTTGTTTCATTGACTGATGTAGTGATTTAAGTAACTAATTATTGGTTTAATTTACTCAGGTCTTGTTTAATTCATGCATAAGCTGAGGATGAGGAAGAACATTAAAAGGCGGGAGTTTTTCCTACAAACAAACTCTAAATATATGTCACGTAATTTTTCAGGAGGACTAGTGTAATGGACAGAAAAAACAATAAAGCTGTTTAAATCAACAGATTGACTTTTGTCCCCATTACCTGATAGGATCTATTAAAAACAGACATGCTGTCTGTATCAGTGCTTTAGCCTGTAGCAGATCTAATCTGTGTCTCTCATCCCCTCCTTCCTCACTTCCTTCTCTATCTTCTGTCCTCCCTCTTCTTTTTTTTCCATCTCTGTCGCTGTCCGCAAGCTGGCTAGGTGAGATAACTCCTCCACATGGATAAACCCGTAGCTCATTGGCTTGATGATGGAACATAGAGCTCCAATCAGACTCTGTTTCATCAGTTGTGAAGATCATGAGCCTGAGTAGAGGCTGCTTATCTGCTTTTACTGAGCCTACAACTCCCTCAAAAACGATAAATAAATACGCGGAGCAGTGGATTTCCTGCACAATCGCTCAGTCTTTACTCGGATTAATCAAGCAGGAGACAGTTCAGCACTCTAACGGCTGACAAAGAAATAAAACAGGCTTAACATTTCAAAGTTTTCAAGTTTTTTTGTTTACTACAGCACACATATTTTGGGTTTTATTCAATAACCATGTCAGCTTTTTTGTTAAAGGGTGAAAATGGAGGGAAATTGCCCACTTTGTTTGGAACACTAACATCACTGTCCATCTGCTTGGATGATGACAGGCCTCCCCTATTTCTCAGAGAGCCAGAAGCCGTTCTTTGTCCAACCGAAAAACAGAAGAGAAAGGAAAAGTGCACCAAGAGCATCTTCAAGGGCAGAAGGCTTTTCTTTTTCTTTGCAATTTGGGGGAAAGATAACAAGATTTGAGCTCGCATTTAAACCGAAAGCCTCACCCCTGCTGCTGTGCAGTGAATACGAATTTAGCTGCATAGCTTAAAGTTAGGGAAAGCAAAAAAATATACAAATGGGAAGAAAATAACAAGTATTTTAAAGGGAAGGGAAAGGATTCCTAGAACAAATGTACCAACCAACCAACTCTGTTTGTACTTTTATAAATCCATCCTGAGAGGAACACATGAAAAGCCTTCACAGGAATTTTATTTTTAATGCAGATGTATGTTTTTACACAAAATCTGTAGAAAAATTAGCCTTTAATTTTACTTGTCCAGGGTTACCTGTGGAGCACCACAGGGATCAGTGCTAGGGCCAATTCTCTTTACTTTATACATGCTCCCAATCGGTAGAGCTATTAGACAGAATGCGATTAATTTCCACTGTTATGCTGATGATACTCAGCCATATCTGTCTATAAATCCAGATAAATCTAAAACATTACATGGACTACAGGCATGTCTGGAAGATGTGAAAACCTGGATGACTTTCTGCTTCTGAATGCAGACAAAACAGAAGTTATAGTTTTTGGACCAGAGACTCTGAAAAAGAAGCTGATTAGTTACTTTATTTGGATCGGATTAAACTGATTTCAGATAATAAAGTTGAGGTTTCTAGAATTTCCTTCTTTCATCTGTGGAATATATATATATATATATATATATATATCTCAGATATGTGGCGTTAATGTTTGGTTTATCTAAGGTTTTTATCTGTTACAGTGTAAAAGGGTTTGGCTAGGCTGTAATTTAAAGGAATAGTACACCCAAAACATGATTAGCCTTCATTTTCTACT
>JAGKQL010000006.1:4160739-4190008 GCA_018398635.1 Cyprinodon brontotheroides | reverse complement strand
AGAATAAAGTCGTAAAATTATGGGAATAAAGTCGTAACATTACGAGATTAAATTCGTAAAATTACGAAAATAGAAGCTAACAATATGAGAATAAAGTCAGCATTGGAATAAAATTAAGTAACATTCGAGAATAAAATTGGTCCTTCTGGCTAAAAAAAACTCAAGATAAAATTAAAATAAAGATTGTCTGGCTAGGTGTTAAAAGCCAAACAGAAAGGTTTGCAGCGACGTAAATAAATAAATTGAAAATTACCGTTATAGTTATATATTTGTGGGTATGTAAAAACCCTTACATGAATATTATTCAGTGTTAATCATCTTATAATTTTGTCTTTTATGTAATCGTGTCATACAGGCTGATTATATATTAGTAGAAATAAATAGGTATAGTTGGATATTAAATAATGATCTGGATGATCTGGTGAACTGTAAAGTGCCTTGAGATGACATGTTTGGTAAATTGATGCTATAGTAAGCCACTTGTTACAAATGTAAAGGGTTTTAAGTAGTATTGCTTTCTGAAGAACTGTTATTTTTATAGCGGCATCAGCTGTAAAAGATGGATTCCTGTTCCTTAGGTTGATGGTTCAAGACTCATCTCAGACTTCTGAAAGTTGCGATAAAACTCAACAAGTATTTTGGCTAATGTGACTAATTTGTATTGGTTTGCCCTTGTACAAACATAGATTGGGTAAAAACAGTGCCAAAGTTAGATTGGTTGGTTTAACCAAAAGATTGGTTGAACACTTAACTTCCAACCAGATTAAAACCAAAAACTGTGGAAAAAAATGACTAACACCTTCCTCTTTGCTCATCATTTCCCAGTTTGCACACTTTCACTGTCTGATTGAGCTTATTTCACTAAAATGGCAGAAAAACAGTGAACCTTAAATGATTTATCTCCTCTAAGACATTTTACACAAAAAAACAACTTACAAAAGATTTTATTATACAGACCAGTCATTAACAATTTCAAAGGAACTTAAATGGGAAAAACAACTGCAAAAAATCAGATTATATTACTAAGTGTAGTTCTGCTATCCACCAGTAGGTGGTGACATGTTTACACGAAGCTTCATGAACTGTGTGGATGCTTCATCTCACCATCAATACGAGAAGCTGTGGATAGAAGCGACTAGAAGGGAGCTAGGGAGAATGAGACTGGCACAAGGGGGCGACAGAGAGTAACTCAAAAAATGCATTGCTTAAATGAAACTAGAAAACAAGTAGAATGACACAAAATGGAAAAGACACCAATGACCTAGAAAACTCAGAATTACATTTTCAGGATTTGGTTGAGGTTTGAGGACCCAAACGCAGAGGCAAAGAGGATGAGGAGACTTTTTGCAGTTTAATGGAGAGAAACAGTACACTGCAAAAAATGGAAATCTGTATGAGTTATATTTGCTTAAATTTAGTGAATTTTGTCTTGAATTGAGGAGATAAGTCAGACACCTTGCCAATGAAACAAGACAATTTACATTTAAAAATAAGAAAAAAAACAATTGCTTTGTCTTATTACAAGTGAATATTATCTAATTGTCATATTTTAGGAGTAAAAATACTGATTCCATTGGCAAATCGTCTTATTTACCTACTAAAATTAAGGGTAAATACACTTATTTTAAGAAATGTTGTACTTATTTCTAGATGGTTTTTGCAGTGTAACAAAAGGCAGGAATCCAAAAATCCAACTAATAATGTAAATCAAACCAGAAAACTATGGAGACATCTGGGAAAACCAAACATGAGGAGCCAGGGAGAGACGAGGTAGGTAGACAACTGCATGAGAAGAGAGCAAAGACAAGGAACAACCAAGAGTGACAGCAGAGGGAGAGCATAAATAGCTGACTGAGACAAAGGGAGGGCTAACGAGCTGACAAGGGGAGCTGGTGTGAGGAGACAACGAGGGAGCCAAGGGGAAAGGAACAGCACACAGAGGGCAACAGAGGACAACAGAAAAACCTGAGAACTAATATAAATCTAGAAACTACAACAAAATAGGAAATAAACCAATAAAACTACAAAAAAGGAGCAAAGTAAAGCACAACGTAACCAAGACCATAACAGACATGAATCAAAGTTTAACTGAAAACAAAAAAAAGAAACTTAAACACACTTAAAAACTCAACAAGAGGAAGAATCATGATTAAAACATATTACTGTTCAGCTTAAAGGAGAATAAACTATTAAAGCACATAGAAACTGTACATTTGCTCATACTGTTAAATCATTGGCCACACCCACCATCACACAGTCAGCCAGTAATGTCATGTGGTCATTAAACAATACCATATTATGACTTCAAGTAGATATTTTAGCAATTAATTATTTCATTTGTTTGTTGTTGTGTTTTTTTTTTGTTTTTGTTTTTTTGTAAATTATTTTACTTTGAATTCAGATGAAGTAAAAGTAAAAAAAATTTGCCAGAGATATTCGTTTCAATTTAAACAATTTAACTTTGAACTAAACTAAAATAACGTGGAATTTTCACTTCCTTCAGTGCAGAACCGCAGGCGGTTCTTATAAAATACTGTCCTGTGTTTTGGTTCCTGCTTCACAGACTAAAAGTTTGTGTTGGATCTGAAATGAAAATTTTAGGTAGATATTGATCAGTCAAGATGAATGTTTTTAAAAAGTTTCAACCTGCCTATATAGGTTCACTATATGCTCACCAAATTTGTACCATTACCTTCATTCCTCACTGCTCATTCAGCGATAATATGCAGCATATAGATCAATGCTGCAATCTTTAGAAAATGCAGGTTTCCTCCTCGCCCTCCTCTAATGCAAATCAAATCTGGGTGTTTTTTGGCTTTAATAGACAGAAAGTAACAGGATCCTGCTGTAGGTATGAAAATATGTTCAGGTTTTTAGACTTTTAGCATCTGGTGATCTGCTTATGAGGGCAGGTTAGCTGGAAGGCTGGAGCTGAACAGAGATATCTAAAGTATTAATGTTTGTTACTCCAATAGAAGTATAAATCCTGCTTTTGTAGAAGTTAGAGGATCAACTTAAGCTTTTTATTCCAGGAAAAGTGTAAAAGTACCATTTTTAAAACAACTTAAAGCAGGGGTCTTCAAGGTTTTCCAGGCCAAGGACCCCAAACTGATGGTGAGATGGAGCGGGGAGGAATATAAAAAAAAAGTCTAATCAACCAAAACTTTTGCGACCCCCATGCAGTACCTGGTTGGACCCTCTAGGGGTCGTGGACCCCCTGTTGAAGACCTCAGACGTAAAGTATAAAAGTAAAAGTAATGCAGGGAAAAATTACTGCAAAACTGTAATAATGTAATTTTTACTTAAAACAGGTGCTGTTTGTCTTGAATTAAGGAGTTAAGTGGAGAGACACTTTGCAAATGGAACAAGTCAATTTAGATTTATAATCAGATGATAAATTGCATGGTCTTATTACAAGTGCATACTTTCTAATTATCTTATTTTTAAATAGTAAAAATACTCATTCCATTGGCAAATCACCCAATTAACTTCAAAGATTAAGGGTAAATACACTTGATTTAGGACATTTGAACTTATTTCTAGATCATTATTAAAGGAACATTTTTCTACAATTCTGGATGATAAATTCCTTAAACTTAATTTTCTTATTTTTACAATTAATTGCATAAAACTGTTACATTTAACTTTATATCATCTTGAAAAACATTTATTTTGGTGCATCACTGAATCCAACAGCAAAAAAAATGAATTCTCTGTATGAAACTAATTATTTTAATGATTTTAAATTTTTTCAAATACCAACGGGCCATAATGAAAATTACCTTAAATGAAACAAAAACTAATGAGTCTATTCTTAAAGTATAAAGGGTAGAAAGTACACTGGAAAAAAAATCAAAATCTAGATAAGTCATTTTTTCTTAAAATTAGTGCATTTATTCTTGGATTGAGGGAGGTAAAGGGAGACATTTTGCCAATGGAACAAGACAATTTACACCTAAAATTAGAAAACGCAATTGCATTGTCTTATTTCTAGTGCATTTTATCTAAAAATCTTATTTTAAGAGTAAAATTGCTCATTCCGTTGGCAAAACTATCTCATTTACCTGCACAAATTAAGGGTAAAATACACTTATTTAAAAATGTTTTACTCATTTTTTTAGATCGTTTTTTGCAGTGTAGAGGTAATAAAAAAAATTTATAAAATTAAAGACTAGAAGTAGAAAGTTGTCTAACAAAGCAATTACTCCATTAAAGTATATATTGACAAAAATTTGAAGTAAAGTAAGGAAGTATTTGTTTCTTGACGCCTCTGAAGCTGAGTGTGATGACAGCTGTTTAGATTTTTCTCCACTCGTCCATTTTATCTCCAACCAGGAGAACGACTGGTTCCAAATATTCTAAAACTTCTTCAGATCCCTCAGAAACTACAACAAATCTTCTTTCTTATGCTTCATTTAATCCTGTTAACATTCACTGCTGCAGTCAGAGGGAAACCAAACTGAATGTCTGTGATTTAAACCTTCAAAATGCTGAGTCACAGTGCTGGAAAGATGTGAAATTGAAAACTTTACTTATCTTTTGACACGTTTTACCAAAGATTTCAGCTCACTTGTATCTATTTCACATTCAAAAAGTGAACTGTTGCACGGATACAAGTGAGTGGAAATCGTTTATTTGGGTTTTAGATTATTTTGACTTTCCAGTATTCAAATCAAGCAGTAGACCTGGTGCAGCAAACTTATGCTTTTTACTAAAAAAAATACTTTTTCCTTATTTTTATTTGCCTATTTTTTAAAACTGGATTTCAACACTTTGCAAAAACAATCTAAAAAGAAATGAGTAAAAATGTCTTAAATTAAGCGTATTTACCCTTATTTTGAGTAGATAAATAAAGATGATTTTGCCAATGGAATGAGTATTTTTTACTCTTTAAATTAGATAATTAGATAATATGCACTTGAAATAAGAGGAATGCAATTGTGTTTTCTTATTTTTAAATGTATGAAAGTGTCTTGTTCCATTTGGCAAAATGTCTCTTTTACATACTCACTCAATTCAAGAACAAATGCACTTTAATTTTTAAAAGAAATTACTTATCTAGATTTTGTTTTTTCCAGTGCAAAATGTCTGTATATTTTTTTTTTCAGAAAAGTAAAACATGTATTTTACACAAACCCGCCCGAAGACAAAAAATCTAAATCTAAATCTAGATCTAGATTTTTTCTTCCAAATAAATGGTGCTGTTCGATAAGGCGACATTTTACCTGGAGTACAAGACAATTTATTTAAGAAACACAACCTGAGCGAATTTACATCTAAAATAAGAAAACACAGTACATTCTCTTATTTCAAAAATGCATATTATCTACTGTAATATCTTATTTCAGGTAAAATTACTCATTCATTAAGCTCGACTACCTGCTCAAATGAAGGGTAGAGGCACTGAATTTACTGAAATTTTTACTGATTTTCTAGATGGTTTTTGCAGTGTTGTTTACACGCATCATCGTCAGTGTATCGCTTCTTTTAGGTGGGAAACCTATCTATGAAAGTCCATCTAAAATAACCCCATGCTGTGCTGCATTTTAACATATCATTACCCTGCAACACTGTTAGTGAGAGAGTGAAAGTGCATGTGCACTTAAGTGTGTAAACCTGCATGCACAACTGTGTGTGTGTGTTTTTTTTGCACAATCTGCTGCCGTGAGGATGTGGTTAACTGAGTGCAGCAGCTTCATGCCGGAAGCTCCACGCATCTATAAAGTTATCATCCACAACTTTTTTTTTTTTTTTTTTTTTTCCTGTTGCTGAAACTCTAACCCATGATAAAACCGTCCACTGCTGCAAACGGTGTTCTGCTTTCGCCATGTTTCCCAGGGTGATTCTGAAGGCTACCATGATCAAAAAATCTCAACAAAAGAAAAGAACGTCGCCAAGTAACTACAAAGAGAGGTTCTTCGTTTTAGACACTCAAGATCTAAAGTACTCTGAGCGTCGTCCGGGGGTAAGTCCTTACACTGCAAAAACGATTTAGAAATACGTAAAAAATCTCTTAAATTAAGTGAATTGAGCCTTAATTTGAGCAGGTAGATAAGATGATCTGCCATTGGAATTATTACTTTTTACTCTTAAAATAAGATAATTTGGTAATGTGCACTTGAAATAAGACATATTTTAAATCATTTTAAATGTAAATTGACTTGTTCCATTGGTAAGTGTCTCACTTACCTCCTCAATTCAAGAAAAATCCACATATTTTAAGAAAAAAAGTACTTAATTAAATTTTTTTGCAGTGTACCATGTTTTGTTTTTTTAGATTTACGGTATATCAAGGATTTGGTATGGCGATGTAATATCTTGAATCATTTCTATGGTATGCCTGTAATGTAGAGGATTGTGTTTGCAGAAAAAGCCCATGCTGAAAGGCTGCATCCAACTGTCCAGGATTAAATGTGTGGAGATTGTTGTGAGTGACGCCCCTATACCCTGCAGCTACAAATACCCGTTTCAGGTAAAGCTATCATTTCCCATAAATATGCCATACTAGAATAATATCCATTATATGCATTAATTAAGAACGCCGAATATCGTTGCAGGTTTTCCATGACAGTTATTACCTCTACATCTTTGCCCCAGACAATGACTGCCGTCAGAGATGGGTCCGGGCTCTCAAAGAGGGTAATCTATGTTTCTAAAGATGAAAAATCCAATTATAAAAGCAGTATTTAATGCTACAAGTCCATCAGGGTTGGATTACCTTCCTAACGTTGTTTGGTTTTTACTTCATGCAGAAACAAAGCACAATAATTTGGTTGCAAAGTTCCACCCAAACTTCTGGATGGACGGAAAATGGAAATGCTGCCAACAAAGTGAGAAACTTGCAACAGGTTGCCAGCTCTACGACCCTGTGGGTTACGGTTCGTATTTGTTCTTTATTTCCCCTCATTTAGGGCTAATCTCATTATAACCTAGGCCTGGATTATTTAAAATAAGCGCATTAATAGATAATTAATTAGTAACTTTTAGAATACACTGGAAAAAAATGCGAAATCTAGATAACTAATATTTTTTCTTAAAAGTAAGCTGAATTAATTGAGGAGGTAAATTGAGACACTTTGCCAATGGAACGAAGACAATTTACATTTAAAACAAGATCAAAACTATTTCGCGTTGTCTTATTTAAAGTCTATATTATCTTATTTCCTATTTTAAGAGTAAAAAATACTCATTCCATTGGTAAACTATCTCATTTACCTACTCTAATTAAGGGGAAATATACCAAATTTAAGACATTGTTACTTAATTCTAGGTCATTTTTCCAGTATACAAGATTAAACTACTACACTGCAAAAGCGATCTAGAAATAAGTCAGCGTTGCTTAAATTAAAGTCTATTTACCACTGCAATTTAAAATGAGTAAATAAGATTAATTACCAGCCGGAATGAGGGGTTTTTTTACTCTAAAAATAAGGTAATTAGATAATATACAATTGAAATAATATGACAGTAGAAAATATTTTTTTCTCATTTTAAATTGTCTTCTTGTTCCATACTCATGCATTGGCAAAATCATCTCATTACCTGCTCAAATTGAGCTAAATACACTTAATTTAGAAGACATTTTTGCACTTATTTCTAGATATTTTTTCTAGTGTAAAAAGTACTTAGTATTTGAAGTAAGTTGAATGAACACTGGAAAAGCGATCTAGAAATAAGTAAAAGAAATTTCTTAAACTGGTATGGCTACCCCGCTTGATTTGGTAAGGTAAATGAGATGAGGACACTGCAAATGGAATGAGTATTTTACTATCTAAAATAAGACAATTAGATAGTATTCACTTGAAATAAGAGATGCAACCAATGTTTTCTTATTTTATTATTCTTGTTCCATTGGCAAGATGTCTCTTTAATCTCCTCAATTCAAGAACAAATGCACTTATTTTAAGAAAAAATGACTTATCTAGATTTGGATTTTTTGCAGTGAAGAAGGTCCGTTATGAAAGATGCATTCACACTGGAAAAACGATCTAGAAATAAGTAAAAATGTCTTAGATTAAGTATATTTACCCTTAATTTGAGTTGGTAAATGAGATAGTTTGCCAATGGAATCAGTATTTTAACTCTTAAAATTAGATAATCAGATAATATGCACTTGAAATAAGAGAATGCAGTTGTGTTTTCTTATTGTAAATGTAAATTGTCTTGTTCCATTAACAAAGTGTCTCTTTTACCTCCTCAATCCAAGAACAAATGCACTTATTTTGAAGAACAAAATGACTTATCTAGATTTGGATTTTTTCCAATGCAGAAGGCTGCTACTAAACTCTGAGTATGTATAGATCTACAGCTCTGAGGGGGGAATCTACATTAATTCATCTTCTGTAGAAGCGAGAGAAACTGAAGAGAAGTTATAGGAAGTCACCTTTACAGTTTACCGCACGCAGTGTAGGAAAACCAGCAAACATACTTTAAAAAACTGCTCTTTACACTAAACTGTTTCTCAATGTGAGATGATCCGCCATCTTAGACAGCATCTTACATTCAAAGGAAAACAAGGTTAATAACTGTGTGGCTTCTGTGGTCTGAAGTCTTTATCTACGAACATTTACAGAAGCCTGATTAAGTTCTTTCAGCAGCTAACGAGGACTAATGTCAAACATCATCCTGTTCTGTTCATTCACTGCCGTCTGTTGTGCATCCTCCCTCTTTTCGAGGTCACTCTGTACGTATGGTTGCACTGTAAGGCGTGAAGAATCAAACCTTTAATGTTGCAGAGGTTAGTGGAAGATAGATAAAGCTAAATGCAGGTCAGGCCTGAAGAAACCTGCAGAAAATTTAACGCTGCTGTGAAACTGTTGAAGACTATGAACAATGGCCTAGTCAAAGCTCAGACCTACTTGTAAATGCAAATTAGGAGCTCCTCATCAGGTGCAACTTTGACGTTTCATTTGGAAGCATCAGAGTAGATCTGTTGATTCTGGCAAAGCAATAGACTGAAAAAAATAATGCAACCGCTTCCTGGCATTTATTTAATCATAGTTTGTTACTTTAACACAATTATTGTTTTATGTCCTACCTCTAGTTAACATGAAGACATCCTGATCTCGCTTAGCTTTCAATGCTTCCTCACTCGCAGATCAGTCTGGAGACTCTCCTCAAGTTGCAATTTGAGCCGTTCACCAAATGAACGCCCAATCAGCCGCTGGCTTTGGAGGCGGGTTGAGGTGTGGTGACGCGAACGAGAAGCCGCCGCACAGTTCAGCTTTTCCAAAAGAACATGAGCGGCTTTCCAGCCGATGAAACTGAAGGCTAGCATGGCTATCCAGCAAGTTTTATCGGATTTACAGAGTATTTTCACTGAAAGAAGAGCAAAAACACTGCTACCTGGAGGCTTTTCTCAGAGGAAAAGATGCGTTTTTGCTCTTCTCCACTGGTTTCGCAAGAGTTTGATCTTGGTGGTTGTAAGCTTTCGTCGTCGCTCTGTTAGTACGCCATATGCTTCGTTGATCTGATTGGTTTATTTGGCCCGGCCTATCACCAACATAAGTTAGGCCAATCAGCTAACCAGTATTTTCGCTCTTTCCCAAAATTACTTCAATCGGAAGGTTTCCAGATGGATAGCGCGGAGCAAATCCATCTGGCTGAGTCAGGTTAGTCCTACCCTGCTTGCATGAAACAAATAATCGCAGGTTAAAGTGACTAAATATGATTAAATAAATGCCAAAAGACTTTGCATTATTATTTTCAGTAGATCTGTGTCTAAAGCTGGCGTAGATCATCATGAGACAGAAATGTATAACAGCAAGATGGCTTTGCTAAATGTTAGCTTGAAACTTGCTGCTCTATAAATCTTTTACAGAACTTCAAAATATCAGCTTATCTTTCTACATCGGAGCTAAATCCAGTTTTTTGGAGAGGCAGCGATGGAGCTCATGATCCATGATGAGAGGCCTCAGTCTGACGCAGCTGTCCTCAGTTCCTGGCCTGACCTGGTGACCTTCGCTGCAGGTCATCGCCCCTAGTAACCATTGAAATAAATTAGTGTGCGTCCATACCATTTTTTTTTATCCGATACCTAAACGTGGCTGCGCAGTGTCGTCCGACACGATACCATCTGAAATTAATGTCTGTGTGTATATATGATAGGGATGGAATGGTTTATAGGCAAATCGGTCCGAACCGCTCGTTCGACTGTCTCGGCCCGGGTTCGCTGCGTTTCGCCAGGGTTCATGCGCGCTGTTCTTTTTCTCATAGGCTGCAAGCGCTTACACTCAGAGCAGCAGAAGGTGGCGTACTGGGCGCACTCAAGCCAAACTCCACCAGTAGTAAAACAAGAAGAAGAAGAAGCGATGAGTAGCCGTAGCCAGGTGTAGCAAAAAAAAATCAGTAGTTGTGGAGAATTGTAAGTGGGTATGGTGAGTGAAAGAACAGGAGTTTAAGACGCCAGCCAGCAGCACTTTATAGGTTCCATAATTAGGACCACTTTTTGCATTTAGAGTGACCCACGATGACGGTGGAAAAGAAAGTGGTGGATAAAAGTGCAACAGTGTGCAAGCATTGTGCAACATGTTTTGTTTATGCTAACAGCAACATGCCGACCAAATATGTCATGCTAATCCCCGAAATCCCCGCATACCCGCCAGCGCCAGTGAACCGTTAAACCCCTATAATAATATATGAAGAACCGCAGACTACTTGATGTAAAAATACCGCCATCATGGCTTCCTGTCAAGCTGCTGCCTACCCTTTTGGTAGAAGCGCAGGGGAAAAGACCAAAACAGTGAATCCAGTCTACCTGAATGGGTGGACAATAGTTGAAGAAACTTTTGGCTCTCAAATGGTATCAGTTCCTTATTGTTGGTATCACGATACCGACATACCATGACTTTAGTGTTGATCAGCCCGGCCCCTGATACTGGAGCAGAGATCTGCAAAGTACTCACTTCTATGCACTTGAGTAAAAAGTACAGATACTTGTGTTAAAAAATACTCTGGTAAAAGTGGGCACTGATTAAACTTCTTACTCAAGTAAAAGTAACAAAGTACAGGCTTGTAAATTTACTTAAAGTATAAAAGTAAAGTAGAAACCACTTTTTTCATGCCGCTGCTCTGGCATTTTTAAATGGATGTCTTTGCCAATAGGACTAGATCTCCGCTGTGTTCATTTTCAATCATCTCGCCGCTCCATGCTACTATGCTAACGCCACCGCTCAATTGCCGTAAATGATTTGTCGGCTAATGAATACCGCCGAATCTGTCGCATTCATCTTGTAGTGAAAGCACAAATGCAACGTTAGATTCCCATCCAATTAGATTGAATTTGGTATTGATGACGTGAAAAATAATAACGTAACTCCATTGAAATGATTCAAAACTAAAGTAACGAGACAATATTTTAAAATGTAAGTGAGTAGAAAGTACAGATATTTGTGTAAAATGTAAGTAGTAGAAGTAAAAGTCGCCATAAAAATAAGTAGTAAAGTAAAGTAAAAATATCAGAAAAATCTACTTGAGTACAGTAAAAGTACAAATACCATCTCTGGATACTGGTATCGTGCAACACTAAAATAAAGAACCCTAGAGCCAAAGAATAAAACTAAAAACCTTTTCCAGGCGATCGCTCTCTTTTTTTCTGCTGCCATTTTCCTCACATTGACCAGATTTTGTGTAATTGTGTGTTTTTCAACCTCAACAATCAAACTTTCCCCATCAATATGGGGAGAATACTGCAACGCTGTTCTCAGGTAGCACGACTTTAACATATTTCTACTAGGGCCAATTAATAAGCAGCTGTTTAGGAAATTATTCCAGTTTGGAGTAAAAACCGATTTAAAAAAGGCCATTCAAGTACTAAGTATCTGTTTTACTGTTTAAAAAGATCTTGAAAGACAGAAAGTGAAATAAACCTGCAAAACCGTTCTTTCTTAGGGTTAAAAAAGTCATTTATACAAATAAAAGTGCTCAGGCGAAAGAAACACTTCTCTAAATCCAGTTTTTTAGCATAAAATGTAGGAAACCATTTCTTAAAGTAGATAATTTAGGTATGATAGATTAGGGTAAACTACCTCCAGTGAAAATATAAATATTTTATGGTAAAACTCAGAAAGGTCTCAGCAGATAAAAAAAAACAAAGATTTTGTAAATGAAAAAAAAAAAAAGAATACTCTGTGTTTCTGCTGGATTTAAGTTTAAATAGTGAATATTTTCTATTTGGAGAACAGAACTGCTTGATAAGTTTACTTACAGAAGGCTAAAACTACTTCTAAAAGTACTTTTTGGTTAAAGAGCTACACAAGCAAAGGTAACTGAGTGTAACTAGTAATCTGTGACGACGAAGATGACGATGATGATGATGGCAGTACTGGTTTATACACTGGAAAAAATCAAAATCTAGATAAGTCATTTTTTTCTTTAAAATAAGTGCATTTGTTCTGGATTGAGGAGATAAAAGACATTTTGCCAATGGAATAAGACAATTTAAAATTTAAAATAAGAAAAGAACAATTGCATGTCTTATTTCAAGTATTTTTATTTTTAAGAGTAAATAATAACTCATTTCATTGGCAAATTATCTCATTTACCTGCTCAGAAATTAAGGGGTAAACACACTTAATTTAAGACATTTTTATTTATTTCTCGATCGTTTTTTTCCAGTGTATAATACGGTCATTGCTCCTGTTTTGGTGGATTTGTTACAAACAGGAATTATTTCCTTTAACTGTCTCTTTTTTCAAACGGCCATGAAATTCATTCAGACATTTATTATCTTATCAAAAACTCTTACGTGTAAAAGAAAAAAAAATGCTCATGCAGATGTGTTTTCCTGACAACGCTTCCCTCATTTCAAATGTTTTGTGTCTCTGCAGCGTCTAAAAAGCCTCTTCCTCAGCTACCAGATCCAGAGGTATCGCTTTCTAAATCTTATCTTACATTCTCAGTTTTTCAGAGATATCATAGTGAAAAGAAACATGTTTTTTTTTCCTTTTAATTGAATTCATAACAGCTATTTATAAACCCGACCGTTAAAAGTCTGGTTCTCACTGATAAGTTGAGCATATTTTGCAATATCTTTTACTCTCTAAAGTCATGATTTATATGCATGTTGTTCAGCTAATTACCTTTTATTACCTGCATCATGTGATTTCCAGGCCTTGCCTGTAGGTTCAGAGCAAAAGTTCAGCAGTATAACCTTTAGTAGCAGTCTGTGGTATTTTCTTTTTTTTTGTATAAAACTGTACACTGGAAAAACGATCCAAGTGTATTTACCCTTAATTTGAGTAGGTAAATGAGATCGTTTGCCAATGGAATTAGTTTTTTTACTCCTAAAATGAGACTTTTAGATAACATGCACTTGAAATAAGACAATCCAATTGTCCTATTCAAATTTTCAAATGTAAATTGTCTTGTTCCATTGGCAAACTGTCTCTTTTTTTTGCTAAATCCAAGAACAAATGTACTTATTTTAAGAAAAAATGACTGATCTAGATTTCGTTTTTTTCCAGTGTAGATTCTGTATTCTGTATACATATAATTTCCCTGTAAGTTCAAACCTACTTTTGTAATGAACTTGATTCTGATTCTAAAAAAACTTTCATCTATAGGATTAAAGTTTTTGCTCGTTTTATTAGAATCATCCTTTCCTCGAAGCAACTGTGCACTGCAAAAAATATTCTGCAAATAAGTAAAAAAATTTCTTAATTTAATTGTATTTAAATTGAGCAGATACATTAGATAGTTTGCCAATGGAGTATTTTTACTCTTAAAATATTATAATTAGATAAAATGCACTTGAAATAAGACATTTTCCCTCTTTTAAGCCAAGAAAAAATGCACTTATTTTAAGAAAAAATGACTTATCTAGATCTGGATTTCTTCCAGTGTGTGGCTACACTGTGTAACAGTTAAAATGCTCTTAAATTAAGCTTATTTACCCCAATTTTGAGTAGGTAAATGAGTTTCCGCTAAATGGAATGAGTATTTTACTCTTAACATAAGATAATTAAATAACATACACTTTAAATAAAACCAGATGAAATTGTGTTTTATTTTAAAACCAAATGTAAATTGTCTTGTTCTATTGACAAAATGCTCCTTTTTTTTCCCAACCAAGAAAAAATTCACTTTTTTAAAGAAAAAAGACTTATCTAGATCTGATTTTCCCAGTGTGGCTAAGCTTAAGTTCTATGGTTGGTAGATGGGACTGAGTGAATTAGGAGATCAGATGGTCATTGCTCTGCAAGACTACATGCCGCTCAGAGACGACGATCTGCCGCTTCAGAAAGATCAGGAGTATCGTCTGATTAACAGCTCCCACTCAGACTGGTGGACCGTGCAGGATGAAAGGGGGTACGACTCAATACGTCAGCAAACTTCTGACTTTTTCTTTTATTTTTGTTCATTTTCAACAACTGAAAATATTTAACTGCTTTTTTATTGTTTTGCTTTCTTGTTCAGAAATGCAGGGTTTGTGCCCAGCATACTTGTAGCGGAGAAGAATGGCAAAAACTTTGAGCGATTCGAGTGAGTTTATATTTCCTATCTATTTGTACATTTCTATAAAAAAATCCTTGTTTGACCCTTAAATAACCCGTTTTTGCAAACTGTCTAATTTTGCAGATGGTACAACAAACACATTAGTAGATGGGAAGCAGAGGAGTTGTTAATGAAAGAGGTAAAAATAAAAATAATAATAATAATACAACAAAAATGAGTCACAAATGTTCTGAATAACAACTATTGATGATAATTAACATGTTGCTCTTGCTTGGGGGGGAAAAAGCACTTTTGTTGTGACTGTACCACCTACAGCCATCTTGCTTTTGCAAAATAATGCACCTGCAAACTGACAACATGACAGAGGGAGATGAAAGAAATCTCACAACCACAGAGTTTCCTCCGATGTCAAATTGCCTGCCGCCGATGGCTCTGCTGTTTTCTGCAATATCTGCTTCTGATTGAACGGCTAATGTCATCCTGAGAGGAGCTGGGATGAAATAAACAGAAACGTTAGAAAACTCTCTTCATGTTTTGTTTTCAGGGAAAAGAAGGAGCGTTCATGGTGCGTGACTCAAGACAAGTAGGAGTTTACACCGTATCGGTTTTCACCAAAGCTCCAGGGTAATTTTACATTCCTCTTATTATTAAGCAATACTTATTTCCTTAAGTGCCTGATTTATGGGTTTTCTGTTTTGCTTAAATGTTTCAGGACATTAAACATTTTAGTTTTCTAGTATTTTAGGTCCAGGTAGATTAGACTCTAAAATCGTCTTATTTTAGAGTCGAAGATAAACTTACTGCTAAATTAAAGGTATTGGAGGATTATTGGTAATTTTTGAAAAGAAAATTTCCACTTAAAAACAAAAAATGCACACATGCACAACCCTGTACCCACGCTCCTGAGAGGGAACATATCTATTAGATCGCTAGAAGAGCATGCACTCCAGCCCATTTCTCCTCGTAAGCACTCTGTTTTAAAAGTCATAGGAAGTAATATTTAAATGTCAAATCATTCTGAGCTTAAACATGTATATAAATGGTATCATATTTATCAAACTATATTGTCCCAAAATGTAGAAAAAATGTATATATATTTTTAAAATCCTCTTTAAAAATCAGACATTTTATTTTCATTATTTTCTTCAGGCCAGTTAGTTCTACATCAGCCTGAACACCTAAATTCAGCCAATCATATATATCAACGGTCATCTGTCAATCACATTTTTTCGGTCATAGCATCTTGATTCATGTGTCGCAGCTAATATACGCGAACGGTTGAAACCAGAATCCTTTCCTTTCCCATTGAGTTGGCGTCCCAGTGTCCACGGGATGGACGTCCTGTGTCTTCAGCAGGCATAGAGCTAACAGAACTGGCAGCTTCTGCAGGCAAGGGCTCAAACATGCACGGCTGGAAGCCTTCTACACCAAACCAAGCTTCTGCCGCCTCTGGCGCCCTCTTCCACAACATCTTCGCCCCCTCGCTTTCCTCCTCTAAATAAAAAATGGATGACGGAGGAGACTCCATCCACGCACCTCCCACACTAAACTCTCCTCCTCTTGCATGTTTCCTCTGTCCATAGCGCTCCTTGACAGCGCCGTTTGTCACTCAATTTAGTAGCTACTTGGTCCCAATGGACTTCCCATTGGGAACCTGCATAGCACTAAGTTGCTAACTGGTTAGCAAGATGCTTCAGACACACCGCCACAACCAAACTTGCTTGCTTAATCTTTGCACCACAACAATCCCGCCCTTTTGATAAACGACCAATCACATTCACTTTATTCACTGCGGTAAAGTCGAGCACCACTTCTGGAGAATTCGAAATGCAACGTTGGAACAGCCGCTTCCCCACTTAATTTTAATTAAAAATTCTATGTCTTATTTTATTTATGTCAATATAAATTCAGAATTTAGAATTTTACATATGTTTGCCTTAATTTAAGTTAAAAGTACCGTTTTCTCAAAAATCTGAATTGGAACTCAAGAAAAACCGGATAAATTCAGCTGTAAAAATTTGAGTATTTTTCTTTATTTGTTTTGAAAAAAAAAAACATTTAGGGAAGCATGAAAAGCTGGGATCCTATCTCAATACCACTGAAGCTATCACCTTTTAATTAGTAAGACAGAATTTGTAAAGAAAAAAAAAAAAAAATGAAATAGATCCAAAGGACCAATCAGTGATACTTGGTCCCAATGGAATTTCCCATTGGGAACCTACTAGCACTAAGTTGCTAACTGGTTAGCAAGATGCTTCCGACAAAACATAGTGAACTTTATAGTGAACTCAGTTAACTGACCGCTCAGACAGATGATCACTGCTTTTGCTCCGTTGATTCACGTGAGCTGGATTCAATTAGGATTTTTTTTATTAATATGATGCATACATTAAAAAATAATATTTTTACATGTAACAGTGGAGCTACTGCCCCTTTTAATGTATTGAATTTGTGGCACGTTGGTTTCTCCGTACCGGCTACAGTCCAACTCATTTTGAGATTTCTGCTAAAAATGTTTCGGTGAAAAACCTTTGAGGTTCTGCAGTTGGATCCTGTTTTTCGCAGCAGTGCACCTCCAGCCTGAAACTGCAGCTGCACAGTTAGACCCTCCAGGACGTCACGTCACGTCAGGCTGCAGCAGAAACAGAGCTAGCTAAACGAAGTACCTCCCTAACTTATTACTTCATTTAGTAAAGATACACTGAAAATGAGCTCCATCAGAGTCTGATGTCGCTTTTAGAAGGAGAAAATAATAATAGAAAAAGAATTTCAAGCCCATATTTATTCGGGTGAAATGTTACAGTTTGTTTTCCTCACTGTTAGGACTTTATTTGAACATGTTTTTGTCATTTAAAACATGTTTCACACTCAGATCGAACGGAGAGAAGAACCCCAGAGTGAAGCATTATCAAATACGGCAGACAGACACAGAGAAGAAAGCGTTTTACTTGGCAGAGAAATATCTGTTCAGCACCATTCCTGAGCTGATCCATTACCACCAACACAACGCTGCTGGTGAGTCTCTGCTCTCTGCATTTAGAACTGAACCGATTTACAGTGATGCGTACATTTCATCACTGCTGAACTCAAAAAATGTAAATGTCTTGAGAGATGCACTGAAAAAAATAATGCAAGCTTTTTTGGCATTTACTTAATCCTATTTAGTTCAATCTGAAAAACTCACACGATTAGAAGAAATTTATTGCTTACAATTATTTGTCTTTCTTGGCGCTCAGACCTCGCAGCAGGAAACATTAGTGCTGAATTTTGATTGATTTGCATGAACAGGAGTAAAAGAACAGACGCACGGTCTGCTGAGCTTGGTGCTAACTGGGAGATCCAGTAGACTGTGGGAGCTGATATTAGAGCTTCACTTGTGGACCTGGAAGATGGAAGTCCAGCTTGGATAACACAGTGGTTGAGATGAACCTCTGTCCATGATGAGCAAAGCATGAAGGCAACTAGTGGAGAGGGAAAACTCCCCGTTGGGAAGAAACACCTCTGGCAGAACCAGGTTCAACATGGCGGTCTTCTGCAGGACCCGGTCGAAAAGAGACGCAGAACGCAGTAAAAGTCCGGGAGGACTGAGGTGCGGATTGGAGGCCTTTTAAGATGAACTTTGGATGCCGATTGGTTTTCGTGGAGGCGTGGTTCAAACCTGATTGGCTGGGTCGCAGGCAGATGAAGGCGAGTGATCAGTTTCTTCAGTTGAACTTCCGCCTAGGCTCCATTTACTTGAAAACAATTGTTTATGTCCTACCAGGCTTATATGAAAAAATAGTGTTAAAGTAACTAAATATGATTAAGTAAATGCCAAAAACGGTTGCATTATTTTTTTCAGTGCACTGAATGAAATTTCTTTTTGTATACACTCTGTGTGTAAAAATAAAGTCTGTCTTAGTCTAAGTCTAAGTAAACAGCCAAAAGGAAGAGTTCCTCATGACATGAGAAACGTTGGGAAGAATCATGTGACTCAGATGAAGCGACTGAGCTTCCACCTGTTTCATAACCTTGCATAACCGCTGTGTGTGCAAACTTCCTGCCTGACAGGTCTGATAACGAGATTGAGACACCCCGTCACCAAAGGAGAACGAAGCTCCCAGGAAATCGCTGATCCGTCAAAAGGTTCGATTATGAACTTGTTGTATAAATTCAACTGGAACTCTGTGACCTTCATTCACACCAGTTGTATGAAGTTAACTGGAAATAACCAACACTTGCTGCGCTGCTGAAACCTTGTATTTTGCTGACCTCTTGTGGTTTATTGAAAGGCTGGCATTAGATTTACAGTGAAATGCAGTAAAACAGTTGGTCACCTTCAGATTTTATCATAAGTTAAGGCACTTTAGGGTTTTTGGTTTTGAAGAAAGAAAAAAACAAATTGCCTGAAAGAACACAGACCTGTGTGTCTGTCTGCCTTCATTGTCTCTGGTTATATTAAACAGCAGCTTCATAAATCCAAGGAGCGCTGTGTGAACTGGTGCATAAAAATGAGGTGGAGCTCTGATTAATACTATGCCACAGGCGACAGTAGGCTGAAAAACTATAAGACAAACCCCAACAAATTCTGCTATGACATACGCAAATGTTGTTAATTTGTTGTCAAGATATTCTAAACTAACCAGGTTACCGTCACACTAACTGCTGAAATATACGGAGCCCCTCTGATGACATGGTCAAAAAAATGCGCACTTGTGGCCACGAAGCAGTATTTCAAGGCCACGCTAATAAGTATAACGTATGCCATCTAAAATACCTTATTAATAATATCAATAAATCCGTTTCTGTTTTCAGGCTTATGTTAACTGTAATGACTTATCTTGAACAGGCTGCTATGTAAACGGGCGCTTAGTCCTTCTTTTAGCTATGCTGCGGTGTTGTTTACACTAATGCCTTTTCCACCTAAAATGGCGCCTTTAGCAACAAAATGTCACGCGGACTGGCGGGAGACGATCGTAGTAAATCGAAAGCCAGCTTCTAGACCTTAGGAGAAGGCGCCACCGATTTGCTTACCCAGTTGTCCAGTGAATGATATTAATTTTATTTCTTGTAAGTATTTCTCGCGGCAAGACGCAGTAGTCTTATTATGTGGGCCACGAATACTACTTCAGACGCGATCTAAATACTACTGCAGGCCACAATTAAAACATTTTTTTGACCATGTCATCAGAGGGGCTCCGTAGAATTTAAAAGCTCATTCAAATAAATAAGGATAAGTACTTTGTTACTTAAATAGAAATTTTGGATATGTATATTTTTCTGGAGTAATTATTTTTTAGACAACTTTTTACTTCTATTCATTAGTTTTGTTTCATTTCTACTCATTCTTGTTATGACCTGTTGGTAGTAAAAAAATAAATAAAAAAAATGGAAAAAATTACTTGTTTTATCCAGACAATTAATTTCTTAGTGGTTTTGCCCCAATTTGTTGTTCACCACATACCAAAGAAATAGTTTTTCAAAATAATACAAAGTTAGAAAAATGTTCTATTAATAGAGTAGAGCAGTAAGGCTTCTGTCCTTTATATGTTTTCCTGCATTACTTTTACTTTTATATACTTTTTGTAGTTTTAAAAATTATACTTTTTTGGAAAAACCATTAAGTTGATCCTCTAACTTCTACAAAAAAAAAAATGTTTTTAAACGGCAGGATTTATACTGGAGAGATGTGCTGCACATGTTCAGAAAGGTCCAAACAGACAGCAGCAAACCATTTGAAAACAAACGATGCAAAGAGCAGTGTTGCTAACTTAGCGCTTAGTCGCTATATTTAGCCACTTTTCAGACCCCTCTAGCACTTTTATTTTAAAAAGCTCCTAGCCAAATCCTAGCAACTTTTTCCTGCTACTGGAGACTTTGGAGACAAACATCTAAAGCAGCTTAACTCTGCTCTCCAGAGCGAGTAGATTGGTGGTGCAACCCCGCCTCCTGCTCTCTCCTCTATCTTGTCTGCTGTCATGATTCATGCAGCTATTATTTCATCCAAATGAAAATGGAGAACAGATAAGCAGATCATGGCTTGTCTGTTCAGTGAAAAGAAGGACTGGGTTATTTACTTTGGCCCTTTTTGAAACACAGGAAGGAGCAATCAGCCAAGTGAGCTTAGTGCTTGAAAAAATCATTGAAAAGTCAGCTGAGTACAAAACATAGAGAGGAAAAACAAGAAGAAAAAGGGACAAGAAGAGAGGGATTTACAAACCTAGAAACAGATAATGGATGTCTATTCTATTAACATTTCTCTATCTGTAGAATGGGTCTGTTTTATTTGTTGTCTTCAATCCTCCAATCATTCCTGAGGGCCCCCTGCCTGTTCTTCTGCCTAGGGCCCCAACGTTCCTAAATCTGCCCCCGTCACATGCAGCAGTCTCCCCAGGTAGTTCATAACTAGGGCTATGTATGGCTTTTTGATTAGCTGAAGCCATGTATAGCCTAATTAATATAGTCTATTAACTTAAAGCACTATGCATGGTCTGGTTGTTCCATGTCTACTGTCATTAAACCTGACAGTAGAACTGCAGTCAGTCCCTGGACTGGCATGGCTATCACTGCTCCTACATAGTTAGCATGGCTATCACAGCCCCTACATAGTTTAGCAGTATGGCTATTACTGCCCCTACAGAGTTAGCATGGCTATCACTGCCCCTACATAGTTAGCATGGCTATCACTGCTCCTACACAGTTAGCATGGCTATCACTGTCTCCTACATAGTTAGCATGGCTATCACTGCTCCTACATAGTTAGCATGGCTATCACTGCCCCCTACATAGTTAGCATGGCTATCTCCTACATCAGTTAGCATGGGGTATTCACTGCCTACATAGTTAGCATGGCTATCACTGCTCCTACATAGTTAGCATGGCTATCACTGCTCCTACATAGTTAGCATGGCTATCACTGCTCCTACATAGTTAGCATGGCTATCACTGCTCCTACATAGTTAGCATGGCTATCACTGCTCCTACATAGTTAGCATGGCTATCACTGTTCTCTACATAGTTAGCATGGCTATCACTGCTCCTACAGAGTTAGCATGGCTATCACTGCTCCTACATAGTTAGCATGGCTATCACTGCTCCTACATAGTTAGCATGGCTATCACTGTTCCTACATAGTTAGCATGGCTATCACTGCTCCTACATAGTTAGCATGGCTATCACTGCTCTACATAGTTAGCAATGGCTATCACTGCTCCTACAGAGTTAGCATGGCTATCACTGCCCCTACATAGTTAGCATGGCTATCACTGTCTTACAGAGTTAGCATGGCTAATCACTGCCCCTACTAGCCCCCATATAGTTAGCATGGCTATCAAATGCCCCTACATAGTTAGTATGGCTATCACTGCCCCTACACAGTTAGCATGGCTATCACTGCCCCTGCATAGTTAGTATGGCTATCACTGCCCCTACATAGTTAGCATGGCTATTAATGCCCCTACAGAGTTAGCATGGCTATCACTGCCCCTACATAGTTAGCATGGCTATTAATGCCCCTACACAGTTAGCATGGCCATCACTGCCCCTACATTGTTAGCATGGCTATCACTGCCCCTACACAGTAAGCATGGCTATCACTGCCCCTACATAGTTAGCATGGCTATCACTGCCCCTACACGCAGTTAGAATGGCTATCACTGCCCCTACACAGTTAGCATGGCTATCCCTGCCCCGTACATAGTTAGCATGGCTATCACTGCCCCTACACAGTTAGCATGGCTATCCCTGCCCCTACATAATTAGAATGGCTATCACTGCCCCTACATAGTTAAGTAATGGCTATCACTGCCCCTACACAGTTAGTATGGCTATCACTGCCCCTACAGAGTTAGCATGGCTATCATTGCTCCTACACAGTTAAGCAGCATGGCTATCACACGCCCCTACAGAGTTGCAGCGGCGGCTATCACTGCCCCTGGCCACAGTTGGGGCATGGCTGGTCACTGCTCCTACATAGTTAGCATGGCTCTATCACTGCCCCTTACCATAGTTAGCATGGCTATCAGCTGCCCCTACAGAAAGCGTAGCATGGCTACTCACTGCCCCTACACAGTTGGCATGGCTATCACTGTTCCTCACATAGTTAGCATGGCTACATAGTTACATGGCTACCCCTACATAGTTAGCATGGCTATCACTGCCCCTACACAGTTAGCATGGCTATCACTGCTCCTACATAGTTAGCATGGCTATCACTACCCCTTACATAGTTAGCATGGCTATCACTGCTCCTACAGAGTTATGCCCTCCTCTCCCTCAACTCAAGTGCTGATTATAACACTGATAATTCTGCTCAAAGCCAGAGAGAAGTTAAGTTAAAATGTACCACAAACTGCCAAAAAACAAAAACGTTAACTCCTCGAATGGAAAGAACAAAATAAACTCAGTTTCACTTAATGAATAGAACGATGTGGAGTAAATATCTAAATGAACTGGAGGATCATTGCGTCTGTTTAGCTCTGGTTTGCTGATCTTAACAGATCAATGGGAGATAAACCCAGAGGAGCTGGATCTGGGTCAGAAGATCGGCTGCGGACAGTTTGGGCTCGTCTTGGAGGGGAAGTGGAGGGACAGGAAGGTGGCAGTGAAGATGGTCAAGGAGGAGTGCATGTCAGACGAGGACTTCAAAGAAGAGGCGCAGGTCATGATGTGAGTACGCCAGATAGGTTTGGTGAGTTGTGCCAAGCAGCTTTCTGAAGGATGCGTGTGCTTCTGCAGGAGGTTGTCTCACTGTAAGCTGGTGCAGCTGTACGGCGTGTGCACGCAGCGCTCCCCCATGTGTCTGGTGTTTGAATACATGGAGAACGGCTGCCTGTCAGACTACCTGCGCGAGAAGAAAGGTCGTCTGTCTCAGGATCTGATGCTGGGAATGTGCTTGGACGTCAGCGAGGGGATGGCGTACCTGGAGAGCTCCAACTTCATCCACAGAGATCTGGTAAAATCATTAAAACTGGCTTTTCTTCTACGTTGTCTCTCATATTTCAAGTGTTTTTTTCTCTTTGGCCCTACAGGCTGCAAGGAACTGTCTTGTTTCGAAGAACAATGAGGTGAAGGTGTCTGATTTTGGCATGACCAGGTAGACTGTCCTCAGACGTTCTAGAGGCCTTTATGGGTGTCCTGTTGCATTTGTTTGACTTTTTATCCCTCCTCTGTGCGTCGAAAGGTTTGTTCTTGATGATCAGTACACAAGTTCCCAAGGCTCCAAGTTTCCTGTCAAGTGGTCGGCCCCAGAGGTCATCAAGTACTCGAAGTTCAGCAGCAAGTCTGACGTCTGGTCATTCGGTGCGTTAAGCTTTTGTTCAGCCTTTCAGTTGTTTGCTTTTTATTAGTGTTGCCCTGATGCCATTTTTAGGCCCCGATATCTGGGTGTTCAGTATCGGCCCGATACCGATACCATCTGTTTGAAATCGATGTGTGTGTGTATATGAAGAAGTGCATTATTACTAGGATGTAAAAAATAATTGCCATCATGGCTTTGTCAAGCTGCTGCCTACCTTTTGTGAAGGCTATGGAAAAGACTTTAAAACAAAGTGAATCTAGTAGAACTTTTTATTGCCTACCTGAAATTGGTGACAATAGTTGAAGAAACGTTTGACTCTCAAAATTGTAATGGTACCCTATTTGTTGGTACTCGCCGATACCGATACCACCATTTCCCAAGGGGCGACAGTGGTGTTGGATGTAGGAGTTTGCCCTGAAATTGAAGGGTTGACGGTTCAAGCCCCAACTCCGACTCTCATTGTCGTTGTGTCCTTGGGGCAAACACTGGCTACCCTTGCATTGCTCTACTGATGGTGGTCAGAGGGGCCCGTGGCGCCAGTGTACGGCAGCCCCGCTTCTGTCAGTGAGCCCCAGTGAGCAGCTGTGGCTACAATGTAGTCTCGCCACCATCAGTGTGAATGTGTGAATGATTGAATGTATGTAGTATATAAGCGCTTTAAGCCAGGCTCCTGACTTGAAAGAAGGTGCTATATAAGTACATGCCATTTACCATTTTAGTGCTGGATCGGAGCCCCGCGCTTCTGATACTGGTATCGGTATCAGTGCAACACTAGTTTTTACGCTGACATATTATCTTTAAACTACGGATTTTCTCTTCTTCCATATTCCGTAGCTTTAAAATGAAACCAGCGGACCAGATTGACGTGTATTAAACTGGTGAAACTTTGGCTACGTTCACACTGCAGGCTTTGATGCTCAATTCCGATTTTTTTTTTGCGAAATACGATTTTTTTGCGTTGCTGTTCATATTTCCAAATATATGCGACTTGTATGTGATCTCCTTTGTGAACTGCAGTCATATAACGCAAGTGTCCCGCATGCGACAGTAGAGGACGCTATGACTTCACAAGCCAGCGTGCTCTTTTTTTCTGGAATTTAACATGGACGGTAGTTCCGGTGCGCCTCTAACGGTCTTTCCCAACTCAATCTTTTTAATATGGTTAAAGATAAATACTGCGTAAATACTCCCGCGATCATCATCTGCCATGGTTGTTTTTCTTGCAGCTTCTGCGTAGCAAGATGCAGAATAGTGACCTTTGTCGGGTATTAATGACGTTCTGGTCGGATGAATCCTGGCTGTTCAGGCGCTCAGGTCAGCATTTGAAAAGATCAGATTAGTGGCGGATTCAGGACCACATACAGCCAAGTGGCCTGGGTAGGATTGGAAAAAATCGGATCTGTGTCGTTCAGACAGCCATGAAAAGATCAGATCCAGGTCGCAAGTGGGCAAATAAATCGGATTTGGGTCACTTCAGGCTGCAGTGTAAACCTAGCCTTTGTCGGATTTAGTGTCAAACCGATTTGGAACAAGAAAATACATTTTTCCCTTGGAGGCCTTAAGTTAGAAAAATAAAAATTCTAAATCATGCAAATCTCATAAAATATATATAGAAATGTATCACATTTGTCTGTATCTATGTTAATATTTTTTGCGGCTCAGTGGTGCAGTGGATAGCCCTGCTAGCTTGCAGCAAGAAGGTCCCCGGTTTGATTCCCGGTCCTGGGTCTTTTTGCATACCTAAGTGAAGTTGGCCCCCCCACCTTCTTCAAATCAGACAAAATTAGTGTCAAATTTACATGTGCAATGTTTGTGCAGCAAAAATTTTTCGTTTGTGCTGCCGCTATCGTTTTAAAGATATAAAAAGAAATATTTCTAGAGGTCAAAAGGTCAACCAGCCCCCACCTTATTCCGGACCAGACCTAAATAGGTGTCAATTAAATCTTGTGAGATGCAAAAAATACCACTTTCCTTACTTAAGTAAAAAGTACAGATACTTGTAAGTTAAAAATACTCTGGTAAAAGTACTGATTAAACTTCTTTACTCAAGTAAAAGTAACAAAGTACAGGCTTGTAAATTTACTTCTAAAGTATAAAAAGTAAAAAGTAGAAACTTACTTTTTTCATGCCGCTAGTTTCACATTTTAAAATGGATGTCTGCCAATAGGACTCAGATCTCCGCTGTGTTCATTTTCAACATCTCGCCGTCCATGCTACTATGCTAACGCACCGCCCTGTTGCAATGATTTGCCGCTAATGAATACCGCCAATCTGTCGATCATCTTGTAGTGGTGCGGCCAATGACAACGAGATTCCCATCCAATTAGATTGAAATTGGATTGGATGACGTGAAAAATAATAACGTAACTCCATTGAAAATGATTCAACACTAAAGTAACGCAGCCAATTTTTAAAAATGTGTAAGGAGTAGAAAGTACAGATATTTGTGTAAAAAGTGTAAGGAGTAGAAGTAAAAAGTCGCCATAAAAATAAGTAGTAAAGTAAAAGTAAAAAATATAAAATAAAAAAACGAATACTTGAGTACAGTAATCTAAGTATTTGTACTTCATTACTTCCCCATCTCTGATTAACCTGAGTTCGTTTGTGCTGCTTTGATTTGAAGACGGTCGAAAGTGGGCTGGTTTTAGCGAATCCTTTTGATGACTTTTAGAAACATATCTTTATATCTTTAAAATCAAAGCACACAAACTAAAATTTTTGCTGCACAAACGCTTTGACACCAATTTTGTCTGATTTGAAGAAGGTGGGGGCCAACTTCACCTTTTCAGGTTTTTATGCATGGAGTCTCGCATGTTCTCCCCTTGCTGAGCATGCATGGGTTCTCTCTCCAGGTATCTGGCTTCCTCCCGGCCAGTCCAAAAACATGACTGTTAGGTTAATTAGCTTCTCTAAATTCTCCTTTAGGTGTGCATGAATGGTTGTTTGTCCTGTTTGTCTGTGTAAGCGTCATGACGATGGACTGGAGACCTGTCCAGGTTGGACCTCCCTCTCAACCATAGACAGCTGGAGATAGACACCAGTTATTCCTCACCACCTCGCTTGTGATAAGCCGTGGATGGAAAAATGGATGGATGGATATTAAATTAGATATAAATAAATTAGATCCATTTAGATAAAATTTAAAAAGAGATCATTTCTGTGTTTGATTCTTCCAGTCAATTTAACTAAACCAAATGTTAGTCAACTAAACGATGAAAAATACATTGTTTGCTGAAGCGTGTTTCTTTTTTAAGATTTGCAGCATTTATGCTGCAGGACGTTTTTCAAAAATTATACAAACAGCTCCGGAAACATTTGGTAAATAAGTATTTGTTATTTTATATTTAACTAAAGTAAGTAAAAATAGAAAGGCAGAAAAAAGACATTTTACTGACATTTTCACACATTTTTTAATTATCCTCTTAAGGTACATGTTTCACCAAGTGATGCAATAGTTTGTTTGATCTTTAAAAGAGGAAGCTGTTTTATTCAAACCTGCGTTTTCTTCACAGCTGTTTGATTGCATAATTGCAATGGTGAAAGTTTTGTGCAACATCAGGGTTATTCAGCAGGATCAGTGGGATCAATAACGTCGTAAGAGTCTGAAACAAAGGCAACTAAATGTTCGTTTGTTGCTCTACCAGGTCAATTTTTCAATTGATGCAAAACCTTAGTTGGACTTGAAATTAGGAACCCTGTCGTCACGTAGATCTACATGACTGTTGATCCCCAGACTTAAAGGAGAAATTATAGTTGTTTATTAAATAGAATATGAAGGATATTTAGGAAAAAAGCTTTCAAACATGCTCACCTTTACTATTAATGTACAACAGTGTCTGATTGCGACATTTAGGATGTTTTTTCAATTATGTAAGTGAGAGTTAGAAGATTAAAGACAGGGTTTCCAAATTTGTGAAAGAGAATCGAATCTAGTGTTGAAAAGTTTTAGAAAGGTTGTTTTTTTTTTCTTTATAGTTTCTGATGAAAATTAAAATCATGTATTTTTACCTATTTCTACTGTTTGCTGGTGAAGATTCTCAGTCATTCAGGTCATAGTCAATCCAAAAAAAATATATATATATATATATATACAGGACTTTGTTTCTTAGTTTGAAGACGCTCTTCCTTCCTCAGTTTCCAATTTAAAAATGTAAAAATAGCGCTGAGTATCTGCAGGTTTCTAGTCCAGCAGCCTAACAAAGCCTGGTTTTTATCAAAAACACGCTAGTCAGAAACGGATGAACTGGGTCCCCTCTTGAATGGGGTCGCTTTGGCTTTTGACAGCTCCTGCAATGCCCCATACCTGTTCGTCTGTGTCTCTGAAAGGGGGAGTAATTAGGGATAATTGTTTTGCCTGGCTGAAGAGACGAGTGTCTTCTGTTCCCCTTTAAAGGGTTGGGGCTATGATAGAGATGGCAAAAGTACTCGCTTTCCGTACTTGAGTTAAAGTACAGATACTTGTGTTAAAAAATACTCTGGTAAAAGTGGAAGTNTCAATTAACTCAGCTCCATTTGTGTTGGTTTGTGCAGCAAAAATTTTCGTTTGTGCTGCTTTGATTTAAAGAAGGTCGGGGGGGGGCTGGTTGACCTTTGATGACCTCTAGAAACATCTCTTTATATCTTTAAAATGAAAGCGGCACAAATGGAAATTTTTGCTGCACAAACGTTTGACACCAATTTTGTCTGATTTGAAGAAGGTGGGTGGGGGGGCTGCCTGACCTTTTGATCTTTACATTTTCATTAATATCTTCAAAGCAGCACAAACGCCAATTTTGGCTGCACAAACCAGCTCAAACGGAGCAGAGTTAATTGACACCCATTTCGTCTGATTTGAAGAAGGTGGGGGGGCTGGTTGACCTTTGATGACCTCTAGAAATATTTCCTTATATCTATAAAACGATGCAGGACAAACGAAAATTTTTGCTGCACAAACGAAGCACAAACATTTGACACTAATTTTGTCTGATTTCAAGAAGGTGGGGGGGCCAACTTCGCTAAGGTTCTCTTCACTCCTGTGGACAGGCTTTCCTCTGGAGTGAGGAGGGAAGGCATATTTCTATTGGTCTGCATGGAAAAAAACACTTGTTGAACAAGAGTGAGAGTTTGTATTGGGCTTGAATTGAGGAGAATTCGATGTGTAAAATTATGCATTAAAATATAGGAAAAATATGAAATGTGAAAAAGCAATTCAAAATAAAACAAAAAAATAAACATTAAGGAAAATTAAATCTGAGCACAGTTACTCACAAAAACTTTTTTTTTCATTAAGAATGTTTTCAAAGTTTTATACCTGAATTGCATTTTCTTTCCTTTCAAATTTCAAATGCAAAATGCAATACTTGCTAACAATAACAGTGGAACAAAATATATACTCCATACATTTTTGCATGGATTTTCATCCATCCATCCATCTTCCTCCGCTTATCCGGGGTCGGGTCGTGGGGGCAGCAGCTTAAGAAGGGAGGCCCAGACTTCCCTCTCCCCAGCCACTTCTTCCAGCTCTTCAGGAGGAACCCCAAGGCGTTCCCAGGCCAGCCG